>BLSH010148082.1:607828-637241 GCA_018402905.1 Glandirana rugosa
AACTCAATAATAATACTACTAATTAAAAAGGCGTCGTGAGTTAGCCAAGAAGGTCTCTCATTGTAAATAAACTGAAGTCTGTCTGTCTAAAGACTCTGAATATGTAATATTTACTCTGTTGGATTTTGATCATCTGGTGCAAGTATTATGAAATCTGTCTGTCTGAAGTCAAATAAATGTTACTCTCTGGAAGAACCGATTGAGTGCTGCGGAAAAATTAATCATCATAATAATAACTCAATGATAACATTTGTTCATCCATTACTCCACTATTACATCACTACAGGTGTTGGTGTCAGGCTGTGCACACTGTGGGAGCAATTATATTCTTCATCACTCTATGGACTAGATGGTGGAAATTTCATATCAATTGGTCGAATTTTAATTTATTTATGGACTGATGGACTTCACATTTCTATATCTTTTTGTGTGAATTTATATACTTCTAGGATATTTAAATATATACAGTGATACCTCGGTTCACAAACTTATTTCGTGAAACAACTCTGGTCGCAAACCAAGGCAAATTTTCCCATAGGGTTCAATGTAAATCAGATTAATCCCTTCTGAACCTTTTTTTGTTTTTGAAGCACAAAAATATGAAACAAATTACAGTACAGTATGAAGAGATAAAACACTAACCATGCTTGAGATGACTTTTGGCGTGGATGAAGGTGGGTGGCAGGTGGTTATTATTTGGAAGGAGCGTCCCCCTCCATAAGGACATTGGGGAGATCTCCTTCAGGGGTTTCCTCTCTTTGTCTCATAGCCGCAGGCTCAGTTTTGCTGAGAAATCTTTTCCATGTCACTTGTCTTTTCTGTGCTGCCCCTCCGGAAATGAGAGACCACGTTATCATTCATCAGATTTAACACTCTGTTCGTTACAGTTATGCTGGGGTGGTGCTTCTCAAAAAAATCATGGCACTCATTCCATTTTTCCAAAATGGATTTTATGGAATCACTGCTAACCTCCTCCCTGTCTTCCTCTTCCTCAGTGGCATGTTCCTCAAAAAGCTCCTTCTGCTGCTCACTGTGGAGTTCAGAATGTTTTTCCTTGGTCAGCTCCTCCCTATGTTCTTCAACAAGCACCATCGACGTCCAGACCCATACTCTTGCCCATGGACACAATCTCTTCCGCTACCTCTGCATCAGGCCCTTCAAAGTCACGTTCAGTGACACATTCTGGCCACAGTTTCCTCCAGGCTGAGTTTGAGGTTCGGTGAGTGACATCTTCCCAGGCTTTGTCAATGAGGTTAATTCAGTGGAGAACATTGAAATTTTTCTTCCAGAATTCTTTCAGAGTCAAGGACGTCTTTTCAGTGACATTAAAACATCTAGTGAAGAGCGCCTCTGTATACAGCTTCTTGAAGTTGCAGATCTCTTGCTGGTCAATGGGCTGCAGAAGAGGTGTCGTGTTGGGGGAGGAGGAACTTACTTGACTCTATGAAGTCATACTCAGCATCCATATCATCCATCAAGGCTGAAAGGTGTGCCGGTAGATTGTCCATCAGAAGAAGGCACCTTTCAAGCAGTTGGTTGTAAGAAAGATATTTTTTTTATGGTGGGTGCAAACATCTGCCATTCCATGAACAATTGCCTTGTGACCCAAGCTTTCGCATTGGCCTTCCACATGACAGGCAGTCTGGCCTTGTTCACATTCTGTTCCCTGAATGCACGAGGGGTCTGGGAATGGTATACCAGTAGTGGCTTAATTTTCAGATCGGTGCACACAGCAAAAGGGTCAATCTTTCCTTCATGGGCTTTTGCCCCGGCAGTGCCCTTTCCTCCTGGGTGATATAGGTTCTATTCAGCATCTTTTTCTAGAAGAGCCATGTTTCATCACAGTTGAACACTTGTTGAGCGATGTATCCTTCTGTCTTCATGAATTCCACGAATTCTATCTTGTAGGCCTCTGCAGCGGCCTTGCCAGAACTGGCAGCCTCACCATGTCTTGTCACACTGTGGATGCCACTTCTCTTGCAGAATTTTTTAAACCACCCTCTGCTGGCTTTAAATTCTTCACTTGCTGCACTTGTAGAGGGGTTTATTTGCAGTAAATCACCGTGCAATTTCCTGGCTTTTTCACAGATCATAGCTTCACTAACGTTATCACCTGTCAGCTATTTCTCATTCAACCACACTAACAAAAGTTTATCCTCCTCTTCCAGCACTTGCGTCCTCTGCTTGGTTAACATCGTTACTCCTCTTGCCACATCAGCTTCTTTCTTTCAAAATAGTCAAGATTGTTGACTTCGCCATTTTGTACTCCGAGGCCAGATCAATCACACGAATACCATGGTCATGCTTTTCTATCATTTCCTTCTTCAGCTTAATGGATATTTTCTTCACAACCTTATATTTCGAATTCCTGCTGTGCACATTCTTGTCACTTTTATTACCGCTCTGCACTTTATTTTTACCACCATGCTTGCTCTGCACATTCTTGTCACCTTCATTACCGCTCTGCACATTCTTGTCACCTGCATTTCCACTCTGCATATTCTTGTCACGTGCATTTCCACTCTGCATATTCTTGTCACCTGCATTTCTGCTCTGCACATTCTTGTCACCTGCATTTCCGTTCTGCAAATTCTTGTCACCTGCATTTCCGCTGTGAACATTTTTTGTCACCTGCATATCAGCTCTGCACTTTCTTGTCACCTTTATTACCGCTCTGCACTTTCTTGTCACCTGCATTACCGCTCTGCACATTCTTGTCACCTGCATTTCCACTCTGCATATTCTTGTCACCTGCATTTCTGCTCTGCACATTCTTGTCACCTGCATTTCCACTCTGCAAATTCTTGTCACCTGCATTTCCGCTGTGAACATTTTTTTGTCACCTGCATATCAGCTCTGCACTTTCTTGTCACTTTTATTACCGCTCTGCACTTTCTTGTCACCTGCATTACCGCTCTGTACTTTCTTGCTATCTGCATTACCACTCTGCACTTTCTTGTCACCTTCATTACTGCTTTGCACGTTCTTGTCACCTGCATTTCTGCTTTGCACTTTCTTCTCACCTGCATTACTGCTGTGCACTTTCTTGTCACCTTCATTACCGCTCTGCACTTTCTTGTCTTCTGCATTTCCGCTCTGCACCATCTTGTCACCTGCATTACTGTTATGCACTTTTTTGTTACCTTCATTACTGCTCCACACTTTTTTCTTACCACCGTGCTTCCTCTTAATTTTCTTTGAGGCCATACTGGATGTCCGGTACAGTATGTGCTAAAAAGCACATAAAAAAGCTATACAGCAAGTGTGCACAAGGATGCACAGTACAGTACTGTACATTATGTGCTAAAAAGCACACCAAAAGCTTCAAAATACTGTAAGTGTCTTATAGTACACTCACAGTACTCTTCTCTGTGACTGCAATCCACCTACAGGAAGTCGCGACCACGTGTCAGAGCAGGGAAAATGGCTGCGGCTCGTGTTCATGAACCAAAGTGGAGTTCACATATCGAAGCAAATTTTTATGGAATTCTCTGATCACAAACCGAGTTGTTCGTGAACAGAAGCGTTCCCGAACCAAGGTATCACTGTATTCCATGCATGATATTTATTTATTTAGTTTATCACTGTTGATGCACTTTATTAAGTAAGTGTGTTTGTATAATAAGTGATTTTTGGGTGCTCCACTTTATACTCACCTACCTGAGAGGATTTTGAATATTGTTACTGTGACCAAACAACTCTTTTTTGATAAATCTTTTAGCTCATTGTTCCATAAGGCCTGCTCTTTGCCCATATGTTCAATGGAAAACTAGAATTTTGCTGTAATGTTCATTTTGGACAGCAAAGGCTTTTTTTTCTACCGTGCCTCTCATTCAAGTTAAATTGGTGCAGTCTCTTTGCACTTTGCAAAAATGACCTGAACACCCTGCAATGACATTTTGGGGTTCTTGAAGACTTCTTTGGCACCACACATTTGATTAGCAAATATAATATAATCCTAGATGCCTGGGGTTTGAAGTGGTTGTAAGACATGAAATATGAAAAAAGCATATCCACTATAGTGTGTACTTGTCTTAATTCAGAGCACTAAGTGTCATTTCTGTCTGCTGCCTCATTTGTCTGCTATCTGTATGAATCACTTCTGACATGTTTTCCAGGCTGACACCAATAAAAAAAGGTGACAGAGGAGGGTGCTCTAGCACACATCCTGTGACTGACCACTTTAACTCAGTTTCTGTGTGTTGTGTGAAGGGGGGTGTGTCCCTTTACTCCAATCAGCTTTCCTCCCTGAGCTCTGCAGAGTGTAACCTTCAGCTCCCCACCCCTGCATTCTGAAAGCTCAGGCAAGCTGTATAAATTCTGCACTTTGAACAGCTGTAGAACAGAGTTTGATGCAGATGCAGATTACCAGCTTATGTAGGAGGATGTATTTCATCTCTGTGTAAAACCTGAGGCCAGCCACTTCACTGGGCATATTTAAGGATTTACAACCACTTTAACTCTTTCACTGCCACTGCTTCTAGCTGGCTAGGTCCATATGCCATATGGACCTGACTCCTCCTTCTGCTATAAGCTCATGGTCACCACCTCATTGATTTTGAACGCCCCCTTTGCTGGTTGGCTTTTCCTCTACTCGCTCCCGCCAGCTGCAGCTGCTGCCCGGAAGATCAATAAACTGTCAGGATGGAGATCGGGAGACGTAAACATGTGTTTACAGGCCCCTCCTCTTTCCTGAATGAACAAAGTGATCAATAGCGATCATTCATTCTTTCATTCATCAGGGCCCCGAGTAAATAGTGTTTGTGAATGAATGGGAGTCTCTATATAGACTCCTATCTCATTCATTACAGAGGAGTTCAGGCTGCAGAGAAAGGGACTATCTTCTGTCCCTTTTCTATTTCTCAAAAAAGAGACATTAGGGGCCTGTTTAGACCCCTGATGTCTCTCAAAAGCCCCCCCCCCCCCCCAAAAGAAATGTAAAAAATATTTTTTTAATAATTGCACCTGTTAAAAAAAAAGTTAATTCAATTGTAAAAAAGGATAAATATAAAAAAACAGGGTAGATTTGGGAATGCGCTCCAGAGGCTACTGATAGGCAGGGTGAAAGCGATTCACCGCCTCCTCACCACCTGTTTTAGCCCCCTTTTTGGTGACAAATGCAAAGTAACCGCATGCATTGCACGCAGTTGTGGGTCATTTGTGACGCTTCCCTATTGACCTGAATGTGTAGCATCTGGGAGGAGGCATCACTGCAAGTCAACTTTGCCACGGATGCGAAGCATCATGCCCACAGCATGTAAACACCCCTGTCCACTGCCTATTGCAGCTTGGGGGGGGGGGGGTAGTTGCCGCACAGCAGAAACGCAGCTTAACCGCACATTTTTTCCACCCTCAAACTGCAAGTGTAAACAAGGCCTAGAGCATCATTCATGCAGGGCATATTATAGCAAGACTGTTTAGCTGCACAGGGATGTACAAGTGTTCTGTGCATCCCCATGCAGGCCATCCCAGCAGCAGCTGCATGGGAATGTGCAGGTGTTATGTGCATTCCTGTGAAGGCAGTTCCATTCATATCAATTGGCATGCAGCAGCTGCATGGACACAGCCACTGTTCCTAACTTGACATCCATGTGGATGCATGTCCCTGAACTCATAATGTTTGCGTTTGGGGCCATGCACCCACACCCGCACGGATGTCAGACCTGTCCTTGCAGCCACTTTGTCCAAACTGACATGAATAGGCCTGCCTGGACAGGGATGCACAGAACAACTGTGCATTCCCTGTGCAGGTAAACACACCGCATGTGAACAAGTTCTTAGTAGGAATTTAGCAAGAGTTTTGTAATTTATGCTGTGTTTGTGTGCAAATAGGGATTTGATAAACATTTGCGCAAATATTGCATGGCCTTAAAAATCAGTAGAACCTTCTTTTTATTCTACTGGTCATGTGCTTTCAGAAAATATATAGTTTGGTGGGTCTTTTTCAAACTCTTTTGAAATTTACAAATATTTGTTATTTATAAACTCAATACAGGTTAAGCTTTTACATTTAGTTGGAATTTAGCAGGAATTTTGTAAAAAATTGTGTATTTGTATCTGCTAGCTCTGCTTTAATGACACTTTTAGCGAAAATATTGATTGGGTAAACATTTGTGCAAATATGACAAGCCATTAAAAATCAGTAGCACTTTTTTTTACCCTACTGACCATGTGCTTTCAGAAAATATATGGTTTGGGGAGTCTTTTACAAACTCTGAAAGCTGTAAGTGAAAAATGAAAAACTTTTTTTTAAGAGAAATTTTTGTTTATGTTCGATTTTCACCATATTGCAAAAATCCGCAATTTTAAATTTACAAATATTTTTCATATAATAACTCAATACGGGTTTAGCTTTTATATTTAAAAGGAATTTAGCAGGGATTTTGTAAACTTTGCCCTGTTTGTATCTGCGAATAACGGTTTTACAGTATTTTCAGCAAAAATTTTCTTTTGATAAACATTTGCACAAATATCACGGGTCCTTAAAGAATAAGTAGCACCTTCTTTTTATTCTACAGGTCATGTGCTTTTAGAAAATATATGGTTTGTGTGGCCTTTTACAAACTGAAAGCTGTAAGGGAAAAATAAAAAAGCAATGGAAAAATTGCAAAAATGGTACGGTCAGCTGAGTTTAAAAGTGGAGCACAGGGCCTGGTAGCGAAAAAGTTACAAAAGACAGGTTCTGCTTGTACACCTCCAAAGGAGGTTCTAATCATTGACACCTGATCTTGAATACTGGATTCTAAATTAATGGATTTGAAGTGGTAGTGTGCTTCATTTTTTCCATAGGACAGATTGGTATTTTTGGTAATTTAGATCATGAAAATAAATATGCCTGTGCCTTTTATGTGTCATTAGGTCAAATATATCACACTGACACAATTTGAATCGATATCTAATGTTTGCCTGTTGAAATATGCTGAAAAAACCAACAGTTTTCATCAGGTGTACTTACGTTTTTACATGACAATATATACAGTGTATCCGGAAAGTATTCACAGCGCTTCACTTTTTCCACATTTTGTTATGTTACAGCCTTATTCCAAAATGGATTCAGTTAATTATTTTCCTCAAAATTCTACAAACAATACCCAGGGCCGGATTAACTTAGGGTCTATTGTACCTGCAGCTCCAGGCCCCTACCACAATATAGGCCCACAGATTCTACACACAATTACTGACCGGCAGCTACATTCCCTTGCAGTCTAGAGTCACCAGACAGCTGAATTATATAGGCCTAATAAGTTACACCACTGTTCAGTGAGCTACATACATTGCCTCGCTTGCTGCCCTTGCAGAGAAGCCCATCAGTGCTGCCCATCAGTGCTGCCTATCAGTGCAGCTCATCATTGCCACCTATCAGTGCTGCCTATCAGTGCCCACCAGTGCAATCCATCAGTGCTACCTCATCAGAGCCACCTTATCAGTGCCCATCAGTGCAGCCCATCAGTGCCCATCAGTGCGTATAAGTGCTGCCTATCAGTGCAGCCCATTAGTGCCCATTAGTGCTGCCTCGTCAGTGCTGCCTTTCAGTGTAGCATCATCCGTGCACATCAGTGAAGAAGAAAATGTGCAAAATGTTATAACAAACTAAGAAAAACATTTTTTTTCAAAAATGTCAGTCTTTTTTGATGTTTAGCAAAACATAAACTCAGTGGTGTTGAAATACCACCAAAAGAAAGCTCTATTTGTGTAAAAAAAATGATAAACATGTCATATGAGTACAGTGTTACATGACCACGCAATTGTCATTCAAAGTGTGACTGCACTGAAAATTGGTCTGAGCAGGAAGGGGGTGAAAGTGCCTGGTAGGCAAGTTGTTAAGGGATAAGTTCACCTTTGGGAACATGTAACATGTTCCCACTTCCCACTGCAGCATCTCCCCTATTCACTGGATCTAGTGACAGCAAGCAGAGAATCTTCTCCCTGAACTCGCTGTCACCGTTTAAAAAATATATAGTGTAGTTCCTGTGCACCACCACTTAGGTTAGTGGAAATAATTGGATATGAGTAAATGTTAATCTATGGAGGTAGCTGCTCATGTCAAACGTGTCCCCACATGGAAATGTACTGCATTGTTGTGCACAATACCCAGTAGGGGTTAAATATTGATAAGGTTTTTTTTGTTACACAGTATGTCAATTAGTTAACAGCAGTAGGATGACACAGCAAACTATAAAAAAAAAAACACGGTCTTCATGGTCTTCATGGTTCTGTGAATGGTAAACTACAAGTACAGACAGTCTTTGTGGCTGTCGGCTTGTAGTTCTCAATGAACTATTAGGGCGCAGTTGAGAACTTTAGGCAGTTCATTGTCTTTTCCCATCGAGGTACAAGCAGACAGATACACTGACAAGTCTGCAGGAGTCTTGCATGGCACCCGCAATCTGCTGATTGTGGGTGCAATGCTTTCCAGGCTAGTATTAACAAAAAATCATAAATGCCCTTTTTTTTTACCTGCAAAAAGATGTGTATTTATTTATTTTTTTAAGGTGAACTTCTCCTTTACCCCTTTCCCCCTGCCAAAGAGTTAACCACTACAGCCAGTTCACATGCCATCAGTGCTGAATGTTATTACATAAGCTGCCACTATTGCTGGGGATATAATTGCAGAAACTGGCACTGACACCAGCGCTTTGGGTGGTTGTTGCGCAAATTGGCACTAATGCTGATGGTTATTATTGCTGCTGCTGACGTCAATGATGTGGGTTGTTATTTCCCTAAACTGGCACTGATGCTGGGGGTTATTATTGCTGCTACTGACACCAATGTTTTGGGTTGTTATTGCGTAAACTGGCACTGATACTGGGGGTTATTATTGCTGCTACTGACACCAATGCTTTGGGTTGTTATTGTGCAAATTGGCACTGATGCTGGGGGTCATTATTGCTTCTACTGATATGAATGCTGTGGGCTGTTATTGTGTAAACTGCCACTGATGTTTTCAGTTATTATTATGGAAATTGCGATTTACTGTATGATGGGGGTTATTATTTCCTAAACTGGCACGGATGCTGGGTGGATATAATTGCAGAAACTGGCACTAATGCTGGGGGTTATTATTGTGTAAACTGGAATGCACTGTATGTACTCATTATCTTATTTTCTTATAAACTCAGAAAGTGCTATTTTATTGCCACCTCAAATACTTCAATTCCATTCAAATGCCTCATTTTCCTGCTTTCCTGAATAGACACCTATTGAAACTTGTGCCACCACCTCAAGCTGCTGTTGTTTTTTTGGAGTGAAAACTGTCATTGTAACTTTTATGAATTGACTCTTAAATGTAATTTCTTTGATAATGGCCATTAAGTAACGGAAAATTGTATCCATCTTGCCAGTAAACACACTAACAAACTATAGGGCTCACAGTATCATCTTTATAAAAACCCTGGTAAATACCCCACAGAGTTATAGGGTTCATAGAACAATCTTCACATAACCATAGAGTTCATATACTAAACCATATTCAACTAGAACGTTAGTAAACATACTACAGAGTGATAGGGTCCACAGAATAATTTATAGGTGGCTATAGGGTCCATACATCAAATACAAATGTATATTATTTATTACGTTACATATAGATTGCCTTATTTACAATTTTATAATATCATATGTGTCCACTACATGGGGTGCAGATTAATACACTAGATTTAATACAGTATCTCACAAAAGTGAGTACCCCCTCACATTTTTGTAAATATTTTATTATACAGTTGTATGCAAAAGTTTAGGAACCCCTGACAATTTCCATGATTGTCATTTATAAATATTTGGGTGTTTGGATCAGCAATTTCATTTATATCTATCAAATAACTTAAGGACACAGTAATATTTCAGTAGTGATATGAGGTTTATTGGATTAACACAAAATGTGCAATATGCATCAAAATGAAATTAGACAGGTGCATACATTTGGGCACCCTTGTCATTTTGTTGATTTGAATACCTGTAACTACTTAGCACTGATTAATTGGAACATACAATTGGTTTGGTGAGCTCATTAAGCCTTGAACTTCATAGACAGGTGCATCCAATCATGGGAAAAGGTATTCAAGGTGGCCAATTGCAAGTTGTTGTTCTCTTTGACTCTCCTCTGAAGAGTGGCAATGTGGGGGCCTCAATACAACTCTCAAATGACCTGAAAACAAAGATTGTTCTATATTATGGTTTAAGGGAAGGCTACAAAAAGTTATCACAGAGATATAAGCTGTCAGTGTCTTATGTGAGGAACATAGTGAGGAAATGGAGAACCACAGGCAGAGTTCTTGTTAAGGTCAGAAGTGGCAGGTCACATAAAACATTGGAGAGGCAAAGGCGAAGGATGGTGAGAACGGTCAAAAACAGCCCACAGACCACCTCCAAAGACCTACAACATCAACTTGCTTCAGATGGTGTCATTGTGCATCGTTCAACAATTCAGCGCACTTTGCACAGGGTGAAGCTGTATGGGAGAGTGATGCAAAAGAAGCCTTCTGCACACACGCCACAAGCGGAATCGTTTGAGGTATGCAACTGCACATTTGGACAACCAGGTCTGGGCACCAGTCCTCAGGAAGGATGTCCTCGAACTTGAAAGGGTTCAGAGAATGGCAGCAAAGCTAATTAAGGGATTGGAGGACTTTAGTTATGAGGAAAAATTACAAACACTGAACTTATTTTCTGTGGAGAAGAGACGCTTGAGAGGGGATATGATTTTGATGTACAAATACTGTACTGATGACCCCACAATAGGGACAAAACTATTCAGCGCAAGGGAGTACACAAAGACACGCGGCCATTCACTAAAACTAGAAGAAAGGCGGTTTAACCTTAAACTGCGTAGAGGGTTCTTTACGGTAAGAGCAGTGTGGATGTGGAATTCTCTTCCACAAGCAGTGGTTTCTGCTGGGAGTATAGAAAATTTAAAAAAAAATATTAGATGTGCACCTAAGGGACCACAACATTGAGGGATACACAATGTAATACTGACATGAAAAAACACACACATAGGTTGGAATTGATGGACTTGTGTCTTTTTTTAAACCATGAACGCCTACGTGTACTGTGACATACTGAAGCAGAGCATGATCCCCTCCCTTTGGAGATTGGGCAGCAGGGGAATATTCCAACATGATAATGACCCCAAACACACCTCCAAGATTAACACTGCCTTGCTAAGGAAACTGAGGGTAAAGGTGATGGACTGGCCAAGCATGTCTCCAGACCTAAACCCAATTGAGCATCTGTGGGGCATTCTCAAATGGAAGGTGGAGGAGCACAAGGTCTCTAACATCCATCAGCTCCGTGATGTCATCATGAAAGAGTGGAAAAGGACTCCAGTGGCAACCTGTGGAGCTCTGGTGAACTCCATGCCCAAGAGGGTTAAGGCAGTGCTGGAAAATAATATTGACACTTTGGGCCCAGTTTGTACATTTTCACTTAGGGGTGTACTCACTTTTGTTGCCAGTGGTTTAGACTTTAATGGCTGTGTGTTGAGTTATTTTGAGGGGACAGCAAATTTACAAGCTTTACACTCATTACTTTACATTGTAGCAAAGTGTAATTTTTTTCAGCATTGTCACATGAAAAAATATAATAAAATATTTACAAAAATGTGAGGGGTGTACTCACTTTTGTGAGATACTGTATGTATCCTATATTGCATACAGTGGGGCAAAAAAGTATTTAGTCAGCCACCAATTGTGCAAGTTCTCCCACTTAAAAAGATGACAGAGGCCTGTAATTTTCATCATAGGTACACTTCAACTACGAGAGACAGAATGAAAAAAAAAATCCAGAAAATCACATTGTCTGATTTTATTTGCAAATTATGGTGGAAAATAAGTATTTGGTCACTTACAAAAAAAGCATGATTTCTGGCTCTCACAGACCTGTAGCTTCTTCTTTAAGAGGCTCCTCTGTTCTCCACTCGTTACCTGTATTAATGGCACCTGTTTGAACTCGTTATCAGTATAAAAGACACATGTCCACAACCTCAAACAGTCAGACTCCAAACTCCATAATGGCCAAGACCAAAGAGCTGTCAAAGGACACCAGAAACAAAATTGTAGACCTGCACCAGGCTGGGAAGACTGAATCCGCAATAGGTAAGCAGCTTAGTGTGAAGAAATCAACTGTGGGAGCAATTATTAGAAAATGGAAGACATATATGACCACTGATAATCTCCCTCGATCTGGGGCTCCACGCAAGATCACACCCCATGGGGTCAAAATGATCACAAGAACGGTGAGCAAAAATCCCAGAACCACACAGGTGGGGGACCTAGTGAATGACCTGCAGAGAGCTGGGACCAATGTAACAAAGGCTACCATCAGTAACACACTACGCCACCAGGGACTCAAATCTTGCAGTGCCAGACATGTCCCCCTGCTTAAGCCAGTACATGTCCGGGCCCATCTGAAGTTTGCTAGAGAGCATTTAGATGATCCAGAAGAGGATTGGGAGAATGGCATATGGTCAGATGAAACCAAAATAGAACTTTTTGGTAAAAACTCAACTTGTCGTGTTTGGAGGAGAAAGAATGCTGAGTTGCATCCAAAGAACACCATACCTACTGTGAAGCATGGGGGTGGAAACATCATGCTTTGGGGCTGTTTTTCTGCAAAGGGACCAGGACGACTGATCCGTGTAAAGAAAACAATGAATGGGGCCATGTATTCTGAGATTTTGAGTAAAAACCTCCTTCCATCAGCAAGGGCATTGAAGATGAAACATGGCTGGGTCTTTCAGCATGACAATGATCCCAAACACACCCCCCAGGCAACAAAGGAGAAACCCCATAGAAAATCTTTGGAGGGAGTTGAAAATCCGTGTTGCCCAGCGACAGCCCAAAAACATCACTGCTCTAGAGCACATCTGCAAGGAGGAATGGGCCAAACTACCAGCAACAGTCTGTAAAAACCTTGTGGAGACTTACAGAAAACATTTGACCTCTGTCATTGCCAACAATCAGAATGCGTTATATGTACAAATGGGAGGGGTTTCCAGCTCTATTTAAGCATTGTCTCACCACTTGTGATCAGCCTTTGAAAACGTCCCATGGGCGGGACAAAATGCGTCAGTGGACTGCGAGTGGTGGCATAATTTCCGGCCTGTTGAATGCAAATGATCGTCTGCTTCCGGTTTGTTATTTATTAAAGCAGTATCACACTATATCATCTTCTCTGCCCTTTGTCCACATCTGGTAATGTCTCAATGAGAGTACTCCACACTCCACCCTGTACCATGATTTGTGGAACCATAGACCCCATGAGGCAATTCAATCACATTCCTACCAGGCGTTCATGACTCCTGTTGTGGGGGTCCTGGAAATCCGGTGAGTGAGTGATCACACAGAGGGGAGCACAGATTGCACAGACTTCGTGGGTTTTTTTTTCAAGCACTGGGCACTTTATTGCATAAATGAATATGATTTAAGAGGAACCTTTATATACACAGCCATATGGACATTATGAACTGAATATATTCACTGTGTATTATTTTTCATTGTGTATATATCAATTTTATATATTCATATTGATTTATTTATTTATTTAAATGTTGATTGATTGGTGGATGACTTAACACTATTTACACGGGGTAGCGCTCTCACCTTTCTTCACATATCTCAAGCACATGCATTTTGTAGAGCAGCAACCTAGTACTGTGAACACTGCTGGTTTTTCATTTATAGTAATAAGCCACTATTGAAGGTGGCTCATGATGACTGTAATAGCCCCAAGCGACCTTTACCAGTTCATTTTAAAGCAGAAGTGTATCAACAGCTGCTTCCCTGAGCATGTGATATAATGTGCAATTATGCATAGATGTATAAAATGGCAGACTTATCCACTAGTTGATTCTCTGTGTGAGTGCTAAGTGAGGCCTAGTTGTTACTGCTCACCTCCACCATAACACGATTGAAACCCCCTCAAATGCTCTTTCTCCCCTCTGATGCAGTAGCTGCTAACTCAGCGTTGCAGTGCTCACTCCTGTGATGTAGAGTTGAGCATTAATGATTAGGCCTCATTCAGCAATGGAAGGAGGAAGTGACGTCACCCGCAGGCCAGCACAGCCAGCTGAGAGTGTACACCTATGATTGTTCAATTGATCCGGATCTTATATGACAAGTGTTTTAATACTTGGCACTGGGTTACAGTGCTATTGATGTAAGTGAAATATTTTAAGCTTCTTAATAAATAGAGCATTATATACAGAGAGCACTATATTTTATCTAATCTTCTTTGGGGAATCGAGCCGGATAGCTTTGTGGAGAAGTGAGCTCTATTCACCTATCATATATGAATGCGGTGCTGCATCTGAGGTTTTTGCCTTTTCCCTGAATAAAGGCAGAGGCACTTTGAGATCCCTGTAGTGAGGATCCTATGAGGAAGGTGAGTGGCTTGTGTTATTGGTGGTGGACCTCTGCACCTGAGAAGTCGCTGCTTGCACGTCTTATGCGCACCCTTTGCAGTTTATATGGGCTAAATTTTCCTACCAACTTTGTACCCGAGAGGGTGAGGGTGCTACATATACTAATGAATACAGGGTTGTTAAAAAGTGTATCTTTTATATTTGCTTAGAGTTTAGCTTTAACAAAACTTACAAGCATTTCCACTAGTCACTCATATTTTCACTCTTTTGCAGAGCTACAATTTCTACGGGAATCTTTGGCACCCAGCACTGCTGGGTATGTCAAGTGCCTGTGTCTTCTCGGGGTTGATTATCTGCTCTATGTAGCAAGAAATCAGTGAAAAGTCAAGCAAGGCGGAGGTCATGTTGAGCTACCCCTTGCTGGAATCAGACAGCTTAATTTCTTGTTAGTTCATGGCACTGCATATTAATACATGCATGTTCATGTGTATCTGGTGTGAGTGACTGATGGTAAGCAGTAATTACATTTGGCTGCCTTTGTAAACTAGTACACTGCTACTTAAAATTGACTGGTCAAAAGTTTAGCCCAGTTAGTGTTGTCTTAAGCAATCACTAACAGTTAAAAACAAATACTTCAGCTTACTGAAGAAGGTTTTTTCAGCATTTAACTTTGACTGTGAAATAGAAAAAAAGGCAAACGTATGCACCCAAGTAATGAAAAACTTGTTTTCATATTAGCATATTGGGAATTTGCTAGCCCACGCTAATCTAACAGTAAGCATATTCAAATTCCATAATTATTCTTTTGTCAGTTTCAGACCATTCTTGAACTATAGATTGCTTAAAGTAGTGAACTGCGGATAGAAAATCTAATTTAAACTAAGCCCCTTTGCATATGTATATACAGTGTGTGCTCGCTCAAACATGACGTTTGTATTGGAGATGTGTCATATTCAACAGAATACAAAACTTTTTGGGGGATATTGCTTAACTCTGGAGACTGTTAGTACATGTTTGACATGATTTCTGTGCAATGCATCCCCATGCAGGCAGTCTCATTGATGCTAATTGGTACTCAGCAGCTACACGGACACAACCTGCTTTCATTTCGACATCCATGCGTGTGTGGGTGCACGACCCCAAATGCACAGTGTCTGCATTTGGGGCTGTTTTCCCACACCCATACAGATATCAGATTGTGAGCAACAGCTGTGTCTGTGCAGCTGCTGCATCCCAGTTGACATCAATATGTCTGCCTGTACAGGGATGCACAGAACACCTGGTCATCCCTTTGTGGGTAAACATGGCCCTTGCATGACCCGTGTGAAGGAGGCCTTAAAGAATTATTTCCAGTCCTGCTCAGTTATGTCAGGAAAATTTCTATTCTACTGTTCCCAAGGTAGGGATAATCTGAAGAGTTTCTCTTGAAGTCAGGTACCATAGATTCTGGAAACCAGCTGTGAGCAATTAGGTTGGAGCAGTATAGTAACCAATGTGGAGGGTTGAAAATCCACATCATGCAGCCCAAACTAGGCTTCAGCTACAGGCCTAAGTTGGAGATATTTAAGTCAGATATACAGTATCTCACAAAAGTGAGTACTCCCCTCACATTTTTGTAAATATTTTATTATATCTTTTCATGTGACAACAATGAAGAAATGACACTTTGCTACAATGTAAAGTAGTGAGTGTACAGCTTGTATAACAGTATACATTTGCTTTCACTCCAATATAACTCAACACACAGCCATTAATATCTAAACCACTAGCAACAAAAGAGTGTAAACCCCTAAGTGAAAATGTCCAAATAGGCTATAAGAAGATTGGCGAGACCCTGAAACTGAGCTGCAGCCCGATGGCCAAGACTATAGAGCGGTTTAACAGGACAGGTTCCACTCAGAACAGGCCTCGCCATGGTCGACCAAAGAAGTTGAGTGCACATGCTCAGTGTCATATCCAGAGGTTGTCTTTGGGAAATGTATGAGTACTGCCAGTATTGCTGCGGCATATGGCCGTCACGCACTCGTCTCCTAGCCATTGTGCCCGCGAGTGATGACTATAAGCGGCGATTCACAGGACAGAGCCACACTGTTACCACTTATAGTCGTTACGTGGTTGGGAAGTGGTTCATGTGCAATTAACAGCATGGTGCTTTTGCGTTTTAAATTATGCCTCTGTATCTCCTAAAATATCTGTTTGATAATGTCAAGTCAGGACTCCTCCCCCCCCCCCGAGTACTGACTTCCCCTTTATATAGCTCATCTTGAGAGCCCCGTGGTCTATGCAGGCTATGTCACTCCCAGCTCTCCTATCTCCTGTGTGCCTGTCTTCAGCTCCCACCTCCCTCTTCCTCTCATAGCTTCTACCCTCTGCTCTCATAATTAACTCTAAAAGCTCCTATTTCCTCTGTATTAGAAGAGTAAGTTCTCTGTGTCAGTGTTCTATCAGAAATATTCTTATCTATATAGATAACACAGCACGGCTCTCTCTCTCTCCTGCTGAAGGCAACAGTAGTGCTTAGCCCCACCCTCAGGAACTCTAAGCTGAGAGAGAAAAGCTGAAAAACAACAACTGATCATAGTAAGAAGGTGTGTTATCTATACAGAGAAGTATACATATGTTATAACACAGACACAGGGCAACTTCTTGTCATAATACAGAGCGGATGGGAACTTTTTATACAAGTGGCTAAACACTTTAAGTGTTACTAAACCCACGACAGTAAAATAAATCTGTATATGTAGTATAGCATGCTTGTTATACTCTTCTCTCAACTTCCCCTTCTTCCACTGTCCCCAATCTATCTCCTGGTAAGACAGAGCCTTTTTCTTGGGGCGGTGCATGTGATCGGCACAGGCCATTCAGCACTGTGCAGACTGAGGGTCAGAGGTCCTGCAGCCTCATAAGACAGTCAGAGTAGAATGAAAACTCCTTCTACAAGCTTTAACCAGACACTGATAGAAGTCACAAGACTGCTATATACTGCTGATGAAAAAGGTATTTAGCAGCTTATAGTTACTAAAAATAATCACATTTCCATGTTCTGTGTACTGTGGGAAACCAGATATAGTGAATGGGTCCTGGGTTTCGTAACACGTTAATGTACAGTACATGACACAGGCTAGATATTCATAAAGCCTGGCTTATAAACTGCTACCTTCAGGTGAATGGACACTGGCAAAGCTTCATGCAGTATGCTTGCTAATGTAGATATACTCATTTCTGCTATGTTGAAAACCCTCTGCATCTTCACAATTCAGCCTTCTCTGTCTTGCCATGGCCTCTCGGGCACTATAAGACTTGCTATGTCTAAAAAGACATTCCGTATTTAATAGAATGGGCAATTTATGACAATTGGGCTATATTTGAAGACATTTTCACCCCTCTGAGAATCATTACTCTGCTCCATCCAGTGGAAAAAGAGTTCTCAAAAAAGTGGACTATTCCAGTAGTATACGCTGCCATCTCCATTTTAAACATATTACTGTATCACCAACGTATTTTGGAACTGGCTCTTCATAAACTGGACACACCAGTGTTTCATTCACACACTCCACACAGCCATCTACCGGAATTACTTATGATTCCGGATAGTGTCATATGGGCCTCCCATGCTATCATATATCTTCATTAGGTCTGGACCATCTCTGGGTCCAAGACCTTCCAAACTTTGAAGGAGGAGTTTTCTCTCCCAAATCATTTATTTTTTCTTAGAAATTTACAACTCTGCCACGCCCTGTACAGTTCCCAGATACCTATCCATCACTGTCCCTGCTCTCACTATCAGAGGTGATAATGGGAGCAGATCCCACTAAATTGATGTATTCTCTATATGCTATTATACATGTCCTCTCAGCCACTAAGCTAGCATATTGAGCGAAGACTCGGACTTGGGTGCGCTTGAAGATACAGATTGGGAAGAAATTCTGGACAACTATAAGTTAGTTTCCCCTAAGGTCTCAGACAGGTTGACACAAATGTATATCCTATATAGGGTATATGTTACCCCCACACGTATTGCTAGATACCGATTCTCGCATAGCTCCCTATGTCCCCTCTGTGCCACTGCTCCCGGTACATGTTATCACTTGATCTGGGCTTGCACTGTCGTCCAAAATTTCTGTATTTAGATAGTCTGCTTTCTGCATGATGATATGGGTTGCCCACTGTCTCTCGACCCCAAGCAATGCTTGCTCATCTTATTCCCAAACCTGATATTGATAAATTTATTCTCACTTTTTTGCATGAAACATTATTTATAGCACAGGAAGCGGTTGTGCGAATTTGGATGCAGGCCTCATCTCCTACCCTAGAGTATTGGATACTGGATGTAAACATTACTCTTCCATATAAAAAAAGAATAATCTATGTCCATAGGAGCTGCCCATCTAAATATAATAAAATTTGGGATGGATGGCTGGCACACTCGCAGACCTGTATATGATTGCCTAACATGTTTTGTCAGGGTTTCATAAGTCATGTTGTACTGTCCTTGGAATGCTTTATCATACACATCTGTATTGGTTTGCTTCCCTTATATGTTTTGAAGACCATTCCCTGGCCCTCTCCTTCAAAGCAATATGGCTATATGTTTATTCGATGCTTGTAACCCCAATGATACCTACCTGTATTCTCTCTCCACCAATTGGCCTCTTGATCCATATATTCCAGTGTACTAATGCTTTTCACTGTACATTGTTTGGTACTGATATGTCATGTACTATGTTACTTTATAATTATTTATTCTGTTTTCTTATGTATGTATGTATCTGTGCATTACACAGTTTTCAATAAACACGTTTTTTCATAAAAAAAATATATATATTACTGTGCTTATACAAGATATCCCTTCATTTAGGACTGGATTACACCAGATGCTTTCCAGAATGCATGCAGTCTTTGCCATGTATTCCAATGGCCATAGTTCATACCAGTGCAGTCAGTCCCAGTGCTTTCAACAAAAGTACAACCCGCTGAATTTTTTTCATCCAGAATGCGTCAAAACACATGTTAATGCACTGGAATGCAGAATGTATTAATTAAAATAAGTTTCAAAATTAAAAACGGGGAAAATGCACCGGAAGGCATTGAAAACACATGAAAAACATATGTTAATGCATATGCAAAAATGCTTTTGAAACACTGAAATTGTGTGAACAAGCCCTTAAAATTTTCAGACACTTTTAACCTTACAGGCCCAGTTTTGCAGCCAGCTATGGTTGTTGTTTCTCTTCTTCAAATGGCTAATTGAACTAGGGTAATGAACACTTCAGGACAAAATTCTGGCAGAACATTTGCAAATGCTGCCTTCTGCATTCCGCCTTACTTTTCTGTGATGATGCCTTAGAAAAAGTCATGACACAAAATTTCAATAATGGCTGTAATTTCTGTCCATATGCACAGAATTTTATGGCTGAAAGCCTGGTCAGCTGAAGCTGCCTTTAAAAAACTTCTCACTTGTATGCCCTTTGAAGGAAGACGTCTCTTTGGTTAGGCAAAATTAGAAAATGCATTAAATATGCCTATACCTCTCTACTCCCCCACTGCTTTCCTCTCTCAAATCAGACAAAATCTGCCCAAGGACAGTCAGATTTGCAGACTGCCCTGAGCCATCTATTGTCCCATGGAGTAGTTTTGCCAGCACCTCTACAGGACAGGTTTGTAGGATTATAATCAAACCTGTTCACTGTTCCAAAAACCCTTGTAAAAACTTAACAAATTCATAGAAGGTGACACAGGAGGAAAGGTCCTTTTTCCCACAGCAGAAGGCTCCAAAGCCCTCCTTTTCAAATGCTTCTACTTCCTCAAAACGCAGAGCACCATGCCAATCTCCTCAGACATCTTTTTCCAAGCCAAAATTTAGCAAAGGACTAGCACAAAGACCACCAAGTCTGCCATGTATCCATATCCATAATGAAGGGGCACCCTCACTCCTATAAATGGAGGGGGGTGCCTGTTACAGTTTGTATTCCTCAGAGTCACAGACATCCCAGATTTGTGGGATCAGTTGGTGGTTTTAAAAGGATACAAAATAAAGTTGCAACCTCCTTCAGCGTTTTCTTCTCTCAAGCCATCTAAAATCTGCTGACAGACAGTCAGATTTGCAAACCGCTCTGAACCATCTCTTTTCCTGGGGAGTGACCATTCTCCTTCCTCTGGAGGACAGGTTAAATGGATTCTATTCAAACCTCTTTTACAGTACCATAGCCCATGGATATTCATCCTATCCTGTACCTAAAATCCCTAAACTAGTACCTTTTACATTTCAAAATTTTGCACTGAATCTGCAAGATTGGTTATTGCCTCTCTGAGACATTCATGATGGCTATCTACATTTCCATTTACCCACTTTATCTGTGCTTTCTACATATCACAGTGGGAGACAAACCATTCCAATTTGTTGCACTGCCATTTGGCTTACTCTCTTCACCCTGAGTATTCACAAAAGTACTTGCTTCCCTTTTTGCCCTTTTAAGAACTCAGCATTCAGATAACAAAGTACCTGAAAAATTTTCTTTTGACAAACTCATCTCCCATTCAACTATCTGCAAACCGCAAAAGACTAGTCAGAATTTCAATTGGGTAATCAACTTTCAAAAGTCTCTCCTCCAACCTTCCCTTTGCCTGGAATATTTGGGCCTCATTATAGACATGGACCAGACAAAGATCTCCTGCTCAAATCAAAAAAAGATAAAGATTAAAAAAACAATCTCAGCGAAAATATCAGTGAGATTTTCATTAAGAGTTCTGGGCTTCCTGGAGGCCTCATTCAAGGCTGTTCCCTTCTACCAATTCTATTCAAGTCCTCTCCAAAGCAACATCTTGGCCTTCTCTCAAGAAGAAAAAGAAACTCCCCCTTACTATTCGCAGGGATAAAGTAGTCTAACGCCTAAGACTTACCTTTCTATTAACCTACAATTCTATTATTCTTACACCTCAGCAAAGACATCCTTCCTTCTTTGTGCCCTGCTCCTAAGCACTCCAAGGAGATTGCTCTTCAGTACCTGGATGTTTCCAGAGTTTATCTAAATGTCGCAGCCTCAATTAGAGAACAATCTTCTATTGCTAGGTTTTAAGATAACTCATCTCAAGAGCTCACACTCAAAGGAATAAAACATCTCCAGCACTATTACATGCTCATTCCACTAGATCTGTGATTTTTCCTAGGCATTCCGACATGAAGCCTCTGTTATCCAGCTTTTTAAGGCCGCCCCTGGTCTTTAGTTTATACCTTCTTCAATCAAAACAGATCTCTTCATGCTCGGGCCTCGATACGAAAATTAGCTGCTAGCACTATGCTCTTGTAAAGTACATCAAGATTAATACAAAAGATGTGCAGCGCTATAAATGATAAAGTGCAAAGTGCATATGAATATAAAAATATTATGAGAATTCATCCAATATAAAACATAAATTCATGAAAAATTCCACATATAAAGTGAATAGCAAAAAAGTCTCAAAAAACCCAAAAGAGATTGAGCTCAGAAGAGTCCTCTGGATGAATAGAGATGGTATGTGCAACCACAGAGCCACAGTCCATATATAAGTGGGAATGTCACCTGAAAATAAAATGTGAGGATACCCTGAAAAGCACTTTAAGATAGGTCACTCCTCCTCATGCTGTAAACTGGGGGGGCTTACTGGATGGTTCTGACCCTGGTTAAGGTGATCAAAATAGGCCTTAGTAAGCATAATGGAATATCAATAGCCTCATTGCTGGTATGGTCTATAGAAGTTGTTTCAGGCACCTCTGCCTGTCATCGGGGATGCATGTCCTCAGTCAAACCTCCAACACATTCCACCAGGTTATATATTGTATGTATAAAACGGATCTAACCATAGCGTAATCCAGTTAGAAGCATTTATTTAAGTCTAAAATATTGCACTTCCATGATAATATTTTTATGCAAGCACATACGATGTAGTTGCATCAAACAAATGCTCTCGCCAGTACCCAAGATTGCCGCGGTCGGTCGCGCATGCATGGTGAGCTCCTCATCATACGTCCTAGCTCCGCCCTATGCAATTCATCATAGATGACGTCATTGGTGGCATTGGACACATGACACCACCATGCAGTTACTATAAGAGAACCCTCAGGGAGGATCCAGACAGTCACTGGCGATGGAAATTTTAAGCGGACAATAGTGGAAGAGATTATCCGCTTCACCTAATTAAAGAAGATGTAAATCTGATTCATGAAATTTGACCTGGGCACATAGACCTGCAGAGTTTTTTTTTTATCTCTCTTCAAAGCCCTGTGTCTCGTAGCTCTGCCGTGCACCGTTTCTCTGTTATTAGCCTGACACGTTTCAGTCACATTATGATAACAGCAGCTGGAGTTTTGTGTTGGGGAGGATGCTGTAAATAGATTAGCACCATGCTGAACAAAACAACAAACAGAGCTGAGAGTCTCTACCTATGAGGAGAGGGGTGTGTGCCTTTTATCCAATCAGCTATCTTGGCTGTGTGCCTAGGTTTCTCTGCAGTCTTAAACAGGAAGAGAAAAAATCATAACCCGAAGAGCATTTTCTAAAGGGTATTTACAGATGAAGAAGATATACATGTAAAAATTATATAGGGAGGTTTGTTTCATCCCTGTGTATCATCTGAGGCTGTTCACTTCAATGGGTACATGTGGGGGTTTACATCCACTTTAAGCTTCCGGGGGACTTATACTTCCCATATGTGATTGCTATCTAATGGTCATATTAAAAATTTAAGAAATAGAAAATAAGTGTCTATAAATGTAACAATGTATAAACAGTATTTCTAAATTAACAACATTACAGGAGCAAACAATTTATGTTAGTCCTGCAAAAAAATTATATAATAAAAACTAGAGATACTAAATAATTGTTAAAAATGAATGAACTGAACTCTTATCCAGTCCCATTGTGTAAAAATGTTAATAAGATCAGTAGCCTCCATAAGGATTACCCCCCCCCCCCCCCCCACCTCATATCAATATTTATAGCACATGCTACACCAAAAAAATGAATTAATAAAAAGTAAAAACAATATATATATATATATATATATATATATATATATATATATAGGATGAACTACTAGGGCCCTGCATGTTAGACCAGAGGAGCACATTGGCAATATAAGGGGAAGCTTTGGGGATATAATGTGTCCAAACACTATGCCCAGTTTAATAACAGGGACCCTTCTAACGCTTTTTTTTGGCCATAGAGAAACATAACCCACATTGGAGAGGGACCAATGCAAAAAGAGACATTTCCCATTCAGAGGCCGGATTTATGTGCTAAAATCCTATTTGCCATTTGGCCTGAACATGGAATTGAATATTAATTGTTTCATAAGTAACAGCTAGTTTACTCCAGTTGCTTATATATTGAGATTGGATGCTTCTGATATACTTTGATTCTTTATTTGATTTCATTTTACTTTGCTATATTTTTCTTGGATATAATTGAATATTTTATTTTTAATTTTATTCTTATTTTTAGTTTTTTTGATAATTTTTTTTGGGTAACGTGCTATAAATATTGATGTGAGGGTTAATTCTTATGCAGGATACAGATCTTATTCACATGTTTACACAAAGGGACTGGATATGAGTTCAGTTTTATACTGGATGAATTCTCATAATATTGTTATATTTGTATGCACTTCATAATATTGTGATATTTGTATGCTCTTTGCACTTTATCACATTTTTTGTATTTTTATACCTTCTTCAAGTTCTACTAGGTGAGCATCCAAGCCTCAACAGATCCAGCGTTTGGCTGCAAGGTTCTTGAGTAGTACTCTGAGTTGGGTCCATTGACCCTTGTTGTTGGGCCTGTTGGCATAGTTTGTTTGCCTTGCTGCTCACTCTTCTCATTCATTGCTTAAAGCAGAGTTCCACCCATATTTGCAAGTTGCTTTTATTCACATGCCCACCCGCAGTAATACCTTTATTTTAAATGTGTCGGCCAGACTTCTGGTCCCAGCCGCTTAGGCAATGTCATCATCAGGCGATTCCCTTGGACTCCTGGGATATCAGCATCATAGATCCAAGAAGTCCAAGGGAATTGCCTTATTCTCTTTTGATTGACAGGTTGCCATAACAACAGGGTGGGAACTTCCGCTGCCACCGCCATCACTATGACATCCTGCAATCATCAGAGACTACAAGGGCGCGGGATTGGGAGGTGCATGCTGGGTAGCCAGCTGCTCCTAATCCCGGAAATAGACATTAGCGGCTTCAGATGCCCATAATGATGATCCCTGCCTGCTTTTTCGAGAGCAGGTAATTTTTTTACAGATTTAAAAAAAAACACACATGGTTACATTTGCAACAGTATGCAAATAGTAATGTACAATCTGTGCCAATCAGGGGCATGGTTTTAGGAAAAAAACTGATTATGGTGAATGGAGCTCCGCTTTAAGGACATCCCAAGTTCTAATAATATACAGCCTGTGCCCTGTAGTGTACAAATAAGATAAAAAGAATTTTGACTTACCTGTAAATTCCATATCTTGGAGTAGAGTATAGAACACAGGCCACCCTCCCCTCTGTCTCTTTGTAACTCTGAATTGCTTACTAAAAAAACTGAGGTCTCATGGAGTGGGGTAGAGTTATAGGGGTATGCCCAAGGGGTGTGCTCAGTAAAGCCTGGCAGAGGCCAATTACCAGCCTGAAGGTAACAGCCTATAACTCAGGGTCTATGAATATCCAGCCTGTGCCCTATACTGTACTCCAAGGTATGGAATTTACAGGTATGTCAACATTTATTTTTTTTCCCCTATCACCTATTGCAGATATATTAACATGCCATCTGCATATAAGGATACAGTCCAATGAGAATGCCAAGTAAAAATGTAATCTTGGCAGAAAAAAAACAATATGTTTTGAGGTCCAAACAGACTCGTCCATCATCAGGGCAACAAAACAAATCCAAATATAAAGCCATAACTATAAAAAATAAATATGTAAATGAAAAATAACTATAAAAGTCAAAGGGGTATATAACCATTTCATATAATATCTGTATCCAGTGATTAGCAAAATCAGAGCTGATACTATCTCACATACAAATACTAAAAATCACAACACCTCGATGTTGGCAAACAGTGATACCTGTACTAATAAAATGATAGGCAACATCTCAATAAATACAGGACAATATCTGCTACAAAATTAGATTTGTTAGTAATGTTAAATGAACATACTATGAGAATTACTCTAATACCTAAAACATTGTATAAATGCACTCCTTTTAACAATTGGATAACAATCCTGGGACCACAAATATGTTATAATATGTATAAGCAATGTATCCATATTTTTGGTACAGTTAGCATGATTCTCCAAGTACTGAGATATAGTCTAATTATACATAGGCCTTGATTCAATGAAGTGTAATAAGTGTCATACTTGCTACTCATGTTTTAGACAAATTCATTGCCCATTGACATGTGAAATAATCTCTTTTCCTTAATTAACCAGTTAACGACCGACTCGCGTACATTTACTTCTGCAGAGTGGCACGATAGCGCAAATCACATTTTATAAACAGCGGTTCGTGCGTGCGCACCGCACTCTCCAGCAGTATGGCCGCGGGTTGGGCAGACTCGATGTCCGCTTGCTACTCGCGATTGCCTGGCACAGAAGAAAAGCGAGGAACCGCTGATGTAAACACGGCGGTTCCCCGCTCTGTCAGGCACCATGTAAGAGATCTACTGATCCCTGTCACTGGGATCAGTTAAATCTCTTATGCCCCTGGCAGCCCAGCACCCTCACAGTTAGAACACGCCTAGGAAACACAGTTAACCCCTAGATCGCCCCTGCAGGTTAACCCCTTCACTGCCAATGACATTTACACAGTAATCAGTGGATATTTAAATTTCTGATTGCTGTATAAATGTCATTGGTCCCAAAAAAGTGTTAAAAATGACTGACATGTCCGCTGCAATATTGCAGTCAGGATAAAAATCGCAGATCACCGCCATTATTAGTAAAAAATATATAGTAAAAATGCCATACATTAATTCTCATGGTTTGTAAATGTGGCAACGTTTGTCCAAACCAATCAATAAACGCCGATCACAATTCTTTTTACCACAAATATGAGAAAGAATATAAATCGGCCAACACTGATGAATGCATTTGTTTTTTTATATATATTTTTTGGATATGTATTATAGCAAAAAGTAAAAACATTTTTTTTTTTTTCAAAATTGTCGCCCTTTTTTGTTTATAGCGGTGATCAGAAATGACGCAGAGGTGATCAAATACCACCAAAAGAAAGCTCTATTTGTGGGGAAAAAAGGAAATCAATTTTGTTTGGGTACAACATCGAACGACCGCGCAATTGTCAGTTAAAGCGACGCAGTGCCAAATCTCAAAAAGTGCTCTGGTCCTACAGTGGAAAATCTTTCCGGGGCTGAAGTGGTTAAAGAACATAAGAACATTAGGAAAGTTTTATTTTCAGTATTTGCATCATCATATTTTTTTTCATGTGCAGCATTTTCACATGTCATGCGTGGTTGTTGGTTAAAATTATAGTAAAGATCAGATTAACAATATGTTGTAGTTTTCATGTCTGACATTTTATTAGTTAAACAACAGCAGTTATTTCTAGACTGAGAAACTCTATCTCCTCTCTTCTTTTGGTCACTATGGAAATACACTATTGATCCTCTATAAGAAGAATTTCAAACACTATGATTATAAAAGATAAAAAAAAAGTTTAATTTCAAGCCTCAGTCTGACCATACAGCGTGCATTTTGTATATTTGTTTTGGAATGGTGTTTCATTACTAGTTAATACCCACATTTAATGTGTGTGGAAATGTTAGTTGTTTGATACCTTGGTTTCTGAACTAGATACAGGGTTGCTAAGTTACTCTTGATCATTTCAGTTACTGTATACAGTAACTGCTTTCTGTATAGCAGCATGTGTTAATGTTTGCGTGGACTGCAGTTACTCTTTCTTTACAAATAAGGGAAGAAAACTCAAAGGTTAACGTTCATCCTTTAGTGTTCTTTAATTACTGTACGTTTTCTAACACCATGTTGCAAACTTTTGGGATGTGACCTATTCATCTATATTTATTGTAGTCTGTATATTTATTATAGTCTGCTGTGTTTAATTTCACCAAGTCAATTTTACCTGAAAAAAGCAGTGCTGCTAATACTAATACTTTAGCTTTGTCTTTCCAGCTAAAATAAAGTTCCCTCATAGACAAAATTATTTCAGATAAAGGGTGATAGGCAAATTGATATTAAAGTAGAACCGTTGCCAAGCAATATGTATATTTATATATTTGCATATGCTTAATAAGTGGTACATAAGCTTTAATTAAATCGACCTTTAATCTATGTAGCTGCAGACACTACAGAAGAACCTAACTCCTAAATATTGCAACAGACAATTTCATTTTCATTCTGCTTCCCCATCCCATAGCAGTGACTTTGAAAGCCATCTAATTTTTGAAGTAAACACGAAGCAGTAGCTCTGCAAGGGGGGGGGGGGGTATTGAGGCTCAACTTAAACAGCTTCAGTGCTTCTCATGTGAATCTGGCAATTAATTACTCCACAGCATCTGCGGCTGCATAGGAGAGCGATGGCTTGTTGTAAGTGTAGAAATATGCAATTATTTCATTGTCTTTAGTCTGGCCACAGTTCTGCTTTAAGCGTCATCTTGGCACAGAAACATTGGTGAATGTCTAAAATAATGGGTGAACCTGCATTACTTAATTGCCTCCAGAGACATAACAGGGGAACCAAGTCTTCCTTTAGCTTTTAGGTGTGATGATACAGCAAGAAATTGTGGCGTGAACTGGCCAATTCACTGCTTTATCCAAACCAAACCAGGAGGTTAATTTTGTCATAATACTATGCATTTTTCTTCCATTGGTAACTAACAAAAATGCTCTTGTCTATGTGCAAAGCATATGTCTGCATAAATGCATTTTTGTAATTCATTATTTCCATTGCACAAATACAGTTTGTTTCCGCAGAGTGGGGATGTAGTCGAGGATGGCTTTCAATAGGTGAAATATACAGGTTGACTTGTAGCATTTCATTGAGGTCTTGTTAAAGTGGAATAGTTAGCCAACTGGGTACATCTCAAGATCTACTGATCAGACTTCAGACCAAAAACGCATGACTGACATTGTCTTATTAGCTCTCTGCCCAAGCTTTGTGCATTTGTACTGCTTAGACCTTGAAGAAGGGGGCACACACTTAAAGCTTGTTGTGAAACATTGGATGTTAGTGCAAATAAAAAAAGTATCACGGGCAGTACTCAATTGTATCTGCTGTGGGAAAAAGATATCCGTAAGGCTTGAATAAATTGTAGCCAATATATATTTTTTCAGATTGAATATGATATAAAATACTAATGCAAAATCAAATTAAAGAGAATGACAAGTCTCCAAAAGCAAAGCCAAACCATTCATAGTTAGAATTTTACATTACACAGCATTAGTACATTTGGTCTCATGGTACTATACCAACAATCACAGGGCAGGTTTTTAAAACAAATGTTGTGCTTTTGCCTAATCTGAGTTTTAGTAACTATTAGGGGTGCAGAACTATTTGTCCTGTGAAACTGTAAATATATTTTATTAGTGTTGTATTTAAGAAGGTGAGCAACTCTTGTAGAGTTTACTCTTGATAGTTGCTCTTTCCAATTGCAGCAGTACAGAAGTGCAGTAGGACAAAAGTGCAATAGTTTTGAACAAACAGTAGTTGGATACAGTAAGTTTAAATTATTTCTAGTTTCCTTAAAGTATTTCAAATTGCTTTTCTTAAATTGTTTGCTTGTTAACATTGCTATTTTGGCTGTGTTGTTATTAGTGATTGTTTGCTAAGTACTGTTGAGGTGTTGAATACTGGGTGTGGTCAATTAGCATATGTAATAGAGGTGGGCTGTTGACCAAATTGGTGCTTAATTAGTGTTGTATTTAAGAAGATAAGCAACTCTTGTAGAGTTTACTCTTGATAGCTGCTCTTTCCAATTGCAGCAGTACAGAAGTGCAGTAGGACAAAAGTGCAATCGTTTTGAACAAACAGTAGTTTGAAAACAGCA
>BLSH010148082.1:640369-653693 GCA_018402905.1 Glandirana rugosa
GAAAGCCATTTTATTATGAAAGATTCTAATCAAAACTTGAAGGGGGGTCAATCAAACTCCAGTACAGGGGCAGAAGTACTAAAACCAAAGTATAACTTTTCTGACGGGAGGACTTGGAATAAGTGGGGGAACTACATAAATTTCCAAAGTTAGTACAGAGGGGAGAGGGAAGAAAGGAGGTCTGACATGTATAATTCAAGGACTTCAGCGAGAACTATACAAAATAGGGGGTCTGGAAAGTGGTAAAAACAATGGGCAGAGACTTGAGCAAGATAGAATAGTTATTAAATACATCAAGGGGGTGAATAAGGTTCAGGAGGGCAGTCTTTTCAATATGAAACCAAAATCATGAAGACGGGGACATGACCTCAAACTAACTGGGGGGAAGTTCAAAACTAATCTTAGAAAGTATTATTTTACCGAAAGGGTGGTTGATGATTGGAATAAACTACCAACAGAGGTTGTGAGACAGTCAACAGTAAATGGCTTCAAACATGATTGGGATAAACATAAATCTATAGTCAGACAAGGTTAATGTAAAAAAAAAAAAAAAAAAAAAAAATTATAGGAAAAAAAAAATTAAAAATAAATAAATAAATAAAAAGGGGCCACTTTTCTGTTTCTATATTAATTCCATGCTAAGATCGCAAAATCAATTGTTCTTCACTATATTCTCTGCACTTTGAATGTTATTCATTGAAGAAAACTGTGTGAGTGGGGAAGATACAATATTTTGACCACTAGATGCAGTTGAGGAGCATATTAATTCTCTGTGAAACCCAGTGCAATCCAGTAGCCATAACATGTTATTTTCCCCACTCAAATTCTAATTGCAGAGAATATAGACTGAGAATATTCACGTTTGACCTCACTTGCTCAGAAGAATTGTACATGCAGTTTCACAGACCGAATAGATGTGCATTTTTTTGAAATACATCCCCTATATGGTATGGGCCTATGGTAGTCTGTGGGACACTCAGACCTATGTTTGGCCTCATTGCTTAAGGATATGTGAATGAAGTCCATAAAGATTAGATTATAATTATTCTATTAATGTATTTGGTTCACATTTAAATATGTTTTGGACACTATAATGACATGAAACATTTAAATAAGAAAGGAATATATATTTTTTGTATTTACATAGCAGGGAAAAATAATAATGAGGCAAATTAAAAATACCATTCCGGATCTGAAGCCAACATATTGAAGGGAGAAACGGCCATGTTTTTTTTTTTTCATTTACACCACAGAAAATTGATAAAACTAAAATCAGCAGGGGGTGATCACATGACATGTTCCTTCTTGAAAACACACAATTTGGCGCAAATGTTATACTATCTTCTCAGTATGTACTTTGTAATATGCCCAGCCAGACAAAAGCAGGTGTAAAATGGGACAGCAAAATCACAGTCAACAATCAATGACAAGTGGTACCTAAAGGGCAAGAGACTAAGCTATAATTACTTTGGAAAGGATCCTTTGTTTTATACCCAGCTTAATGGTAAATGCAGTCAAACAGATCACAGTTTTCATTAGAAATGATCTACATGGTTTAAACATGCATTGTACCAATTTTGATTATGTATAATATAGAGTATTTTGTATATGAGCATTATAACATACAGTATGTGGCATTATTAGTCTTGCAAGGTTACAGAATAATGTAAAGTTATACACTTAAAATCAAGGTATCAGGCTTATATGTGGAAGGGTTAGTGGTGGGATCAACTGCAATTCCTTTATATTTAACTAAAAATAAAAGGGAGCATTGTAAGCGCAAACAACATAATATAGACCTTAAAGTGGATATGTTATGATTGAATACAATAGATGTGTGTACCAATGCAGGTACTCATGGGGTGGTGGAGTGGTCCAAGGATATGTGTCCACGATTGGCGGTATAATCTGGAAGCTTGAAGAGTTTTTCCATTAGTGAGGCTGCGTCATATCAGAAGCAGAATCATCTTCTATACAAGAGAACAGAGGAGAAAGGCATGCACGCCTCTAAGTGCAAACCGTAAGAGGTATGTTAGTAAAGAAAATGGTTAGAGGTACTCACAGACATGGAGAAGAAAATCGCATGGTAGTGTCAGCCACTGCGGGCTATATCCGGGTGACTGGTGGCAATGCGTTGATGGTGGCATCAGTTGCTAGATGGAAGATAAGAACACAGGCATGCGCCCTTCTAAATGTAAACCATATAAAAGAATTTATTAAAACATAGGTAAGAGGTACTCACAAAAGTGGAAGTAAAAAAATTGCATGGCAGTGTGAGCCACTGCAAGCTATGTCCAGGTGCTGGAAGCGTGACAGTGTCCAATAAAACTTCGCTGATTCCAGGGGAGAGGGGAAGAGGTCACTGGCTGGCTGGCTCCGGCTGCTGGTAAGGTGGGTGCCGGTGGTTTCCGGTGCTACCTGTGGTCCGATCGAAGTGGTGAAGTTGACTTCAGGTGTAGCTTCGTATTCCTTCTGGGTGGTGAGAGGACAGAGTAGGCGACGCGTTGTCGGGGTCTTACGCCCCTTCTTCAGGCCATGTGTGTGCTTCCGTGGAGGACATATATATATAGGCTATTCAAAAGGCCCGCGCAACGATCGCAACGTAACGAACGTCCCGCCCTGCACCGGACGAGCCATCACGTGACAAACAACGCCACAAGATGACCATTCCGCTGCAGAAGGAACGTAACGCCACGAGGCGAGAGTGCCCGCCCATTATGATTGGGGAGGTGGATCTGGAGGCGGGCAGCGGACGTCACAGGATGAACGTACCTGCCCACCCTGTATTTCAGTCTCGGAACACAGTGAGGTAGTAAACATATGATAACAATAGTAATAAAAAAATTTATTTGGGTACAGTGTTACATCACTGCGCAGTTGTCCTTCAAAGTGTGACAGCGCTGAAAGCTGAAAATTGGTTTGGGCAGGAGGAGGGTTTAAGTGCCCAGTAGGCAAGTGGTTAAATGTCTTAAGCACCAATATCAACAGGAATGTAAGTAAGAGTAAATTTAACCAGAAAAGAAATTGTAGGGAAAACTCCCAATGGAGACACTTGTTCCCATGACAGCTATCTGAGAGGGGATTTCCTTTCCATTTTAAAGATATCCTCTCAATTGTTAGTGCTTCAATCATTACGGCACCACGGTTGATATGGTGTTAGGTTGATTGAAGCGCATTATTTCTATTATTACATTGTAATTTACAATCAAATAGGTTGACTCACCATAATGCAGCATCAGTGGGTGCCCTGAGTGTGTCACTTGCCTCGGTCGCCTGCCACCAGGTGCAGCATGTCACTTGCCACTGTCGCCTGCCACCAGATGCAGCATGTCACTTGCCACTGTCGCCTGTCTCCAGATGCAGCATGTCACTTGCCACTATCGCCTGCCACCAGATGCAGTGTGTCACTTGCCACCATCGCCTGCTACCAGATGCAGCTTGTCACTTGCTACCATTGCCTGCCTTCAGATGCAGCATGTCACTTGCCACCGTCGCCTGCCACCAGATGCAGCATATCACTTGCCACTGTCGCCTGCCACCAGATGCAGCATGTCATTTGCCACCATCGCCTGCCTTCAGATGCAGCGTGCCACTTGCCACCATTGCCTGCCACCGGATGCAGCTTGTCTCTTGCTACCGCTGCCTGTCACCATATGCAGCATGTCATTTGCCACCGTTGCTTGCCACCAGATGCAGCTTGTCATTTGCCACCATTGCTTGCCACCAGATGCAGTGTGTCACTTGCCACCAGATGCAGTGTGTCACTTGCCACATTACTTGCCACCAGATGCAGCATGTCATTTGCCACCAGATGCAGCATGTCACTTGCCACCAGATGCAGCATATCACTTGCCACCAGATGCAGCTTGTCACTTGCCACGGTCGCCGCTCGTCACTATCCTGCCACTGGATGCAGCTTCCCACTGTAGTCAGCCAGCACAAACACAAGATGCAGCTTGTCACTTTAAGGCCAATTTGTAAGTGCGCTGTATTGAATACACTTACATGTATTCTCTTGCAGCCTCTCCCCAGTGGTATATGAACAGAAATACCCCCCTAGTGGTACAACATCCGGAGCATCCCGCATTCAAGAGCGGGGAAACCAGCACATGCACAGTAGCTATTCTACTGCTGTCCTATGACAGTCAGAAGGCAGAACAGCTGTGATGTGAGGCGGGCAGGGAGAGATGATGTCTATTTTTCCCACACCAGCCGTTACCTCAGCATTCAGTTTGTTGTATGGAAAACATTACTTCCTGGATGGCCCTTAGGCTGTAAAATCCAGTAAGATACAGGAAGGAGTTCACTAACTGACTTCTAAAACACAGGAAGTAGTTCACAAGCTGAACTCATTAGCACACACCATGCACATGCCCTCCCCGTTCAGGAGATGGCTCCCACCCCCCTCTGCAGGTTCATGCATTTTCAATGCAATGCAATCAACAATCACCATTCTCACTAAATACTCAGCCATCTTTTTTTCTACATTACCTTCATATTGCATAGATTGTAAGCTAGCAGGAGCAGGGCTCCTCTAACCCTCTTGTTTTGGATTATACTGTTGATGTATTGTCTCCCTGTACATTGTAAAGCACTGCACAAACTATTGGCGCTATATAAATCCTGTATGATAATAATAATAATTGTTCATTTGACAGAGTGTGTAGGAGCTGTGCAATCAAAAACAGCCTTGTATGTGGATAGAGCTGTAGTATTGAGAACAGGAGTAGTGTGTCTTGGAAGTATGTAAAGATGTACCATCAACTATGTAGTGCCAGAGCCTGCCTGATTGTATGTAGAGTGATTGGATAGATGGTGTGTCCTCCTATTTTGGTAAATCTAAAGGAGATCATACAGATATTGTACAGTTAGATTTTATAGTGTGTGGCCACCTTTACACACCTAGTCACACATTCAGACATTAATTGTTAATGGTACCCTAAATGCAGAAGCAAACACACATTTTGCCACGTGAAAAAATAAGTCACAAACACAGCAAAACACACGCCAAAATGTCCCATGAGCTACTTTGCCATGTGTAGGGTAGCCCGTTGAAATCAATGGGCTGCGCTATACATGATGCTTGAAAAACTAGCCAAAAAATTTGCACTCTCACTACACTAGTGAAAGGGGCCTGAATGTGAAATTGGTTTGTTTACACAAGAACAACGAGGCTTTATTTGCATCTGCAAAACACACAGAAAACTGCATAGAAAATGCACGCTTTGCAGCATATTTTGCAAACGCACATCGCACTTGCATTGCCATTAAATGTTAATGGCACCCCAAGTGTGGGTAGCAGGAGCTTGTTTGCTATACTACAAATGCAATGCAAATGCGTCAACAAGCACGGTAAAAAATGCATGCCACTCTACTTCAAAAAAAGTTCTGGAGCTTCTTTGAGACAGTAGTCACAAATAGGGCAGCCTATTCAAGTGACTGTGCTGCCCTATGCATGATCAGCAAAAACGCTCCATAACGCCAAAATAAAAACGTGTACAGGAACGCGAGTTCCTGCTATATGGAGATATTAACGGGTAGTGACAGCAGAGTGTCTTTGTCCACTCCCTCATATGTACTTTTGTAATTTTATTTTCACCTGGTGATCCTGCCAGTAAGCTTTTCAACAGAAGAAGCTGTCCTGCAAATGTAGCAGTTAGAGGGTTGAGACAAACCATTTAGCACTGACTATGGTGCTCACAGTGATCAGCTTTTATTTATTAAGTAAAACCTTTATCTCAAAATAAAAAAAAATTTGCTTCAACTGTGAGTAGGAGTTTGGCCTTTAATTTGTCACTTGCAAAAAAACAAACACTCTTGCGCATACGTATAATGGCCAGCCCAGTTATGAGTGGTGGTCCACTCCTTAATGGATAATGTTTCTGGCTTTGCTGCCCGCTAGTACCAGGGATGTTCTTAATACACTAGAACGATAAAAGAAAAGAGGGCGCACCAGTCTAGCGCATTACTTTGTAAAAAAGATAAAAACTACTCACAAGCATGTAGAAATAAATATGCTTAAGTAGGCCATCTCCAGTAAGTAGGGGAGACCATGCAGTAGCCCCTGCTGGTTAACGCGTTTCAAAAGTAAACCACCTTCCTCAGAGCTTTTAATTTGTCAATGTCAGATTTCAATTTGCTAGTGCATCTAAAATTACCCTCTCCCCAAAATGTTGCTTCTAAAAGGCCAGATCACCAGGTGAAATAAAGAGAAAATAGCCTAAAAAAGAGAAAATGATGGCAGCTACCACATCTAATGATTGGTATGCTGCATTATATTACATTTTTGGTTTTGGTTTATTACCACCTTAGGGAAATGTAGTCTGTTACATTGTATTAAAATATAAATGGCAAGATTAAAAGATAACAAAATAAAGTGACACATCGAATGTGCTAAAGAAGGGGCGGGGACAAGAGGATGTCTTGGTAATAAAGTCAGTTAAAGTGGATGTAAACCCTCACATATACCCAGTGAATTGAACAGCCTCCAATTATACACAGGGATAAAACAAATCTTCCTATATAAGTATTACATGTATATCTGCTGTCTTCAACTGTATATATCCTTTAGAAAGTACTCTTCGTATTAGCAGATTTTCTCTTCCTCGTTAACACTGCAGTGAAGCCAGGGCACACAGCCAAGACAGCTGATTGGAGGAAAGGCACACATCCCCTCTCCACATAAGTGGAGACTCTCAACTCAGTTTGTTGTATCGTTCAGCACTGTGCTAATCTATTCATAGCAACCTCCCCAACACAAAACTCTGGCTGCTTTTACGGAAAACTTATCACGCTAATAACAGAGGAAAGCAGCAAGAGACAGCTATGGGACACAGGGCTTTGGAGAGTGATAACAACAAACTGCAGATCTATGTGCCCAGCTCAAATTTCATGAATCTGGTTTACATCCACTTTAACCAGTTCCGGACCACGTTGCGTCTTTTTTCTGCTGCAGTGTGGTAGCGTCCCACAAATTGCCGACTAAAAGCGGCACTCGCGGGCGTGCCTAGGGGGTGCATGCCTCCTGTGCAGGCACGACGGTTCGATTCGCTAGAGGACTGATCAATCTACAGGAATATATCAATGATTTTTGGTCTATACCTGCTGATCGGTCCTGGCACATGGAATGCCTCCTCTGTCTGTGTAATGTAAACACAGACAAGGGAAGTGAAGTCACTCTCCCTCTCTGCGTCCTTTTCCGTTCCAGAGAGGGAGAGAGGACATCTAAAACACCAGTACACATAGGCACTCTTTCCATCCCCTGATCGCCCCCCCCCCCAGTTAACCCCTTCACCCCTGTCACCCCCTGTCACTGTGTCACTGAGTACAGTGATCAGATTGTTCACTGATCGCTGTACTTGTGTCACTTTGACACTAATCAGTGTTAGGGTAGGTAGTATTAGGCCTAGGTAAGTATAAATACCCCCCTTACCCCCTAATAAAGTTTTTAACCCCTTGATTGCCCCCTGTCACCTCTGATCACTGTATAGGTGTCACGGGTGATACTAGCTAGATAGATATTTTTTTTTCCTCTTAGATTACCCGCCGTATATTATTTTATATACCTTTTATAGGTTTTAACCCCTGATCGCCCGGCGGGACCTCAGTTACGTTTTAGCGTGCGTTAGGGTCAGCGTCCATCCCCGGCAGGGTCAGATTAGTACAGGTACTCTGACTTGCATCCATACACTTAGATAGGTCAGTTAGTAATATATTTTATCTGAAAAGATCAATATCTGATCTGATCAGATCTAGATTAGCGCCCCCCACTAGATTAGTGTTCTAAAAAATGCAGAGTTAGCGGGATCAGCCCAGATACCTGCTAGCACCTCCGCCCAGCCCAGCCCACCCAAGTGCACTATCTAATAGATCACCGACACTTACAAAACACAGTACACATATCTGCAGCGTTTGCAGAGATCATGCCCGATCCCTGTGAAAGTTGACAGGGATTTTGTTAGCGACTTAAAACAGGCTCTGACAACCAGGTGCCCTTTTTTGCCTACCAGGTGCGCTTTTTTACCTGTGAGTCACACTAGTGTATCGTAGCCCAAAATGTCCAATCCGAGGTACACTAGTGAAAAGGCCTACGCAATCCTGAGCATGACAGACGAGAGTGATGGGGAAGCTCCACTGTCAGATTCAGGCTTAGTATTCAAACCCGTAGACCAGCGGCAGCTGGTCAATAGGGGGCCCTGGGGAGCCTCCTCCCCACTGGGTATGAAGAAAAAAAAAAGTCAGCCGACCCCCTAAAGGTGGCAACGGTATATTGATTTTTTTTTTCTTCGGCTCCTAGTGAGCCTATTGGTCAGTCCCAAAATGTATGTATGTGCACCAAAGAAGTGCACATACATACACTAATTGTCTGCCCTGAGCCAGCGATTGGCTATGTCACGGTGTGGTGGGTGGGGTCGGGACTGTGGCGGATGTGCTGCTGGATGTGTGATGATGACCAAAACACGCAAGCGCAGCACCCGCCGGTTCCCGTCCGTCGTCTTCGCATCGTGCATGACATGCAATGCTGCAGACTGGCCGACTCCGAGGACAAACTTCCTGCCAATGGCTGCCAAGTGCCACTGCATGCCGACTGCCGACCATGCCCAAGGCCCAGCCGACCCGCATCGCAGCCCAAGCAAGCCCCAACCCCAAGGCAATTACCGGGCTGAACTAGCAGTCAGCCACAGCCAGCCGGACCCAGCCAGTACATTGTCCAGTGACTCCAGCAGCCACCCCACCACTTAGTCCCAGCCTGGAGCCGTGGCCAGCCAGCCACACGGGAAGCCAGCCTGAAGCCAAGCCATGTAGGTACCATACTCTGTCAGAGTCAGACAGATTAATTCACATATAAATAATTGTCCTATGGTAATGCTATATACTCCTCTGATGATGCTATATACTCCTCTGGTGATGATGCTATATACTCCTCTGGTGATGATGCTATATACTCCTCTGGGGATGCTGTATATACTCCTCTGGTGATGCTGTATATACTCCTCTGGTGATGCTATATACCCCTCTGGTGATGCTGTATTTACCCCTCTGGTGATGCTGTGGCATAGGCTTCTAATGTTGGGCATAAAATGCCAGGACAGTTCAACCCCCCCCCACATGACCCCATTTTGGAAAGTAGACACCCCAATGTATTTTGGGGTGTAATTTCACAAATACTCATGGTATGTTTGAGCACCATATCATTTAGTGACAACTTCTTTGTGAAAATAAAAAAAAATTGCCATCTCCCCGAAACTTGTGGCAAAATATAAAATATTCCATGGACTCAGTATGCCTCTCAGCAAATAGCTTGGGGTTTCTACTTTCCAAAATGGGGTCATTTGGCATTTTTTTTTGCTATCTGGGCATTTCATGACCTCCGCAACTGTGATAGGTAGTGTGGGGTGAAGGCATAAGTTTACGCCCTTAGAAATCCTGAAGGCAGTGATTGGATTTTGGGGTCCCGTATGCGGATAGGCTCCCAAAAAGTCTCACACATGGGGTATCCCCATACTCAGGAGAAGCAGCAGAATGTATTTTGGGGTGTAATTCCACATATACCCATGGCATGTGTGAGCAACATATCATTTCAGTGACAACTTTGTGTATTTTTTTTTTTTGTCATTTTTCAATCACTTGCGACAAAAAAATAACATATTCAATGGGCTCAACATGCCTCTCAGCAAATAGCTTGGGGTGTCTACTTTCTGAAATTGGGTCATTGGGGGGGGTTGCTATCTGGGCATTTCATGGCCTCCGCAACTGTGATAGGTAGTGTGGGGTGAAGGCATAAATTTTCACCCTTAGAAATCCTGAAGGGGATGATTGATTTTTGGGGTCCCGTACGCGGTTAGGCTCCCAAAAAGTCTCACACATATGGTTTCCCCATACTCAGGAGAAGTAGCAGAATATATTTTGGGGTGTAATTCCACATATACCCATGGCATGTGTGAGCAATATATAATTTCAGTGACAACTTTGTGTAATTTTTTTATTTTTTTTGTAATTTTTCAATCACTTGTGACAAAAAAATAACATATTCAATGGGCTCAACATACCTCTCAGCAAATTCCTTGTGGTGTCTACTTTCCAAAATGGGGTCATTTGGCATTTTTCTTTGCTATCTGGGTATTTCATGACCTCCGCAACTGTGATAGGTAGTGTGGGGTGAAGGCATAAGTTTTCGCCCTTAGAAATCCTGAAGGAGGTGATTTTTGGGGTCCCGTACGTGGCTAGGCTCCCAAAAAGTCTCACACATGGGGTATGCCCGTACTCAGGAGAATCAGCAGAATGTATTTTGGGATGTAATTCCGTATATACACATGGCATGTGTGAGCAATATATAATTTCAGTGACAACTTTGTGTAATTTTTTTTGTCATTTTTCAATCACTAAGATGATTTCAATCAATAAGATAGGCAGTCATAAAATAAAAGCTGTGTAAATTCCACAAAATGTAACCTAGTTTGTAGGCGCTATAACTTTTGCACAAACCAATAAATATATGCTAATTTACTTTTTTTTTTACATGAGACATGTGGCTGAATGCATTTTGGCAAAAATGTATGAATAAAATTTAGTTTGTTGTAGTCTTCTAATAACAAAAATATAAAATATCATTTTTTTTTCAAAATTTTCGTTCTTTTTTCGCTTATATTGCAAAAAATAAAAAGCGCAGAGGTGAACAAATACCGCCAAAAGCACGCACTATTTGTGGGGAAAAAAAGGATGCAAATTTTGTTTGGGTAGAGCATTGCATGACCGTGTAATTACCAGTTAACCACTTAAGGACCGGAAGGATTTCCAGCTTTAGGACCGGAGCCCTTTTTGCGATTCGGCGATGCGTCGCTTTAACTGACAATTGCGCGGTCGTGCGACATTGTACCCAAACAAAATTTGCGTCCTTTTTTTCCCCACAAATAGAGCTTTCTTTTGGTGGTATTTGATCCCCTCTGCGTCATTTCTGATCGCCGCTATAAACAAAAGAAGAGCGACAATTTTGCAAAAAAACCCAAATTTCTTACTTTTTGCTAAAATACAAATCCAAAAAAAAATATAAAAAAACATCGCGGGTAGCCGGCGGCAATCAAAGCCACCGCACCCGCTCTCCGGCCCTCCCCAGACACAGTGAGCGCGCGGGCACGCCTCCGGCGGCGCGCGCTCACTAGGCGCGATCACGCGGCCGCCGTCATATGACGGCGATCCGCGTTACAGAGCCACTTTGCCGCCGTCAATTGCCGATTGACGGTCGGCAAGTGGTTAAAGCAGCACAGTGCCAAACTGAAAAAAGTGCTCTGGTCCTAACATGGGAAATCTTTCCGGGGCTAAATTGGTTAAAGGACCACAATTTCTTAAACATACTGTCTTCTGTGGTAACAATATAATAACAGCATTCAGCATATCAATATATATATATATATATATATATATATATATATATATATATACAGTATCTCACAAAAGTGAGTACACCCTTCACATTTTTGTAATATTTTATTGTATCTTTTCATGTGGCAACACTGAAGAAATGCCACTTTGCTACAAAGTAGTGAGTGTACAGCTTATATAACAATGTAAATTTGCTGTCCCCTCAAAATAACTCAACACACAGCCACTAATGTCTAAACCGCTGGCAACAAAATATAGTACACCCCTAAGTGAAAATGTCCAATTTGGGCCCGTTTAGCCATTGTCCCTCCCCTGAGTTATGTAACTCATTAGTGTTACAAGGTCTCAGGCGTGAATGGGGAGCAGGTGTGTTATCGCTCTCACTCTCTCATACTGGCTACTGGAAGTTCAACATGCCACGCCATGGCAAAGAACTCTCTGAGGATCTGAAAAAAAGAATTGTTGCTCTATATAAAGATGGCCTAGCCTATAAGAAGATTGCCAAGACCCTGAAACTGAGCTGCAGCATGATGACAAAGACCATACAGTGGTTTAACAGGGGAGGTTCCACTCAGAACAGGCCTCGCCATGGTCGACCAAAGGAGTTGAGTGCATGTGCTCAGTGTCATATCCAGAGGCTGTCTTTGGGAAATAGACGTATGAGTGCTGCCAGCATTGCTGCAGAGATTGAAGGGGTGGGGGGTCAGCCTGTCAGTGCTCAGACCATATGCCCCACACTCAAATTGGTCTGCATGGTTGTCATCCCAGAAGGAAGCTTCTTCTTAAGATGATGCACAAGAAAGCCCGCAAACAGTTTGCTGAAGACAAGCAGATGAAGGACATGGATTACTGGAACCATGTCCTGTAGTCTGATGAGACCAAGATAAACTTATTTGGTTTAGATTTTGTCAAGCCTGTGTGGCAGCAACCAGGTGAGGAGTACAAAGACAAGTGTGTCTTGCCTACAGTCAAGCATGGTGGTGGGTGTGTCGTGGTCTGGGGCTGCATGAGTGCTGCCAGCACTGGGGTTCATTGAGGGAACCATGAATGCCAACGTGTACTGTGATATACTGAAGCAGAGCATGATCCCCTCCCTTCAGAGACTGGGCCACAGGGCAGTATTCCAACATGATAACGACCTCAAACACACCTTCAAGACGACCACTGCCTTGCTAGAGAAGCTCAGGGTAAAGGTGATGGACTGGCCAAGCATGTCTCCAGATCTAAACTCTACTGAGCATCTGTGGGGCATCCTCAAATGGAAGGTGGAGGAGCGCAAGGTTTCTACCATCCACCAGCTCAGTGATGTCATCATGGAGGAGTGGAAGAGGACTCCAGTGGCAACCTGTGAAGCTCTGATGCCCCAGAGGGTTAAGGCAGTGCTGGAAAATAATGGTGGCCACACAAAATATTGACACTTTGGGCATAATTTGGACATTTTCACTCAGGGGTGTATTTAACCACAACAGTACCTGGCACAAAAACCCTCTTCCTGTCCAGGCCATTTTTCAGCTTTCAGCGCTATCACACTTTGAATGACAATTACTCAGTCATGCAACACGGTACACATATGAAATTTGCGTCCTTTTTTCACACAAATAGAGCTTTCTTTTGGTGGTATTTAATCACTAGGAGGGGGTTTATTTTTTGTGCTATAAATAAAAAAAGATTGAATTTTTTTTGAAAAAATGCCTTTTTCTTTGTTTCGGTCATAAAATTTTGCAAATTAGTAATTTTTCTTTGTAAATTTTGGCCAAAATTTATACTGCTACCTATCTTTGGTAAAAATAACCCAAATAAGTGTATATTATTTGGTCCTTGTGTAAGTTATAGAGTCTACAAGCTATGGTGCCAATCATTGAAAATTGATCAGATCTGATCACACCTGATATACTGACAGCCTATCTCATTTCTTGAGACCCTAACAAGCCAGGAAAGTAAAATT
>BLSH010148082.1:660039-686420 GCA_018402905.1 Glandirana rugosa
TCTCTACCCACTTGTCTTCTTTCTACAATATTCACCGAGATCTCGTCCGGATAACGAGTCCACGTCTCATACGACGTCTTCCCCGACGGACCGTCCCCACAGACCTAAAATCCTGATTGACTAGTTTTAGAGAGACGTCGGTTCTGGGGAAAATGGCTAATTGGGCACAATTTGGACATTTTCACTTAGGGGTGTACTCACTTTTGTTGCCATCAGTTTAGACATTACTGGCTGTGTGTTGAGTTATTTTGAGGGGGCAGCAAATTGACACTGTTATACAAGCTGTACACTCACTACTTTACATTGTAGCAAAGTGTAATTTCTTCAGTATTGTCAAATGAAAAGGTAGAATAAAATATTTACAAAAATGTGAGAGGTGTACTCACTTTTGTGAGGTACTGTATGTGAACTGTCTTGGCTGCAGAGAGATTTTGATCAGTTAGTCCTAAAATCCAGACACCCCTGCCAGGCAGCCCCTTCTGCAGCATACTCTGCACCTGAGCAATAGGCCTGCTCTAGAGCCACTTATAACATCTTTCTTCTGTTCACCCATCTCTTGTGTTTAGACCGACACCGCTATTCAGTAATAGACTTTATATCCTAAAAGAAGTTGCAAGACTTTGTTGCTACAACTATTGAGGGATGTAAATGGCACTTAACTCATTGATTTAATGTTAAAAATGTCACAATAAAAAGCCCCAGAGGGGGCTGGGAATAGGGGGAGGGGATAGCTGGGTTGGTAGGTAGATTGCATAAAGGCAAATATAAGTTGGTGAATGCCCCAAATGATGATGGGCGGGACAGGGGGGTAGGGGGGCGGTCCCCCTTGTGGGGCCCTCCCCCCGTCCCCCCGCGCTCCACTGCCGAGTCTCTTGTCCCTTTTTTTTTTTTTTAGATTATAATGGGTAGGCTGGTGACATTTGGGTCATGGAATGTGAGGGGAGTGAGTAACCTAGTCAAAAAATGGCTTTGTTTAAAACGGTTGCAACTCTGGGGATAAAAGTACTATGTTTGCAGAAACACATTTAACGAGGGACTCGACTGACCGCTTAAAGATCAGGGGATTTCCCCACCAGTTCCACTCTACATATACTTCATACTCTAGAGGAACGAGTATATTAATACATGCTTCAGTGGGGTTCTAATGTATTCAGGTAAAGCTGGACAGAGAGGGGAGATATGTATTTCTATATTGTAGGCTGGCAGAACTCCCGATTATTTTGATAGGGGTGTATATTCCCCCGCCCGTTAGGCTAGACATTGTTGGCTGCCTATTGGGATTTATGGCCGACAAAACCGGTAATCCAGTATTATGGCTAGGGGATTTTAACATGGTCATGAACATCCAGATGGATAGATATCCTGTGAGGGGAAGGAGTGGTCCATCATCATGGACCCCACTATATGAAATATTACAAGAAATTAGCTTAAGGGATATTTGGCGGGAACGCCATCCGGGGGTGCGCGCTTTTTCTTGCTACTCGGGTGTCCACTCTTCCCTCTCCAGGATATATCTGGCTTTGGGGAACGATGAACTGGCTGCGAGAGTGGTGGATGTTAGATATGAAGCGAGGGGCCTTTCATACCATTCCCCAGTGGTGGTGGTTGTGGAGATGGGTGGTGGTCCCCAGAATAGGGACTGGCGGCTCAACCCACTATGGTTAAAACTAATAGCTCCAAAGGATCATATAATATCCAAATTACAAGAGTTCCTGCAATCGAATAGAGGTACGGCCAGTCAGGGCTTAATATGGGATACTCTTAAGGCCTTCCTGAGGGGGCTCCTGATACACCAAATCTCCAAAAAAAAAAAATCAAGTGCGGAATGGGAACTGGAAGTAATGCATAGGGTAAAGGAAGCTGAGAGGGCCTATGTGGAGGATCCTACGCCGGAGAATCTTGGTGGGGGGATCTACCGGATGGTGTCCCTTAAAAGGGCAGAAACCAAAAGATTTTTTTTGGGACAAGCCCAGTATGAGGAAGGGGAATCTGCCGGGCACATGCTGGCCCTCCTGGCGCGGTCCCAGGAGAGACAGACATTTAGTATTGCCTCTGTGGAGACCCCGGGTGGGGGGACCACCAGGTGCCCGGCGGAAATATTAAACACCTTTAAAGACTATTATGTTGATCTGTATAGTTCAAACGTGGGGAGTAAGGAAAGAGAAATACAGGAGTTCTTGAGAAATTTAAATATCCCAAAGCTAACAGAGGAGGATAGAGCACTGTTGGATTCACCAATAACCCTGGAAGAATTGGAGGAGGTGGTATCTGAGGCTCCTAAACATAAAGCCCCGGGTCCGGATGGACTTCCAAATGAAATATATTCAGAATACGCAGGGTTTTGCTTTTGGAGCTGTTGGTGACTCTTAACGATGCGTTAAAGAGGGGAATAATGCCGGTATCTATGACCGAGGCCACCATAATTCTTATCCCCAACTAGGGGAAGGACCCCCAGCAACCGGCGTCTTATAGACCCATTCCTTGTTGTGTACCGATGTGAAGCTGTTAGCCAAGGTGCTGGCAAAGTGACTTAGCAAGGTAACGCATAAATTGGTCCATTTGGACCAATGTGGATTCATATCTGGGAGGTCCACAGCTTTGAACATCAGGAGGTTGTTTCTGAACTTGCAGGTCCCTTCTGATGAACCTGGTTCGAGGGCAGTGTTGTCCTTTGGATGCCGTCAAGGCCTTCAATAGTTTGGAGTGGAGGTATCTTTGGGAGGCCTTGGCGGCGTTCAATATAGGTCCAGGGTTTTTGAACTGGGTAGGCCTCTTATACCAGAACCCTAAGGCTAGAGTAAAGATAGGCCAGAGGTTGTCAGGTTATTTTTTATTAACAAGGGGAACAAGGCAGGGTTGTCCGCTGTCCTCCCTGTTGTTTGCTCTAGCAGTTGAACCCTTGGCAATAGCAATAAGAGGGGTGCAGTAAGTATGGGAGTTCAGAAGAGGGCCAGTGGAGGAAAAGATATTGTTCTTTGCAGACGATATTCTTTTTTATTTGGGAGACACGGGCCGCTCACTGGCAGCAGCAATGAAGCTGGTAAATGAATTTGGAAGCTGGTCGGACCTTTCGGTCAACTGGGGGAAATCGGCTCTTCTCCCGCTTGATGGGCTGGTGGAGAACCTACCGGAGGGCATGGTCCCTCTGCAGACAGTGACCTCCTTTAAATATTTGGGTATAGTTGTCTCAATTAATCCCAAGCATTACATAACAAGGAATTTAGAACCCTTATTGAAAAAGTTTAGGTTGAAAATAAATAACTGGAGGCACCTCCCTTCAACGGTAACGGGCCGTAGCAATTTAGTGAAAATGATCTGGCTCCCACAACTGTTATACATTTTACATAATGCCCCTATATGGATCCCGGGAGTGTGGTTTAAGAGGGTAGAGAGACTCTTTAGAGAGTTGATATGGAAGGGTATACATGCTAGGATTTGGTTGAGGAACCTCCAGCTCCCTAAAGATAGGGGGGGTTTGGGGGTCCCGCACCCATGGGTATATTTTTTGGCAGCTCAACTGCAACAATTGGGGGGGGGGGGGATGAGTACATCCGGCACAAACTATAGCCTGCGCCCCCTCCGGGTTTATACTCGTCCAGTGGGAATTTTAGTATTAAAAGTTTGGGAAACGGTCAAGTCAATGTTGGAATATCAGGGGTTTAGTGAATTTGCACCGTTGTGGGATAACGAGAAGCTACCAGAATTGGCCGAATTGGGGGCATTTCAAAACTGGGAGCAGAGGGGGGTGAATAGACTGAGGCAACTGTTTAATGGGGACAACTTGAAGTCCTTTCAAGAACTGAGGGAAGAATTTAGTATACCGAATACATTTTTTTCAATATTTACAGTTGAGGCATGCCATCTCGGTACAGTTTAGAGAAGAGGGGAGTCCAAGGTGGTGTGAGATCCCCTTTTTGAAGAAGGTTTTGTACGCTCCGGCTCAGAGAGGACTAATCTCGGATATCTATCAGAAGTTGGGCCCAGGAGCGGGGGGGATGGATCAGATGGCCCAGATAAAAGCGAAATGGGAAGTGGATGTGGGGGTGCTATCGGATAACCAGTGGAGGGACATTGTGGCTTTGCCAAGCAGGATAACCTTCTCTTCCCCACAAAATTGGACCCAGCTTAATATTCTCCACAGGACCTTCTATACCCCTAAGAAATTATATCAATTTGGGGGTCGCCGGGATGCTCTATGCACAAGATGCAGGGGGGCAATCAGCGACCTGATCCATATGATCTGGAGGTGCCCCAGGCTGCACAGGTACTGGAGCGGGGTCCTTGAGGAGATTAACCGGATCTTTGGACTGGCTTTAGTCGGGGACCCGGTCCTGTGCATCCTGGGTTACCTGGAGGGAGGAGGAGGGATGGGACAGAGGAGATTGGCAGTGTAGAGATGCCTCTACCAGGCGAGGAAACAAATTACCTTAAAATGGAGGGATATAAATCCTCCGTCAATAGGGAGCTGGCGTGAGAGGGTGAACGCAATAATTGTGAGGGAGAGAATGGTATACCTTGGAAGGGGGAAGAGTAGTGTATTCGAAAAGGTTTGGGGTAAATGGATAGAGTGGGAAGGTTCAAGATTTACAGACGCACTTATCAAATAAAGCAAGAAGAAGATGGTTAGGAGGTCTTGGTAGAATGGGGTAAAAGATACAACCTAGCTGAGGGGAGTGGGGGGTAGAAGAGGGGGGGAAGGGGTGGTACAAGGTGGTAATATTATTTGTGTTTGTATTTAAAATGTATGTTGTTTATATTATATGGCATAATGAAAAATGAAAATAAAATATATTTAAAAAAAATAAAAAAAAATGTCACTTTTCTTGTTTTTATCCTTTTTAGTTAGCTTAATCATTTGCGTTGCTTGTGTGTTCTGTATGTTTTGTCCTCATGTTCCCCTTCAGTGTGGCTCTGCTAGGATTATAGGATGCTAATACTAAAATAGATTCAGACACTTTAGCTGGTTGTATGTAAAAAAAATTACTTTTAAATTAATTATTTACTGTTTTAAATAGAAGACAATTTCAGAATACCAAGAGTAGTTTATAAGCCAATTTTATTTACCAGTCTGCCAATCTGGTGTTTATGAAAGCAGACCTCTGGCCGTGGCTGACTGAATCCTTTGAATTATTTATTTTCCATATTTTTTTTTTTAATCTGAAAACAAGAACGCTTTTTCTACGGTATTTCAAACCCATTTTCTAATGCAAAAGTCAGCCCTAAATAAAACAAGTCTTGTAAACCTCTCATATGTTCTGTAAATTTCAGTTGTATGCCAGTTTCTTAACCAAGCACATTAACTTTTCTTTGAAATGTAGAATACGGCAGTGTGCAACATTTACATTCTTGGATGTTACCTACAACTGGCATTGTGTTTCTTTCACAGAATGCTGTGCATACTCAGTCAAGTCCTTTAAAATGGAAGAAAGCTGTAAAACACGTTGCCCTATATTTAACCTCTTCAATATCAACATGTTATGCTGGTCATACACTATACGAAAAATCGCCCAAATGAGTTTTCAAAAAACGAACACACGGTCGTCTGAGCAAACGATTTTGCCATCATGTAATGACCGAAATTTGATAGATAAATTGTTCAACTGACATAAATGAATCAGTTTGTCATTCATTTTGTCACATAAGCCCAGTGCAAACTGTTCGGGCGAGAAACACATTAACCTTTCAATTTATCGTCCGTTCTGAAGTTTTCCAAACCTTTCCTTCAATTTATCGGCTCAAAAACGTCACAACCAATTTTCAATTGGTGCCCATTAACTGTAAACGAACGAACAGTAAACGAACGAACTGTCCAAATGGCAGATTTTCAAACAATTTTTCGTCTAGTGTATGGCCAGCATTACACTTCCTTCATTTCTAGGCCATTTTTCAGTGATATGATAGTTTGACTGACAATTACTCAGTCGTGCAATGGTGTACCCAAATGATTTTATATAATTTTTTGAGAAAAATAGAGCTTAATTTTGGTGGTATTTAATAACCGCTGATTTTTTTTTTTTATATAAACCAAAAAAGACCAAACATTTGGGAGTGTTTACATTTACATTTCATTTTTATATATATTCATCTATAATATATTCTATAATATAAAATTCCCTCCTTCCCCAATCATTGGTGATCAGTGGCAAGTTAAACCTCCCCCCATCCACCCATCATTGGTGGTCAGTGGCTCTGCTTCCTTTTGATCTGCTGCAGTCTGTCTGCCTCTCCTTCCCCCTTGCCATTGTGAGAGGTAGAGGTAGGCTGGATGTTTATGAACACAACCAATATTCACACTTGGTTCACAGTGATCACAAGGCACACAGCAACTCTTATAGAAAAAAAAAGGTCAGCCCGCCTCCCTACAGGAGGAGCCGGTACATTGTCTTTCTTTTTTTTTTTTTTTCCGGCACCTGACAGCCAAGTAGTGAGCCTATTGGTCAGCCATTAAAGCCTATGCAGGTGCACTTGATCTGGCGCACACGCATAGGCTGATTGGCTGCCCTGAGCTGCGGCTCAGTGTGATTGGTTGCGGTGGCCGGGGGTGGGTCACTGTGGGAGCGGACGTGACTTCCGCTTCACAGAGACCATGAACGCCTGGTCACTGAGGAGGGGGGAGGGGGACAGCATGCTCTCCGCATGCCGAATATCTGCAACAATCCTGATATTGGATGGGGTAAATGCAGGGGGGTCTCTGCAATGTACCCCACCTGTGTCACTGGCTGCAAACTGCCCACCTGTTTCACTGGCTGCAAACTGCCCCCACCTGTGTCACCGGCTGCAAAAGTGCCCCCACCTGTGTCACTGGCTGCAAAAGTGCCCCATCTGTGTCACTGGCTGCAAAAGTGCCCCACCTGTGTCACTGGCTGCAAAAGTGCCCCACCTGTGTCACTGGCTGCAAAAGTGCCCCCACCTGTGTCACTGGCTGCAAAAGTGCCCCCACCTGTGTCACTGGCTGCAAAAGTGCCCCACCTGTGTCACTGGCTGCAGAAGTGCCCCACCTGTGTCACTGGCTGCAAAAGTGCCCCACCTGTGTCACTGGCTGCAAAAGTGCCCCCACCTGTGTAACTGGCTGCAAAAGTGCCCCACCTGTGTCACTGGCTGCAAAACTGTCCCACCTGTGTCATTTGCTGCAAAACTGTTGTCATTGGCTGCAAAACTGTCCCACCTGTGATATTGGCTGCAATTTAACCCACCTGTGTTATTGGCTGCAATTTAACCCACCTGTGTTATTGGCTGCAATTTACCCCACCTGTGATGCTGTGGCTGTATACTGTGTCCTGTGATGCTGAGCTGTATACTGTGTCCTGTGATGCTGAGCTGTATACTATGTTCTGTGATGTGATACTGAGCACAATATGTGGAATACAGGGGACGGAGTGGGTGGATTCTATAAGGGGTGGGGCTTATTAGAAGTAGGAGGGGTCAACAAGGAAGGGCGGGGCCTGGCACCCCCCCATCCTAAAACTTCACCAGCCGCCACTGATCAGCGACCTTTCTGTGTCTGTGAATGATCTGCCTGTTTATGGATATGTCAGATGTAATTACTACACCTGCAACAGTGCTAAACTGAGAGACTCAGGGATTGTGGGATATATTGTTTCTTGTCAGAAAGTCTTAGATCTTTGACTGAAGACAGAGGTCAAGCATTAACCTGTGCATTGATATGCCACATGTTTTTTGCTGGATACATTTTCATTGAAAATTTTCTTTATACAATAAAAACATTATATGAGAAAAGAAGAAAATTATACATCAAAATTCACAATCTTGTGGGAGGACAGTCATCTGTAACTAACAATGTACAGAGGGACATTGAAAAAGAACCAAAATAAGTAGTTAAATACGAAAGTAGAGGAGGGTAGGATTTTTTTTTTTTAAAAAGCAGAAGTTAAAGCAGAACTATACTTAGTTCTATCCAGTGCCCAGAGCTCCTGCCAGCCGTTATTATCTTTGGCTGGATTGGATTCCGGGTACAGATCTTTGTCAATTTTGATTGGCCCAGACGAGATGATGACACTCCCATGCATGTGTGGGAGTTCATACATCTCAGCATTGCACAAATTTGAACACTGAGCTGCGGGTGCGCAGCTTAGTGTGCAGGGACCACAGGCAAATAATGGAATTTTAATGCAGGAGAGACATAGTTTGTCTCCTCTGTATTAAAATCCAGCCTGTTTGAATTTTTTTTTTACATAAATACCAAAATATATGAATAGTGTTACACATTTTGAGGATATTACATATATTTCAGTTCAGCTTTTATATCCAAAAGTCATGTTTTGCCTGTTAGAAAGATCATACAGCTCTCCTAAAAAGGTTGTGATTTTGAATCTATGCCATTGGTGCTACTATAGGTGTGCTTACCCAAGGTGACTATATTTTTCAAATTTGTAAGGGCAGCCTTGCTGTTGGTAGGTTAATTTTTCTAAGTGAAGGAAGGTATTAACCTCTTTAATCCAATACCATGGGAGGTAAAGGCGATAACCATTATATAGCCAATGGTTTCCTAGCAATAAATAGAAGTCAGCTAGCGGCCACTGTCATCAAAGTATTCTCTTCAGGTAGCTTAAGCCATCTCAGAATACAAGTGTGTTCAGTACCACTGTCTTAAAGGATAAGTTTACCTTTCCTAACATATTACATGTTACACCCGTATTCAGGGTGTAGCATGTAAAATGTTACTGATGCAGCAGCCTCCACACCCCCATGATCCCCTGTTGTGACAGTGAGCTGGGTATCTTCTCTCTGCACCCGCTGTCACAATTTTAAAAAACGCAGCTGTGCAGGGCTCTGCCCACCTGGCTACGTCATTTATTCACAGAGTTCTGTGAATGGGAGAACTACAAATACCGTCACCCTTTGTGGCTGACAACTTGTAGTTCTTAATGAACCACAAGGGCACTGGTGAGTGCTCTAGGTAGTTCATTGATGCTTCCTGTCATTCAGTAACTGCCTGTCCACATGAGATACAGCAATGACAGTCTGTAGGAGCCTGAGATTGCACCTATGATCTGAAGACCAATTGAAGTGAACAAGACTCCCCATATATCCAGTGGCTTCTCTCAGAATACTGGGGGAAAATGGAGTTGTAAATTGTGCAGTCCTTTTCATAGGCTCAGAGATTCTGGTCAGTGCATCCTCTCTCTCCCCTGGTCTAAGCTTACTCTCCCAGAACCATTCTGAGCCACTTGCACAATGCTTTTTTCTCTGGCTCCTCCCCCTGCAGGCAGGAAGCTTCTCAAAAAGCACCAGTCTGTCTAGTGCGTGGAATGATGTGTCCTAGAAGCTGCTCCCACACTACACACATCTCCCTCTTCATCTATCTCCTATAAACATAGTGTTGCCTAGTAGTGAGGTGTCACATAAGAGTGCTTTTGAGTTTGCAGATTGCTGAGATCTCTCTTTATTTATAAAGTTCAACTAGCCTTCAACTAGCCCTATTTGCTGTCGATTGTTCAAAAATGTCCAATTTGACAATTTCAGACAAAGTAAAATGACCCCAAAGAGAGGTGTACACAGAATATCCTTCATATTTTAACACAGCTTTGACCATGTCCTATACGTCAGTATCATCAGTAGTGTAGGAAGGGAACCGATGTAGGATAATAATCTGGATTCTAATAATGACATTTTAGGTTGAATATATTTTTATTTCTTTCGGACACAAGAGTGTTATACATACAAACTCAATTTGCATACAGAACAAAGTAAATTACATTCCAGCTAGGAAAAAGGGGGTAGCATTGTACACAAATTGAACTCAGATATACCTGAATTATTGCAATAGAAATGTAGTAACATATCCATATAAGTAGCCTCGGCAACAAACAAGCCAATGGGTGCTACCTGTGAGGGTGCACCTATAGTAAGTAGTCCGACAGCCAATCTGAGCAGCGTGAGCTCACTGAGGACCACAAATGGGCCCTCTCCAACTTTATTAAGGGTAAAAGATAATTGGAGCAGATGCCCCTATATAATAGAGACAGAAAAGCCAAGTCAGAAAAAGAACAGTAATATAGGGTGGGGGTGGGGGATGGAAGATTTAGGAACAGGATTCCTGGAGAGGAGTAAAAGAGAGGGGAAGAGGGGGGAGGGTAAGGGGAGTGGTGCGCTCCCTTCCTACTATCACAAATTATGTTCAACTGAAGAAAGTGGTTGTGGGTCGATTGCCCCTAAACCAGCTGTAGGGGACTCCACAAGTCTGCTTTTCATTTTATCTGAGGAGGCATAGTGCATCTATATCAACCACTGTGTTTTGAACTTTTCCCATTTATCTTCTTCCCTAGCTTCCATCTCTTCCATGAGCATAATGTCATTGATCTCGTTAACCCATAGGGAGAAAGAAGGGGGGAGGATTTTTTCCAGAACCTGGAAATCAGTTGCCTACCTGCCGCGAGAAAGAATCTCAACAGGCTTGATTTCTGGGTCTTAGCCCCAGGAAGAATAGACAGCAGGGCAATAGTGGGGGACTGTGCCAGGGGGTCCTCGTATATATCCGTATATGTTTGAAATATTTGCGTCCAGAACCCCCTTATGAGGTTGCACTCCCACCATATAGGCAAGTGAGTGCCCCGCATCGAGTGACATTGCCAGCAGAGATCCGAGCTCGATCTGAAAATTTGGTGGATTGCAGACAGTACATAATACCACCTTGATAGCACCTTGTAGTTCTTCTCCTGGGTGTAACTCAAGATGGAAGCTTTGTGAGTAAACAAAAATGCCTTATGCCATTCCACCTCCGAGATCTCCATCCCCAGCTCCTCAGACCAAGCTCTGGTATATGAGGGAAGAGCACCATGTGTATGGGTTTGTATGGCTTTATAGATGTCTGACAGGCAGTGGCGTGGAATCTCGGGCAGAGAGCACAGCTGTTCAAAGTGTGTTAAAGGTTGGTGAGCTTGCCGTGAGGCAGCCAGAGACCTACAGTAAGATGAAATATGAAGCTTACTCAACCAGGACAGCGTAGAGGCGCTGACTTGGGGGTGTGGAACTAACATGCCTGTGGAGGGATGAGTGTATTGCTGTGCTGTGGGCCAAGTAGCCCTGCCGTAGGTAAGGTAATTGGGTACCCCCCGTGCCACCAGGCAAGTTCGGGTTCTCAAAAAGGGGTGTTAAAGGACTGGGATCTGTAGAGAGGGAGTATTTGTCTCTCCTTTTGTACCAGACCTGTAGGGCTGCAACTGTAGGGGGGGAGGACATTTGTAGGGTTTTAAAATGGGTGGCGTTTCCCCACAGGAGGGCCCGTAGGTCGGAGGCGGACATGTCTTGTTCTATGAAAGTAGCAACTTTTGATAGTGGGCGAGGGAACCAATCTAAGACTCGTGAGAGAATGGAAGATGTATGGTATATTTCAAATTCAGGGAGCCCCATTCCCCCAAATGCCTTGGGGGTGCAAAGAGATGTGTGTTTCAGCCTGGGGTGTCTTCCCTGCCAGACATATCGGATTACTAAGGAGCATAGGGAATGAAAGAAAGGTGCTGGGAGGGTGATAGGGAGGGTTTGGAATAGATACAGCAGTTTGGGTAGAATGTCTATTTTCAAGACATTAATACAACCGAACCAGGACATTTTGAGGTTGACCCTTGCCTCCTTCACCTGCTTGATTTTAGTGAGGAGTGGGCTAAAGTTCAATGCATATATGTTCGCTGGGATTAGAGTGCCCAGGTATTTAATTGCCCTGGGGCACCACTGGAACCGGTAATTGGAGTGGAGAAGAGACACGGTATGTTGTGTAAGGGAAATATTTAGAGCTTCCGTTTTAGCAATGTTTAATTTGTAGTAGCTATGAAGGCCAAATCTATGAATTTCCGCTAGTATGGAGGGGATGCTAACATGTGGCTGTGTTACATACTGGAGAAGATCATCCGCGTATAAGGAGAGTTTACAATGGGCCGAGGGGGTGTGTATCCCATGTATTGATGGATTGGTTAACAGGGCTTGAGCAAGGTGTTCTATAACAAGAGCGAATAAAAGGGACGAAAGAGGGCAATCCTGCCTGGTTCCGTTTGTTATGCTGAATGTTGAGGATTGTGTACCATTTACTGCCACCGAGGCCGAGGGACATTATACGGTGGACCAGTTTAGGGCCGAGTCCTATCTGTATGAGGGTCTGGCGCAGGAAGGCCCAATTGACCCTGTCAAATGCCTTCTCTGCGTCACAGGAAAGAAGGCATGCAGGGACTCCATGATGCCTGGCAAACGCTATTAAATGCAGTCTTCGTGGTGTTGTCCCTAGCCTCCCGACCAGGGACACACCCCACTTGATCGCCATGGATGATAGAGGGCAATAAAGGGGAAAGGCGGTTGGCGAGAATTTTGGCATATAGCTTGAGGTCCACGTTTAATAGAGATATCGGCCTGTAATTACCACAGAGAGAAGGGTCTTTGTCAGGCTTAGGGAGGACTAAAATCTGGGGCAGAAGAAGGGAACTAGGCAGGGAAAGCCCCCCATCTAACAAGCCAAATGCCGAGGTCATAATCGGGATGAGAAGTGGGGCAAACATTTTATAGAATCTTGCGGAAAAACAATCAGGCCGGGGCTTTTCCCGTTCTTAAGGCTCTTAATAGCTTGGAGAAATTCCATATCTGTCAGACTGGTCTCAAGCTCTTCTGATTCTAGACTCCTGAATATAGTTAAACAGATCCGAGTCCCGGGTGTTCCCAGGCGGGGTGGTATGTGGCAACGGGGGCGGGATCAAATTATATAATGTGTGGTAGTAATTACGGATTTCGTCAGCCATGACCTGGTTAGCGTAAACCTTCCCCTTACTGGGAGATTGAATAAATGGGACCGAGGCCCGAGCCGTTCTGGGGCGAAGGGGCCCGTGCTAGGTGCTTCCCACATTTGTTCACCTGTGAGTAGTGGTCATAGCATCCCCTGTCTTTGGCGACCACTGATTGGTCTGAGAGGAGTCTAAGTAGGCCCTGCCTCGTGTTCGAAACCTGGACCAAAGTTACAGGGTCAACTGTCCATTTATGGGTGGCTTCTAGGATAGAGATTTTGGTCAGGAGGGAGGATATCTCCGCCCTGCAAGCTTTCTTAAGGCGTGCCCCATGCTGAATGAATATGCCCCGCAGGACACATTTCAGTGCTTCCCATTTGGTCTGGGGGGCAGTGACATCTCGCTCATGATCAGCGATGAAGTCGCTGATCGCCTGGGAGATGGCTTTAGTACAGACAACATCACGTAACAGGTTATCATTCAACCGCCACGTGTAACCCCTTCTCTGGGACGATAGGGAGCCCAGAGAGAGGTGCACAGGGGCATGGTCTGACCACAGAGTCAGCCCAATGGATGTGTCTGGCGTGCAGTCTAAGAGAGATCGGGATACCATAATGTAGTCTATTCTACTGTATGAAGAGTGTGCAGAGGAAAAGTATATGTAGTCTCTGCCCGAGGGGTTCAATACACGCCATACATCTATCAGGGAGAGATCCTGAAATAATGCTCGGATCTTAGCTAGAGTAGCTGGGGATAACAATGACTTACCGGAGGAGGTATCTAGTCGAGGGATCAGCGCTGTATTGAGATCTCCGCTCAGAATGATATTAGTGGTACCGAATCTCTGCAGATGAGACGCTACGGACGTGAGGAAGCGGAGTTGGTCCTGGTTAGGGACATAAACATTAACAATTGTGTAAATAGCTTGCATATAAGACACTTTCAACAAAATAAATCTACCCAGCGGGTCAATGTGCGAGTCCAGAACATCAGGCACAAAGGAGGAGTGGAAGGCTATAGAGACCCCTTTGGAGCGCACTGAGGGATTAGTACTGTGATACCATACCATAAAATGTTTCCGGTGAATATGTGGGACTGTGCCTGATCTAAAGTGGGTCTCCTGAAGAAGGAGAATCTGGGTGCCTATCCTATGGAAATGATGGAGGATTTGGTTCCTCTTTTCGGGAGTATTAAAGCCCCTACAATTGAGGGAGGAGATTTTCAAGGAGGGTGGAGGAGCCATACCTTGAGACCTATGGGGGCTAACGGACAGTGGCGAGGAAGAGAGTGCACCACATTAAGGATTAGGGAAGGGAAGGGAGAGAGGAAGAGGGATGACAGTATCAAGGAGAAGAGAAAAGGAGCTGGAGGGAAGCAACAGTCCTGATAGGCCGGGGTCTTTAGTAAATGAAAAGCTTCAGCAGTGTCGCATCTAGGGATCCACGCAGGCCGCACCCAGTGTATCCACCAGGGGGCGCAGACAGGTAGACCCAGGGCCCTCCAATGGGAGAGAATAAAAAAAGGTCACAAACATAAAATAAGAAACAATATAAAAGAAATAACTGAAGGGGCCTCAAGGGCCTCCTAACTGAGTCTAATAGAATTTCTTCTTCTGTCAGGACCACACTGGGCACCGAGAACCCTAAGGGGAGTACATGGTCAGCGCACAGAATGGTCCGCACAGATTAGAGTACAACAGAACAACATCATATAACATGTATAAAAAAGCTCAAGGCCCTGAACCAACTAGCAACATAGAAACTGTTATGTTCATTTGGCAGGGCCGGTAACCAGCTTCTCTGAGCAAAAATCAGTGGAGGCTGGAATGGGCAAAGGCCATAACTTATTCATCAAACAAGGGAAGAGCCATCAGGCAAAGGCTCAATAGGTAGCGAGCAATAGCCCCCTTGGGGCCTAGCCAGGGCAGCTCAGACTTACGGGGGGAATGGATGACTTGGACCGTGAGCGTTTCTGTCTTTTCTTCCCTCTAGAGTGTGGTTGCCAACCGGTGTTGAGGGAAAAGCCTGGAGTTGAAGAATGTAAGGGCCAGTCTGGTATTGCAATCTGTGGCAGTTCAAAGGAACCCAGAAAATTCGGGAGGTCATCCAGGGTACTTAGCAAAACAGATTTGCCATCATGAGTCGCCGAAAGTTTGAAGGGGAAGCCCCATCTGTACTTGATTTGTTTGTCCGCCAGGGCTTTAGTGAGGGGCTTCAGGGCCCTTTGCATATCCAGAGTTAGTTTGGACAAATCCGGGAGCAAGTAGATCTGTGTTTCATTAAATTGGATAGCGTCCTGTGTCTTGGCTGCCTGCATGATTTCAACTTTTATGGCGTAGAAGTGCACCCTGCAAATGACATTCCTAGGGTAGGCTGCATTCGGATTTTGAGGTCCTAGGGCCCTGTGGATACGGTCAATTTCAAGAGGAGACTCTCTGGGCTTCTGGAGCAGCTCATTGAAAATTGCAGTGGCAACCGACAATAAGTCCTTGGACTCAACTGTTTCTGGAAGCCCCCTGATGCGTATATTATTACGTCTGGCTCTGTTTTCTTGATCATCCTGGTGCAGGATAATCTGCTGGATTTGGGCTGAGTGAGCATTGAGGATTGCTTCGTGTGAGTTCAGGGTGGCTACCGTGTCATCCACTGTGTGCTCAATGTCCTCAATCCTCCCTGTGACGTCCCAGCACAGCTCAGAGATCTCCTGCTTGTAAGACAGTTCCAGTCTCTGTACATAGGCCTTGAAATCGTGCCCGGTGGGGAGGGCCTTGATATAGGCCTCCATGTCCCAGCCTAGACCTGAGCGTAGCGAGTCCGGCGAGGGACAGCCTTTCAATTTCAAGAGGAGACTCTCTGGGCTTCTGGAGCAGCTCATTGAAAATTGCAGTGGCAACCAACAATAAGTCCTTGGACTCAACTGTTTCTGGAAGCACTCTGATGCGTATATTATTACGTCTGGCTCTGTTTTCTTGATCATCCTGGTGCAGGATAATCTGCTGGATTTTGGCTGAGTGATCATTGAGGATTGCTTCGTGTGAGTTCAGGGTGGCTACCGTGTCATCCACTGTGTGCTCAATGTCCTCAATCCTCCCTGTGATGTCCCTCCACAGCTCAGAGATCTCCTGCTTGTAAGACAGTTCCAGTCTCTGCACATAGGCCTTAAAATCGTACCTGGTGGGGAGGGCCTAGATATAAGCCTCCATGTCCCAGCCTAGACCTGAATGTAGCGAGTCCGGCGAGGGACAGCCTGAGTGAAGGGAGCCATGCTCGGATTCTGGAGGTGAGTGGGCACTGAAAGGAAGGGGTTACTGTATCCTCGGCTAGCTCCTGCACCTCCGACAGGCACCTTCATGATCAACAGACATGTCTGGAGATATCCCATAATAAAGACACACTCAGAAGTATAGTTAAGCAGGGAATTGTCTGTATATTGAATTCTAGGGTGTCTTTTTATAAGACGATACACGTCACAGAAATTTACACATGCGCAGTATAAAAAAATGACACATCATCGAGCAGTAGAAGCTGGTAAAAACAGGTGTCCTTTGTTACAAGATAAAAAGTACACTAGCTGCAAAATATTGTTGCAAAATTACATAGTGTGACTATCTGACCTCAGCTATTTCATGAGAACCGAGCATAAGACATTCTCTCAAGATAAGGCCAGAAACAAGCCAGACTAACAGATATTTAAAGTGGAACCCTAGCTTACAAAATGGATACCGTCAAATACTTTCAGGCATGCTGCCGGGCTCTCCTTTGGGAAGCAGAGTGTGATGTGCTGGTGTGCTGGGAAGCCTGATGGTGCGAGGACGCCCGGGCCGGCACCATCTTGAAGTGGATGACTCGGCCTGCGACTGCCCATAACAGGTGAAAAAATGGCCAATCTCCCTGGAGTTTGGCTGCCCGGGTGATTTGTAGTTAGTGTCCTTGCCCTTACCGCCCATAGCAGACTGATTAGCTAGCGGATACCGAGTTGGGAGCCGTCAGTGTGCTGATCTGTGCGGGAGCCTAAGTGAAGCATGTCTCACCGCTCCATGTGCCAGGCCACGCCCCAATGATGAGATTTTAGGCTTCATACCCAGGATATGCCCCATAACAGTATAGGTGGGGTTTCTAACCATTTAGGAGACCCGTAAAGTGTTTAATTCTGCAAGATAATATATCTGCATGTCAAGGAGAGCTAATCCTTCCTTGTCAAGGGGTCTTTGCAATACTTGCAGTTTTATTCCAGAAGGGCCTTGTTTTCACACCAGCTAACAAAACAATGTATCAGTAACACAAAGCCAGTGTTAAGGTTTCCATATTGGAGCCTTTTGTAATAGATGTAGCAGCTAGGAAGGCCAAATCATTTTGATTAGTTTGACTTTTTCAATCATAATTTACTGATCGGTATTAGATTTCAGGCAAGGTGTCCTTTAGATGTGAAGACATATTAATTCCAAAATAATGAATTGTATTAACATTTTTTTTCTTTTTATTATATTTTAGGAGGTAGTGCAATAAAATGAAATAACAAAGAATTCAAAAAATACAAAAGTGGCACAGGTACAAGTATACAAAGGTACCCAAAAGTAAAAAAAAAATTTACTTAAAAAGTGACAGCAATGACAAGCCTTGCAGGACCCCACTGTCATAAACATAACGCCACCCACTAACCCCCAGCTTCTTCGCTATCTTCGTATTAACGTCTTTTAAATGTCAGTGTGCCTTAGGAAGAATAGAGTTTCATCTGTGTATCACGTTATTTTTTCTCCAAGGACACTCTTTTTAAAGCCAACAATTTTGGTGGACTTTTTCACTCCAAATGACAGTGTCTCTACTGCTAGCGCACATAGGAATGGTGACAGGAGGCAACTCCTAGTACCCCGAGTGAGATAGATACAAGGGAAGAAAGTGTTGCTCATTAACACTTACCTGTGCTGATGGAGTTAAATCCAGGTAATACATTTAGGCCTTATGTAGTACCTTCCACAGGAAAGGCCATTTGACACTGTTGAAGGCCATGGCTTCATCTAAAAATAATATGGCCCTGTTACTTGTTTCTTCAGGTAGATTTTGACGTTTGGGGAAAGCCTTTGAATATTTATGGAGGTAGATCGACCTGGAATAAAGTCATATTGATACTCGTGCATGCCTCATGTTTAACCACTTCCTTACTGTGCACTTAAACCCCCCTCCTGCCCAGACCAATTTTAGGCTTTCAGCGCTGTCGCATTTTGAATGAGAATTGCGCGGTCGTGCAGCATTGTACACAAACAAAATTTTTATAATTTTTTTCCCACAAATAGAGCTTTCTTTTGGTGGTATTTGATCACCTCTGCGGTTTTTATTTTTTGCGCTATAAACAAACAAAGAGCGACGATTTTGAAAAAAAGAACAATATTTTTTACTTTTTTGCTATAATAAATATCCAAAAGAAAATTATTCATCAGTTTTGGCTGATATATATTCTTCTACATATTTTTAGTAAAAAAAAATCGCAATCGGCATATTTTGATTGGTTTGCGCAAAAGTAATCGTGACTAAAAACGATGGGAATAGATTTATGGTGTTTTTACTATTTTTTTTATTTTTACTAGTAATAGCGATTTTTATCAGGACTGCGATATTGCAGCGGACATGTCGGACATTTTTGATACATTTTTTGGACCAATTACATTTATACAGCGATCAGAAATTTAAATATCCACTGATTACTGTGTAAATGTCATTGGCAGTGAAGGGATTAACCTGAAGGGGGTTAACAGTGTTCCCTGGGTGTGTTTTAACTGTGTGGGGGCTGGGCTGGTCGGAACATAACAGATCTAACTGATCCCAGTGACAGGGATCAGTAGATCTGGTATGTCCCATTCTCAGAACGGAGAACCGCCGTGTTTACATGGGCGGTTCCTCGTTCTGCAGCTGCTACAGGTGATCGGCGGGTCGGGCGGACGTCGAGTCCGCCCGAGCCGCGGGCACGCCCATGCAGTGTGTGACGGCCGCGAGAGAGCACCTCCGCAGGCTGCGAGTGCGCGCGTGGAGCGTGCACAAGGCAGGACATCCATAGACGTCCACCGTGCATTTCAGAGCCGCGCTGTAGCCGTCTTATAGCTATTATAGCGCGGTCCTGAACTGGTTAAACACAAATAGCAACTTCTAATATTGGAATGTGAAGATTTACACCATAGGCTGTGCACACAGGACAACAAATGGCAGCATGAAACTACATTATCAAGGCACATCTTATGCACGTGAAAAACACAAGTTATGGATAGGAAGGTCTACAATGCCTTTAAGGGAATGTAAAAATATTTTTGGGCATGTGATAATGACAAAATAATGAGGTTAGTTAGAATTTGTGCTACTCATCTTTGTTCTTATCTACTTTTGTCCACAAGGTGAAATTACAAAACACAGTTGTTTAAATATGATTAGAACAATGTGATATTGAATATGAATACTAATTATTTCAATGAGATTCTGCCTTGCATGCTTGTGCTTAGCCTTAGTAGTATTTATTCCCAGGGTGGAATCAGCCAATTAACAAGCATAATTGTTCTTATTAGTTGTATAAATTATTGCATTCATGCAGTTTATTTAACATAAAATTGTGCCTTTATAGATAGTATGTCTGAACAGGCTTAGCAACCTCTGCGCCAAGGAACTGGCAATGTAAAGCACACTGTGCAAAATTACCCATTTTTGCTGAAAATATTAAAGTGAATATAGCATACAAGTAAAAGCTTTAGTTCTTATCATATTCTGTAAGGCAAGAACTACTGAAACTCCTGACTATATTTATAAATGGAAAGTTGAATGGAGCATCATTTACCTATCCTGCGCAATTCAGTGCCCAAGAAGTACCTTTTTACCTACCTTTTTTTTATTTTTTAAAGCTGTAGACAAAAGTAAATCTCAATGATAAATTAACTTTAGAACATCAGTGAGTGGTGTTCTGGCAAACTGCCACAGTCCAGTTAAAAATCTGACATGAATTTTTAAAAATGTTTTAAATGTTTATATGCCTTTAAACAAATGATTTATAGAGATCTTCCTTTATAGACACAAAAATGATTTACCAAAGGAATTGACAATCCTCACTAAGTACATTGTGTGAATATTCACTTCAGCTATTCATTGTTATTCAGTATTTATCGCTTGCAATGCAGTGAAGTGCATTGTAAGGGTAATATTTTCACTTATCCTGGAGTTCAGCCTTATGCATAGGCGTGTGCAGGGGGTGTGCCAGTTGTGCCTGGGCAAACCCTAAACACTACGTGCGGTGCCGATTTTCCCCTGCTGCCTGGGCTACCCCTGTGTTTCTTCTCCCCCCTTGCCCTGCAGTACTGCTGGCTTCCCTCTTGTCTTGTTTTAGGATGGAGAGTGGGGGAAGGGGCTAGTAAATATGTCATTTATCAGCCCCTTCCTTTTCTAAGTGAACACAATGAACACACTCACTCACTGTGTTCATTCATAACTGAAGGATGTTTACTATGCTTCAGTTGTGAATGAACAGGAAGCTGCCCAGTACAGAGCAATTCCCATTTATTCATTGTCCCGTGCAGTTGAGGCTACAGAGAAATGCATGTGTGTTTGAGCTTTGGGGTGCACACCCTAATGCAATAGGCTGCGCAGACCTATAGCTTTATGATAATGGAAAAACAGGTATAACAGAAATATTTTTCCTAGACAGCAAGTCTTTACTCTGACCTCAGGGTCAGTTTGATTGCTAATTTATGTCATATGTAAGCAATATTATATTGTGTTTGCTGCTCCCACTTTATTAGATAGTTGTAATCTTTAAAGCAGAACTCCGGGATTGGCAAAAAATCCCCCATTAGTACACCCCACACAAAACACTAAACAGTTAATACATTTGTGAAATTCCTTACCATTGAAGAGAAATGTCTAATTGAATTATCAGGAAGTCATCTCTGCAATTCAAAAACTGCATCATGTATTCTGCCAAGGAGGAGCTGTTAGAACAGTGATTGCATCATATCCTTTCCTCTCTCTCTCTACAGGGAAAGTAAAAACATTTCCCATGAATCTTTGGGAAATGCATTGAATGTAGGAGGGTACACTAGGCCTGCATATGTTAAATGTGAACTTGCCCACTTCAACATAAATCACACGCCCTCATTCTGCATCCAGCCAGCCATACTACTCAGTAACACACAGCAAGATAGGTAGGCTGCCTTCTAAATGCAAAGCTCGTTTGTGCTTTCCTCTTCCAGCCAGAACAGGAGATAAACATATTGTCCTTACTTGCTTTATGTAATCATTACCGAACTGTAGACCATGTGCCCATAATGATATATTTTACCCGCTGTACTCTGCTGTAATTCAGTATTATAAATATTCCTCCTCCTGCTGTAGCTTTAAGATCTTCCTAAGATTAGTGCTTGTATGGTGTATATGAGAACATCCCTAGCTGCAACACAGAAAGAAAGAGCCGGGACATGCTGCTTTACATCAACATGTGGCACAAGTAAATGTTGGCTTGAGAAAAAAACAAAAAATGCAGCGCTAACTTACTAATCAATAACACATTAATGGTGGAACCCTCTAATGTATGGAGATCTCAATAAGCTTCAATATCACCACAATACCCGTCTCTGTGATATGTAACGTCACATATAATACACATCCATCTGAAAATAAGACATAGAAAATGACTGCAAACTTTGCATGGCTGGTGGAAACCCCTTCTACAGATATTTGGCAGTGGACAGTGTCAATAAAGCAGGAGACAGTGTCCATAAGTTCAGCCTTATTGCCCATTAGTGCAGTTTATCAGTGCAGCCTCAGTGCCCATCAGTGCAGTTTATCAGTGCCCATAAGTGCAGCCTCATCAGTGCCACTTCAGTGTCCATCAGTGCAGCCTCATCAATGCCCATAAGTGCAGTCTGATCAGTGCAGTCTCATCAGTGCCACCTTGGTGCCCATCAGTGCAGCTTCTCAGTGCCACCTCAGTGCAGCTTGTCAGTGCAGCATATCAGTGTATCCTCATCAGTACCCATCATTGCAGCTTATCAGTGCACATACGTTCAGCCTCATCAGTACCACCACAGCGCAGATTATCAGTGCCCATAAGTGCAGCCTCATCAGTGCCATCTCAGTGCAGTTTATCAGTGCCACCTTAGTGCAGGTTATCAGTCCCCATAAGTGCAGCCTCATCAGTGCCCATTAGTGCAGCTTATCTGTCCCATCAGTGCTGCCTTATCAGTATAGCCTCATCAGTACCGCCCTAGTGCATCCTCATTAGTGCAGCCTTATCAGTGCCCATAAGTGCAGTCTCATCTGTGCACACCAGTGCAGCTTATCAGTGCCCATTAGTGCAGTCTCATCTGTAACAATCAGTGCAGCTTATCAGTGCCCCTGTTAGGAAAAGGAACATCTTTTGCCAATTTCTGGTGTTTCCGCGGTGGTGCGCACGTTTGTGCGCGTGCGCGCGCTCCCGTGCGCGCTTGTGCGCGCCCATGCGCCGGAAACGGCGCCAAATGGGCCTATTTAAACCTGGAGAGAGCAGCAACAAGTGCTGCTCGTTCTACAGCGTCCATGACCTGTAAGCCTCAGCTCCTGCTACCTGTTCCTGTGTTTGCTCTGCCTCCTGTTGACCCGGCTATCCTGACCTGCTGTTCCGCTACCTGCACCGACCCCGGCTATCCACGACCATCCGATTGTCTGCTCCCTTGTACTTCTGCTTCTCGCCCGTTAACGAACCTTGCTTGGACTCTGACTACCTGTTTGCCTGATCCTGTTGTACCTTCCTACCTGCCAGTTGCCGACCCAGCCTGTACGACCATCCTTCTATCTGCACGTCTCCTGGAGCCTCACTACATCATCGGTGACCCTCCAGCCCTCGTGCCATCCCGCACTCTTGGGCCTCTGTCTACACTACCAGGGGTCCTCGAATCGGGTGCGCAAGAGCGGTTGTTCCCTGCACAAGACAGACTCCACCGTCAGGTATGTGACAGCCCCCCAGTGCACATAAGTGCAGTCTCATCTGTGCCCATAAATGCAGTCTCATCTTTGACCACCAGTGCAGCTTATCAGTGCTGATCAGTTCAGTCTCATCTGTGACAATCAGTGCAGCTTATCAGTGCAGCCTATCTGTGCCCATCAGTGCCCATAAGTTCAGTCTCATCAGTGCCCAACAGTGCAACCTATCTGTGTCCATCAGTGTCCATATGTGCAGCTGGGATCATTACGAGACACCAGCCAGATGACAGATCGAAGATCTTCGGCTGTGAAACACCAATCATCGCAATGTCCCGCCTCCTGGACTGGCTTTGTGATAGACAGCACACTGTTCATATGCTGGTCCAGGAGGCAGGATTTTACGGCAATCAGTGTTTCACATACAAGATCTGTCACAGCTGGAGATCTCTGCTCTGTCATCCGGCTGGTGTCTGGTAACGAGCCCTGCTCTGCACTGAGTAATGGTGGGGAGCAGTGGGGAGGCAGATTAGGGGTGGTGCTGGCAAGGATCAGAGAAGGAGGAGGACACTACCTCCATGGGTGGTACAGACCGGGGTCAGTGAGACCCCTCCGCCCACTACAGCAAGCAGGGATAGAAGTACAAGTCTCTGCTTTCTGTAAAGAATTACAAATGGGAAGTGCCAAGACCGTTAGCTGGGAGTACAGGAGGAATAGCAGCCACCGGTTTTACAAACAGGATATCACAGGGCAATAACAGTTTTTCTTCAAAATCAGCAGGCTATTACAGAGGAACTACAGAGCTCAGAAGAAGATGAATGGCATAGTCGTTGAAGGTAGGAAATCAGCAACAAGGACATGGAAAATGTTTTTACCCAGAGTTCTGATTTAATTTGTATGGTTGCTGCTCCTGCCCCTCCCTCCTATCGAGTGCCCCCTCAGCCAGCAGCTTTCTGTGGGGGCACCCGAGCTGAGTCAGAGCTCCGTGTATCCATTCAGACACAGAGTCCCGAGCTCGCCCCCTCTCTCCCCTGATTGGCTGACTGACTTTGATTGACAGCCACAGAAGCCAATGGCACTGCTGCTGTGTCTCAGCCAATCAGGAGGAGTGTCCCGGATGGCTTAGACATTCGTGGTATGACAGGTATAAGTCCAATAGGACGAAACTAGTCTGATACAGACTGCATGGCATGTAATATCATAGTTTAATCACCTTTTTACATCGGGAGGATATGAGCTGGTGGTTGTGAAAGGGCAGGTGGAGAGACGAATCCCCTCAGGATACCCGCGGCTGAGATATGTTTAAAGACTGCTAATAATTACCGCCTATTCATCCCTGATGTCTGTAAGTGCAATACTGGAGGGGGGAGAGTGATGTGCAATAAAGTGTTTGATTTTAAACAATATCACACGATGTCTGGCACTACTTTTCTCTTCCCTCTATCTGTTTGATGGTTGGGTGGCAAGCTGATTGATCATCCCCTGTTGTTTTGGGTTAAGAGACAAATCACGCTTTTGCCAAACACGAGAATATAAGGCAACTTCAGCTGGCGAGTTAACATCTATGTGGGGAAGGCGTATGTCCTGTCATACTCACGAAGTGTGGTGGAATTTAACTCATGCAGTGACAGAGAAGATTCATGAATTTAAGCGACACTTAAATGGGCTGTTTTTCATTTCTGTGATTCTTCATTAAGCCATCCTATTCTTTCATTGGGTGGACAGTATATTTTATGAACTACTATTAAGTGCTGCTAATTACTGAGTTTGTAATATCTGGTTTGCTATCACTGGAGAGAGAAGGGGCTCAGGTAAGTAATTAGGGGGTGCTACACACAGAAGTTTTTTTTTATCTTAATGCATATAATGCATTAAGGTAAATACACCTTCTGCCTTTGCAACCCCTTTAACTGCTCAACAGGAACTTGTTTGAGGCTATGAGGGGATACCTCTCCTTCCACTCTGCTGGCACAAAAAGCTAAGATTTTAAGGGTAAGTTCAACTTTAAGAAAATGCATACTGTGCTGTCACATATGGGTATAGCAGCATAGTGTGTTAAACCTACCTTCCAGCCAAGGCTCCCTTGAAAGTCCATAGAGTGTAGACCAAAAAAGAAGCCTTCTTACAGCCCTCTACAGTTTGTAATGGCCTTGACCCAAGCTATTTTAGTTACAGAGCAGCCATTGGAACATGCACTCCTTAGTGCCATGGGAGAGAGTGCCATCTTGTTTTGCAGTCAGAAGGAACAGGACAGAACTCCCTCGGCGAAGGTCCACTTTCATAAAGCATAAAGATGTTGTGCTTCATTAGGAAACCCAGCATGCTTTTCAAACATCATTATGTGTAATCTGCAATATTTTTTTATAACAAAGACTTTATATAAATAATGAAAAAAAAACGGTATGTAAAACAACAGTATTTTAAAACAATGTTGCTGCTATATACTGTTTACTAGTATAAGGATCGATAGATTTTAAAAAAGTATGCTAATTAATATAATTTGTGAATCCTATCACCATCCTTCCTTATCTCCACTCCCCCAATCCATAAAACATTATGCTTAAAAAATAGTCTGCTGGAAAAAGCCATGTTTGTCTTGTAGTTGGACAACTTACTTTGAGAACAAAGCAGTATTCTAGGAAGATAATCCTGCCTTCTGGAGACATTTAAACAGAACTGCAAATGTAAGATTAAAAGTGCCACATCTAATATTGAAATATTTCAAATGACACTGGACTGGAACTTAGTGTGATTGGAGGTCTCCCAGCACCAGGAGGCAAAAAAAAATCAATTAAATACTGCCTTCTTTTTAATATCAAAAAAAGCCTGTCTCCTTATGGTCATTACTCATTTCCACAAATTCATACTTCTTACATATATTAATAATGTTTAGACTCCTGTGAAGTCTGATGTTGCCAACGGTATGAAATCATAGCTGAACTTAATAACACCTAAAACTTAATTCTGTTAATTAAAATGTATTTCTTCTCCTTAGCAAAGGGATGATATAATATAGCATAAATAGAACAAAGGTTAATGCTTAAGACCAACACCTCATCCCTGTATTGGATATAAGAATAAAATAGGGTTAAAGGAACCCCAACAGAGCAAATGGGACTTTAATGGTGTTAGTAAATACCCCACCTCTGGAAAAATAGATCAAGACAACAACTGTCCATGTAAAATCACATTTATTAATGTATATTAAAAATCCGCCCACACGGGCTGGTCATAACAACACATGATTCATATAAAACCCCAAAAACAGACACATCACTGCACATCCGAACAGGATGTATAGCTTCCCCCCCAAAAAAACAATTGTGTCATAAAATACTTTCACTACCCGGTAGGAACCTAGTAAGTGATATAGGGTGGGAGCACAGGATGTGATTGGTGCTGGGTCCTTTTGGGTCCTTTCCAATGCGTTTCGCCTTATGAGGCTTCCTCAGGGGAAACAAGCACAGCTTGGGGTATATGATCCCTATAGAGACAAAAAACAATCTTATAGAATGTATACCACATCTGTCAGTTAAGTATACTATATCAAAGTCTTATATTTAGTCAAGAGAAGTCCAATAAAAACAATTGTGTAATGTTTAAGCAGATATAACTTCATCAATTATTCCATATCCAATTACCTTACTGTTCAAAAGTGCAGGGGTAGCTTCCTCCATATGATGGGGAACAGAAAAAGGGGAGGGGAGGGAGAAGGAAAGGACTGAGGTCTCCAGAA
>BLSH010148082.1:695760-713011 GCA_018402905.1 Glandirana rugosa
GTAAAGATAGAGGTCTAGGGTCTCTCGAACACTTTTCAACTACCGACTATTGTCCTTACCTCGTCCTGTCTCGATACTCTGTGTTACGAAACCTCTCTCTATTCTTTTGAGATGTCTATCTACACGGGTCGAGTTTAAAGTACTTAGCCCAAATGTAGGTTAAATTGACTTTTTCGACTTCAATCTTCGATTAGCCGATGGTACGTGTCGATGTCGTCTAAAACGTGAGAGGTTAATATCATTTAGTTGGTGAAACTTTATCCGTATGGGATTATTTAGGGTTTACAAATTTTTACCGTCTGAGTTCTCCGGTGAAGATGAACTAGAAAAAGACAGTAGTAAGAACGGATCCAGGGATTGAATTGTATAGCATGATGCACCCCCCCCCCCCCCACTGTCCAACATTGGAAACTGGAAATATTTGTTTGTATGCATGTTGAAATGAAATAGAATAACATTTCAGGAAAAATTAAAGCAAACTCTTCACTTAGTGTTAAGTTAGGGACCTAGGCAAGAATGATGACAGAAAAAGATCAAGTAGAAGTGGCCTCTTGAGTCTGCCATTTTTAAACATTTGGGATTTATTAGGGTATGCCTATTTCAAAGTGGTTGATTTACTATAATTGGAGAGTGCAAAATCTGCTGTAGCTGTGCATGGTAGCCGATTAGCTTCTAACTTCAGCTTTTTCAGTTAAATTGGATGTAAACCCGATTCATGAAATTTGAGCTGGGCACATCTATCTGTAGAGTTTTCTTATCTCTCTCCAAAGCATTGTGTCTCATAGCTCTGTCCTGCTCCATTCCTGTTATCAGCCATCAACTTTTCACAAGCTCTCTGGGATCTGGAGATAGAAATGTGTGTCGGCGGAGGTTGCTATAAATATATTAGCACACTTGTCATCTAACAGCAGAGCTCTGCATGTGTGGAGAGGGGGTGTGTGCCTTTCCTCCAATCAAATGTCTTCCAATGTCCAGCAATAATCCTCTCTTAGAGGGAAATGAGGAAGTGAACATTCTAAGAGAATGTGCACTTTCTAAACAGTATATAAATGTGAAGACAGCATATATACATGTAAAACTTATATAGGGATATTTTATTAATCTCCGTGTATCATCTGAGGTTGTTCACTTCACTGGGTATATGCAGGTATGCAGGGTTTACATCCACTTTAAGCTTGGCCAAAAAAAAAACTGGAAGCTGATTGGTTTCTATGCAGAGCTGCACCCGATTTTGCATTCTCCAGCTTTAGTAAAACAACCCCAAAGTATCTTCCACCTCTATGTATAACTACCATATAAAATGGAAAAATGTTAGAAAAAAAGAAAATATGCTTACTATAACTTTGGCTGGTGACGATAGCATCATGATCCATCTGGTTAAAAGTAAATATCCCAAATCTTGTTCAAAGATGGTCTAACACAATGCATGTCTTCTGGTGAGATTTTGGATCTTTTTTGTTCCAGCAATCTCACTAGAAGGACCGTGACATCACTCTTCTTTAGGTAACATAGGCATACGATGGGAGTAGGGTAAATTATTACTAACCTTTTTCTCCATGAGTGTTTTTCCCCCCTCTCCTATGCAGCAATTATACATGGAAGAGGGAGCTGCTATGCTATAAGTGGACATTGGCTTTAATTACGATTCGCTTTAAGAACTCCTGATATTAAGCAAGCATGTTACACCCTTGTATCAGGGCCCAGTGACAATGGGTATTACAGTTATCTCCATGCTCCCTTTCTAGACCCTGTTTATGCTCATGCATCTCACTTCCATTCCTCACACTCATGAATTTGATAGACTATTGGATAGCTGTACCCCATCTACAGGGTGGGCCATTTATATGGATACACCTTAATAAAATGGGAATGGTTGGTGATATTAACTTCCTGTTTGTGGCACATTAGTATATGTGAGGGGGGAAACTTTTCAAGATGGGTGGTGACCATGGCGGCCATTTTGAAGTCGGCCATTTTGAATCCAACTTTTGTTTTTTCAATAGGAAGAGGGTCATGTGACACATCAAACTTATTGGGAATTTCACAAGAAAAACAATGGTGTGCTTGGTTTTTACGTAACAGCACCTGAAACTATGGATACTGGAAGCCTGTGCTAGCATTTCTCCTGCGGTGTTGCTATCAGTGTGTGAAGAGTGGGAGAAGAGAGTTGCATTGACAATCCAACACAATGGGCAGCACATTGAACACATTTTATAAGTGGTCAGAAACTTGTAAATAACTCATCAAAGAATAAAGTTACATTAAAACCAAGCACACCATTGTTTTTCTTGTGAAATTCCCAATAGGTTTGATCACATGACCCACTTCCTATTGAAAAAACAAAAGTTGGATTCAAAATGGCCGACTTCAAAATGGTCGCCATGGTCCCCACCCATCTTGAAAAGTTTCCCCCCTCACATATACTAATGTGCCATAAACAGGAAGTTAATATCACCAACCATTCCCATTTTATTAAGGTGTATCCATATAAATGGCCCACCCTGTAGTGTTCCTACTCTCTTTTTGCCAACATCAATTTAATGAGTCAGTCCATTTAAGTCTTCTTTTTCAGTTTTGGATAGGTTATTTTCTTAGAAGCTGTGGTAGTGATAAAATTACATTTTACTTCCCAGTAACCTGCACAAGGTCTTCAGCAATCATGTGGGGGGCAGGGTTGCCAACCGCCAATAAATTTACTGACAGTTTGTAAAAACCAGTGATTTTTACAACTGTCTATGAATATCAGGGTCTGATAATTTGTCATGCTGTGCTGATTTTTTATGTGTAAACCAGGGACATTACTTGATATGGGTATTGTCAGTGTTTCCATGTTGCGTTTAAATATCAATTGTCTTCGTTTTTAATAGGAGTTCTGTTATTTTTCAAGGTGTCAGTAAAAAAAGTGCTCTGCCAGTAAATTTTCCATGTTCTGCCAGTAAAAAACACTGCAGGTGGTTGGCAACACTGGTAGGGGGTCCCACTCTCCATACTGGCATTGTAGTTTAGAATGCAGTGACAATGTGAAGGAGGCTCAGATTAATGCCTTACATTGACACTAAATTTGCTAAAGTATCTGAAAGAAGAGTTTTTTTTTTAAATATTGTTATTGTCTGCTGTTGACTGACATCACAGAGCCAGTCCAGGCTCTGCAGGGATCTCCACTTTAAAACCAGGATCAATCCAGATGCCTGAATGGCAACTGGCTCAGTCTCTCTGTGTGTTACTGAGAACCTAAACAAGCTACTCCCTCCCTCTTCACAGGCCAGTGCTCTAGTGAGTGCTGGAGGGGCAAAGCAGAGAGCCAGTGACTGACAGTCACCACGCTCTACCCTGTAAAGACCGAGAACTGAGCGATCTGCAGTGATGTGATCCCTCAGTTTTTGGTCTTAGAACCTGTGGGGACAACTGCAGCATCGACTGATGCTGCAGCGGTATACCTCAGTATATTTGTTTTTTTTTACTATCCCACACTTCTTTAATCAGAGGGTTTTAATTTCCCTATATAGTGGCTATTGTTGCATACAAAGTAATCTTTTGGTAAATGAAAAAGCATGTAAACCCTAACAATGAACTTCTCCTATTTGCTCTCATTTGGTCCATTTACACTGCCTTGAAAAAGTATTCACACCCCTTGATATTTTCCACATTTTGTCATGTTACAACCAAAAACGTAAATGTATTTTATTGGAATTTTATGTAATAGACCAACGCAAAGTGGCACATAATTGTGAAGTGGAAGGAAAATGATAAATGGTTTTCAAACTTTTTTTCACAAATATGTGAAAAGTGTGGCATGCATTTGTAGTCCGCCCCCCTGAGTCAATACTTTGTAGAACCATTGTTCACTCCAATTACAGCTGCAAGTCTTTTTGCGGATGTCTCTACCAGCTTTGCAGATCTAGAGAGTGACATTTTTGCCCATTCTTCTTTGCAAAATAGCTCAAGCTCTGTCAGATTGGAGAGATGGAGAGCTTCTGTGAACAGCAATTTTCAAGTCTTGCTACAGATTCTCAAGTAGATTTAGGTCTGGACTTTGACTGGGCCATTCTAACACATGAGTATGCTTTGATCTAAACCATTCCATTGTAGCGCTGGCTGTATGTTTAGGGTTGTTGTCCTGCTGGAAGGTGAACCTCCTCCCCATTCTCAAGTCTTTTGCAGGTTTTCTTCTAAGATTGCCCTGTATTTGGCTCCATCCATCTTCCCATCAACTCTGACCAGCTTCCCTGTCCCTGCTGAAGATAAGCATCCCCACAACATGATGCTACCACCACAATGTATCATGGTGGGTAGGGTATGTTCAGGGTGATGTGCAGTGTTAGTTTTATGCCACACTTAGCATTTTGCTTTTAGGCCAAAAAGTTCAATTTTGGTCTCATCTGAAAAGAGCACCTGTCACGGCACCTGAGGTCAGGTGACAGATGCGCACTGCAGGAGTGTGAATCGCACCGCAGAAGTGCAAAGCACACGCTAAGGTTGCGAAGTGCACGCAAGGTTGTGGACCTATGGCTGACTGCTCCCTAGAGCATGGACACTGAAACTCAGGGAGCTAGTGCATCAGTTTCCCCAGGGCGCAGAGTCTAAGAGCCAGTGGGTGTTCACCAGAGCCTCCAGTGGTGAGGATGGATTGGCTGCAACTGGATCCAGGTCACGGCCCCCAGGGTCCCCTAGCTCACGCTCGGCTGGCCCCAGGTGAGAGAGGGGAAGCAGCAGCACAGGAACAGAGAGAATAGTCAGAAGAATAGCGAAGGGTCAGGACAACCAGAAGACAGGAGAAACCGAAGACAAGACGAAGGTCGAGGTATCAGGCAGGAAGGAATAGTCACACAAGCCAAGGATTAGTACATGGATAAGACTACAGAGAAACCAAGGGAGACAATCACACACAAGCCAAACACGGACAAACGTTGATCAGCCATGAGGCCTTACACTGCCAGGTATATATCCTGTTACCAATTAAGGCCTGGGGCGGAGGCCAGCTGGGGAGGGCCTACAAAAGCTCACAGGTGAGGGAGGCCCGGCCCTTAACTGGACACATGCAGCAAGGTAGGCAACAGGTAAGACATGAACGTTTGCTTAGGTTACATGACAGAATGTTTACTATGGTTTCATGACAGCACCTTCTTCCACGTTTGCTGTGTCCCCCACATGGCTTCTCAGAAACTGCAAATGGGACTTCTTATGGCTTTGTTTCAACAATGGCTTTCTTCTTGCCACTCTTTTATAAAGGTCAGATTTGTGGAGTGCACGACTAATGGTTGTCCTGTGGACAGATTCTTCAACCTGGGTTGTGGATCTCTGCAGCTCCTCCAGAGTCACCATGGGGCTCTTGGCTGCTTCTCTGATTAATGCTCTTTTTGCCCGGCCTGTCAGTTTAGGTGGACGGCCATGTCTTGGTAGGTTTGCTGTTGTGCCATACTCTTTCCATTTTCGGATGATAGATTGAACAGTGCTCCGTGAGATGTTCAAAGCTTAGGATATTTTTTTATGACCTAACCCTGCTTTAAACTTCTCCACAACTTTTTATCCCTGACCTGTCTGGTGTGGTCCTTGGCCTTCATAATGCTGTTTGTTCACTAAGGTTCTCTAGCAGACTTCTGAGGGCTTCACAGAACAACTGTATTTATACTGAGATTAAATTACACACAGTTGGACTCTATCTAGTAATCAGGTGACTTCTGAAGGCAATTGGTTCACCTAGGTTTTTGGTAAGGGTATCAAAGTAAAGGGGGCTGAATACAAATGCACGCCACACTTTTCAGATATTTATTTGTACAACAATTTGAAAACCATTGATCATGTTCCTTCCACTTCACAATTAAGTGCCACTTTGTGTTGGTCTATCACATAAAATCCCAAAAATCTACATTTACACTTTTGGTTGTAACATGACAAAATGTGAAACTTTTCAAAGGGTATGAATACTTTTTCAAGGCACTGTAAATATATCATTAAAGCCTGGTTCACACTAGTGCAATTTCAGATGTGATTTGAGTCGCACATAATCACATGACAATGGAAATCATTGTCTATGGTCCCCATTTACATTAATGCAGATGTGTTTTTAGAAAATGGTCCAGTGCTACTTTGGTACGATTTCAGCTCGGTTTTGGCCCGCATATACAGTATCTCACAAAAGTGAGCACGCCCCTCACATTTTTGTAAATATTTTTTATTATATCTTTTCATGTGACAACACTGAAGAAATTACACTAAAGTAGTGAGTGTACAGCTTGTATAACAGAATAAATTTGCTGTCCCGTCAAAATAGCTCAACACACTTTTTTACGCACTTTCAGCGTAACCTACAATTCTACCTCCTCCTCCCCTCTTCCCTTCTCTGTTGGGGTCCCCCAAGGTTCTGTTCTTGGACCCCTCTTATTTTCAATATACACCTCTTCCCTGGGTCGGCTGATCCCACGGCTTTCAATATCATTTCTACGCTGATGAGACCCAAATCTACCTCTCCACCCCCCAACTCACCCCATCAGTCTCCTCACGTATCACTAGCTTATTAACAGGCATATCTGCCTGGATGTCACACCACTTTCTTAAACTCAACTTGTCCAAAACTGAACTCATAATATTTCCTCCCCCACGTTCCATTTCCCCCGACTTCTCTGTCAAAAGCAATGGCACAACCATCCACCCATCCCCACATGTCAGGGTGCTTGGTGTTATCCTGAACTCTGAACTCTCCTTTTAGCTCCACATCCAATCACTTTCTAAGGCTTGCCGCCTCAATCTCTGCAACATCTCTAAAATATGTCTCTTCCTAACCAATGAAACCACAAAGCTCCTGATTCACTACCTGGTCATCTCTCGTCTCGACTACTGCAACTCCCTCCTCACTGGCCTACCTTTAAATAGACTATCCCCTCTCCAGTCCATCATGAATGCCGCTGCCAGACTCTTCCACCTTACAAACCGTTCAACGTCTGCCACCCCCCTCTGCCAATCCCTCCATTGGCTGCCACTCACCCAACGAATTAAATTCAAAATACTAACAATCAGCTACAAAGCCATCCACAACTCTGCTCCCAGCTACATCACCAACCTAGTCTCAAAATACCAACCTAACCGTCCTCTTCGCTCCTCCCAAGATCTCCTGCTCTCCAGCTCCCTCATCACCTCCTCTCATACTCGCCTCCAAGACTTCTCCTGAGCCTCTCCCATCCTCTGGAAATCCCTACCCCAATCGGTCAAAATGTCCCCAAATCTATCCACCTTCAAGCGATCCCTGAATACTTTCCTCTTCAGGGAAGCCTATCCTGCCACCACCACCTAACAACTACACTCCTTATTTTCTCAATCAGCTCATCCCCCGCAGTTTACTGCCCTTTTGTATCATTCAACCCTCCCTCTTAGATTATTAGCTCTAACGAGCAGGGCCCTCTGATTCCTCCTGTATTGAATTGTATTGTAATTGTACTGTCTGCCCTAATATTGTAAAGCGCTGCGCAAACTGTCAGCACTATATAAATCCTGTATAATAATAATAATAATAACACAGCCATTAATGTCTAAACCGCTGGCAACAAAAGTGAGTACACCCCTAAGTAAAAATGTCCAAATTGGGCCCAATTAGCCATTTTCCCTTCCCGGTGTCATGTAACTCTTTAGTGTTACAAGGTCTCAGGTGTGAATGTGGAGCAGGTGTGTTAAATTTGGTGTTATCCTTCTCACTCTCTCATAGTAGTCACTGGAAGTTCATCATGGCACCTCATTGAAAAGAACTCTTTGAGGATCTGAAAAAAAAGAATTGTTGCTCTACATAAAGATGGCCTAGGCTATAAGAAGATTGCCAAGACCCTGAAACTGAGCTGCAGCACAGTGGCCAAGACCATACAGCGGTTTAACAGGACAGATTCCACTCAGAACAGGCCTTGCCATGGTCGACCAAAGGAGTTGAGTGTACGTGCTCATCGTCATATCCAGAAGTTGTCTTTGGGAAATAGACGTATGAGTGCTGCCAGCATCAAATTGGTCTGAATGGCTGTTGTCCCAGAAGGAAGTCTCTTCTAAAGATGATGCACAAGAAAGCCCACAAACAGTTTGCTGAAGACAAGCAGGCTAAGGGCATGGATTACTGGAACAATGTCCTGTGGTCTGATAAAACCAAGATAAACGTATTTGGTTCAGATGGTGTCAAGCTTGTGTGACAGCAACCGGGTGAGTACAAAGACAAGTGTGTTTTGCCTACAGTCAAGCATGGTGGTGGGAGTGTCATGACCTTGGTCTGCATGAGTGCTGCTGGCACTGGGGAGCTACAGTTCATTGAGGGAACCATGAATGCCAACATGTACTGTGACATACTGAAGCAGATCATGATCCCCTCCCTTCGGAGACTGGGCCATAGGGCAGTATTCCAACATAACGACCCCAAACACACCTCTAAGAAGATCACTGCCATGCTAAAGAAGCTGAGGGCAAAGATGATGGACTGGCCAAGCATGTCTCCAGACCTAAACCCTATTGAGCATCTGTGGGGCTTCCTCAAACGGAAGGTGGAGGAGACCAAGGTATCTAACATCCACCAGCTCTGTGATTTTGGCATGGAGGAGTAGAAGAGGACTCCAGTGGCAACCTGTGAAGCTCTGGTGAACTCCATGCCCAAGAGGGTTAAGGCATTACTGGAAAATAATGGTGGCCACACAAAATATTGACACTTTAGGCCCAATTTGGACATTTTCACTTAGGGGTGTACTCATTTTATTGCCAGCGATTTAGACATTAATGGCTGTGTGTTGAGTTATTTTGAGGGGACAGCAAATTTACACTGTTATATAAGCTGTGCACTCACTGCTTTACATTGTAGCAAATTGTCATTTCTGCAGCGTTGTCACATGAAAATATATAATAAAATATTTACAAAAATATGACGGGTGTACTCAGCTTTGTGAGATACTGTACATTTATTTTTTTATGCATTTTTGCAGGTTGTTGACTCATTAACAACCAGAATTCAGTCTCCTTTCCCTACCAAAAATGCAGTATTATCAAAAACACATAAAAAAGCGTAAAAAAGGCAATCAAGTTGCACTACATAATCGCTTTGAAAATCGGATCAAATTTAAACTGTCCTGAAAATCAGATCAAATTACAGCTTCACTAGTGTGAGCCTATCCTAAAAGATTTTTGTTATAGCTGTTCAGAGTGTGAAAAAAAATACCTGTTGATCCTTCTATAAATCTAGATCTTTCTGTGTGCTATGATGCATCAAAATCTCAAGCAGTGTTAGGAGACATCTCCAGTTCACCTCTGTGAACTACAGAACACCTACTCTATGTTATGAAGATAAAATCTTCTGTAGTCCTAACACACTTTCTGTCCTACATTTGCAACACTGCTCCTGCATACAGTACAGTGAGTGAACATTGATACCCTAGGACTGAAATGCAGCCACCACAGCTAAGAGTAAGCTGCAATATATTACATTTTTTTCCCTTGGTGTAGATACAATTTAAGCTCCAAATGAAATGCCATATTTTAGAAAGGTGTTGGCCATTCTATGGGAGAATGTTAGGGTCTTCAATTTAACTTAGGAGTCTCACACTTTGAGACTTCAGTGCATGAACTAAGATTATAGACTAGAGCAGGGGTCTCCAAACTTTCTAAAGAAAGGACCAGTCTACTGACTGTCTTTCAGACTATAGGAGTGCTGGACTGTGCTCAGTGGGAGTAAACAATGCCCGTTCTTTGGTATTGGGGGGAGAAATAATTGGTGGCAGTGGGAGTAATAGTGCCCAATTTTTGTTGTCAGTGGAAGGAATTGTGTCCAATTGTTAGTGTTAGTGGAAGGAATGGAGCCCCATTGTTGGTGTCAGTGGAAGAAATGGAGCCCCATTGTTGGTGTCAGTAGCAGAAATAATTCCCTGAGGGCCGGATAAAGGCAAGCAAAGGGCTGCATCTGGCCCCAGGGCCACCGTTTGGAAACTACTGGACTAAAGGAATTGTATATTTTGGGAATATAAAACTAATCTATATCACAATAAGTGTTAAAAATATTAGTGTAGATATATACAGTATACTGTGGGTAAAATCAGGTATAGAGGCACTCATACAGTATCTCTCAAAAGCGAGTACACCCTCACATTTTTGTAAACGTTTTATTATATCTTTTCATGTGACAACACTCAAGAAATGACACTTTGCTACAATGTAAAGTAGTAAGTGTACAGCTTGTATAACAGTGTAAATGTACTGTCCCCACAAAATAACTCAACACACAGCCATTAGTATCTAAATTGCTGGCAACAAAAGTGAGTACACCCCTCAGTGAAAATGTCCAAATTGTCAATATTTTGTGTGGCCACCATTATTTTCCAGCACTGCCTTAACCCTCTTGGGCATTGAGTGCAACAGAGTATCACAGGTCACCACTGGAGTCCTCTTCCACTCCTCCATGACGACATCATGGAGCTGGTGGATGTTAGAGACCTTGCACTCCTCCACCTTCTGTTTGAGGATGCCCCACAGATGCTCAATAGGGTTTAGATCTGGAGACATGCTTGGCCAGTCCATCACCTTTACCCTCAGCTTCTTTAGCAAGGCAGTGATCTTCTTGGAGGTGTGTCTGGGGTCGTTATCATGTTGGAATACTGCCCTGTGGCCCAGTCTCTGAAGGGAGGGGATCATGCTCTGCTTCAGTATGTCACAGTACATGTTGGTATTCATGGTTCCCTCAATGAACTGTAGCTCCCCAGTGCCGGCAGCACTCATGCAGTCTCAGACCATGACACTGCCACACACGCTTGACACCATCTGAACCAAATAAGTTCATCTTGGTCTCATCAGGCCACAGGACATGGTTCCAGTAATCCATGTCCATGGTCTGCTTGTCTTCAGCAAACTGTTTGCTGGCTTTCTTGTGCATCATCTTTAGAAGAGGCTTCCTTCTGGGATGACAGCTATGCAGACCAATTTTATGCAGTGTACAGCGTATGATCTGAGCATTGACCGGCTGACCCCCCACCCCTTCAACCTCTTCAGCAATGCTGGCAGCACTCATACGTCTATTTCCCAAAGACAACCTCTGGATATGATGCTGATCACATGCACTCAACTCCTTTGGTCGACCATAGTGTGGCCTGTTCTGAGTGGAGCCTGTCCTGTTAAACTGCTGTATGGTCTTGGTTGCCGTGCTGCAGCTCAGATTCAGGGTCTTGGCAATCTTCTTATAGCCTAGGCCATCTTTATGTAGAGCAACAATTATGTTTTTTTAGATCCTCAGAGAGTTCTTTGCCATGAGGTGCCATGTTGAACTACCATGACCAGTATGAGAGATTTAGAGCAATAACACCAAATTTAACACACCTGCTCCCCATTCAAACTTGAGACCTTGTAACACTAAAGAGTCACATGACACCAGGGAGGGAAATGGTAATTAGGCCTGATTTGGACATTTTCACTTAGGGGTATACTCACTTTTGTTGCCAGCAGTTTAGACATTAATGGCTGTGTGTTGAGTTATTTTGAGGGGACAGCACATTTACACTGTTATACAAGCTGTACATTCACTACTTTACATTGTAGCAAAGTGTCATTTCTTCAGTGTTGTCACATGAAAATATATAATAAAATATTGACAAAAATGTGAGGCTATACTCACTTTTGTGAGATACTGTAGGTGTTGTAGTGGAGATAAAGCAAAGCAACAGCATTTTATTGTTAACGTACTGTATAATTGCAGCTCAGTCCATCTTTTCGAAAATGCTATTGCTTTGATCTTCCTCCTCTGCAACACCCATGAATATCTCTATACCTGTTTTGGATTTGTATGGTTTTCTTTGTGGGTGAGCACCTGGGCATTTACCTTGCCATGGAGTGTGCCAGCTACCTTTGGGACTATATATATATATATATAGCAAAATTATAAACGCAACACTTTTGTGTTTGCCCCTATTTATCATGAGCTGAACGCAAAGATCTATGACTTTTTCTATGTGCACAAAAGGCCTATTTCTCTCAAATACTGTTCCCAATTCTGTCTAAATCTGATTTAGTGAGCACTTCTGCTATGCTGAGATAATCCATCCACCTCACAGGTGTGGCATATCAAGATGCTTATTAGACAGCATGATTATTGCATGATTATTGCACAGGTGTGCCTTAGGCTGGCCACAATAAAAGGCCACTCTAAAATGTGCAGTTTTATTACATAGCACAATGCCACAGATGTTGCAAGTTTTGAGGAAGCGAGCAATTGGCATTCTGACTGCAGGAATGTCCCCCAGATCTGTTGCCCTTGAATTCAATGTTCGTTTGTCTACCATAAGCCGCCTCCAAAGGCGTTTCAGAGAATTTGGCAGTACATCCAACCAGCCTCACAAACACAGACCACGTGTAAGCACACCAGCCCAGAACCTCCACATCCAGCATCTTCACCTCCAAGATCGTCTGAGACCAGCCACCCTGACAGCTACTGCAACAATTGGTTGCCTGACTGATTGCAATTCATCGTCTTAACTGACTTGAGTGGGCAAATGATCACTACGGCGTCTGGCACTTTGGAGAGGTGTTCTCTTCATAGATGAATCCCGGTTTTCTCTGTACAGGGCAGATGGCAGACAGTATGTATGGCGTCGTTTGGGTGAGCGGTTTGCTGATGTCAATGTTATGGATCGAGTGACCCATGTTAGCAGTGGGGTTATGGTATTGGCAGGCGTATGCTATGGACAACGAACACAGGTGCATTTTATTGATGGCATTTTAAATGTACAGAGATACCATGACGAGTCATTCATCCATGACCATCACCTCATGTTGCAACATGATAATGCATAGCCCCATGTTGCAAGGATCTGTACATAATTCCTGGAAGCTGAAAACATCCCAGTTCTTGCATGGCCAGCATAGTCATCGGACATGTCACCCATTGAGCATGTTTTGGATGCTCTGGATCAGCATATATACGACAGCGTGTTCCAGTTCTTGCCAATATCCAGCAACTTTGCACAGCTATTGAAGAGGAATGGACCAACATTTCACAGGTCACAATCAACAACCTGATCAACTCTATGCGAAGGATGTGCTGCACTGTGTGAGGCAAATGGTGGTCACACCAGATACTGACTGTTTTTTGGACCCCCAGACCCCCCATGCAGTAAAACTGCACATTTTAGAGTGGCCTTTTTTTGTGGCCAGCCTAAGGCACACCTGTGCAATAATCATGCTGTCTAATCAGCATCTTGATATGCCACTCCTTTGAGGTGGATGGATTATCTCGGAAAAGGAGAAGTGCTCACTAACCCATATTTAGACAGATTTGTGAACAATATTTGAGAGACATAGACCTTTTGTATACATAGAAAAAGTTGTAGATCTTTGCGTTCAGCTCATGACAAATAGGGGCAAACACAAAAGTGTTGCGTTTATAATTTTGTTCAGTGTGTATGTATATATATATATATATATATATATATATATATATATATATATATATATATATATACACATACATATATATATATATACACACACACACGCGCTCACACACACTGTGACCTACTAGTGCACTTTCACTGTGAGAAGATGCAGGCAATGCTTCGTTCAGTAGTGAAAAGGGGCCTGAGCAGGTGTGTGACTGATTACTTGTTGTTAAAGACAAAACCAGAGAAAAATTTCAAGCTCAACTTACCAACCAGTCTGCTAACCAACCAAATTAACCTGTCCAACTGTATGCGTTAAAAACAGGGGTTTAGTTAGCACACATTTGACTAAATTTACACCAGTAACAAAGAGATGGCTCCTGCCCAACCTGTAACTGGCCTTCACAGCAAGGAAAACACAGAAGGGCAAACGCATGAAAGACAAAACCAGAGAAAAGCAGAGAAAGAAAGAGAAAAATACCAAGCTCAATTTACAAACCAGTCTGCTAACCAACTGAATGAACCTGTCCAACAGTATGCATTAAAAACAGGGGTTTAGTTAGCACACATTTGCAAACACATGTGTAAGCTGCAAAGCCTCTTCACAGCACCCAGTGTATCGCTTTCAGTCCTACCACTATTAAATTTATGAGTGTCTCCACAGTGGGAGCACGTGCATTCTAATGGATAGATGAGGGACAAGTGGCCTGGAGGTAGTCCAACCCCCCTTAAAGGCACATTGGACACCCAGCACATAGCACAATGGCAGCAAAGGTGACCAGTGTGTCCTTCACAGCAGGGAGCACATGGAAGGGCAAACACATGAAAGACAACTGGGTGTTGACAAAATAGAATAAGGGTGGCCTGCTTGACTAAATATGGGCATGTGTTAAAGTAAGACCACTGACATTAGCAGTATCCTTCTCTTTTGTTTTTGTTTTCTGCAGGGTGGTGATCGGACTAAAACAAAAGCGAGACTTTGTTGTTTAGATATAGATGATTTCGGGGGATGTCCAAGCTCATTTTCAGCCAGGAGGCTGAAAATGTTACATTGGGGTAGATTTACTAATGGCTAATAGAATGTGCACTTTGCAAGTGCAGTTTCCTTTATAAATGTAAATGTGGTAAAGCTTCACTTTGTAAAGCATACCTAATCAGGTGCAAGGAAAATGAAAAATAAAAGTTTGCTTGCACATGATTGGATGATGGAAATCAGCAGAACTTTACCACTTTTAGCTCTGGGGAAAGTGAATACAACTGCACTTGCAAAGTGCACAGTATATTTGCCTTTAGTAAATCCACTCCATTGTGTTGCATTCTGAGTGCTGGTTGTATTAACTGACATCTTATGCCAATTAAAGCTCACCTCTTTGATCTGTAGATGAATGAACCTGAGTAAGTAATAATACTATATTCTATCTCGTTGGCACAGCAACTCTCATCTGGCATTTTGCCAGCTGGAAATTGCCAGCAAATGCAAGGGGTGGAGCTGCAGTAGGGAAGGTCAGGGCATGCTATATGCACCCTGTGTACTTTGATCAGGCTCTCTGCATGTATAGGAAAAATATTTTGATAGTTTTGGATAGAATAGGGAAGGGTTAAAACATATGCAAGCTTGTTTTTTTGCTGTCTGTGGACCATTGTGGAAATTGGAGCTCCATCTGATGGCTTATCTACTATTCTCTATATATTATAAAACAACTAAAATATGACAGAGTAAACATTAAGGCCTCATACACACGGGCGTATATAAAATAATAAACAAAACGTCGGGCCCGACGTCAATGAAAAAAAGTCGACGTTTTTCGGCGTTATGCATTGGCGTTTTTGAGCGTTAGTGAGCGTCGGCGTCAATAGACGTTTTTTTAAAAAAAATCATTCCTCTGCTATTTTTCAACCTAAAAACGTTGGCGTCAAAAAACGCCGGAAAACGCCGGTATAATAATAGGTGGCATATGGTGGCATATGTTGGCGTTTCTTGGCATATTGTGGCGTCGGCGTCAAAAAACCTCAAAATGTTACAGCCTCAGAACGCGATGGCCATGGGTTCTACTTTCTGCTCACTAACGCCGATGCCACCTACAGCTCAGAAACGCCGATGTTTTTATGGGGCCATTGACTAACATGGAGAGCTGCAAAAAACGCCAGAAAACGCCGACGTCAAAAAACGTCCGTGTGTATGAGGCCTTAAAAGTGTAAAAAACGTGCCAAAATTACCTAAGTTAAACTGCAATAATATCTCAAAGTATGTGCTCACAATAAACACACTATATTTGTCCTAAGGTCCCAAAAAGATTTAGTTGGCACTGATCAAGGGAATGCTAGGTTATATTCATTTAACCAACATATTTTTTAATTAGCTTAAATATAAAAACTAATTTGTAAAAAACATATTAAAAATGTTTAGCCATAGCCACACAAACGTGGAGATTATAACATTATTCTATTCACTACGTATCTATTAAATTATGCACATAATGTTTTCAAGAGTGTTATAGAAATATGAATAAAATAATAACTCATTCCCTTTCAAGATGGCAGTGGCACATGAACAATAGCTACTACATATAATCATATACTGGATAGCCATTTCCAGACTGAAACACATAATGTTGTACCTACCCTATAAATCACTTGCCAGACTAGTGCATTAAGTTTTGGGGTGAAACTAGGGTTGTGGAAGAGACAGTGATTTAGAGGTACTACACTTGACCTTAAAAAATAACCAGATGGTTTTATTACAATGCACTTTATGTGAGAAATCTGAGCTTAAAATAACTTGATACATGAGTTTTAATGATTGTAACCTTATCGCCATAGTGAAAGTACTATCCAAACATTTATCTATGTTCTTCTGCATGGCTGGAATATGGATCATTGCACTTCATTTGTACTCTAGGCTTTTAACCAACGTGTAGCAATTACTCTTAGTTGACATGACCTGCGATAATCTTATCAAACTCCAACATTTACACTGCACTTCATGCCAAACCATTAAGTAACATATATTGTATAACTTGTTTTCCAAGAACAAGCTTTACTTTAAAATTGAGTAATGATATTTTCTGAACTTGTTGTCTAGTAATCAGATTGCTGCATTCAAAACAGCACTATAAAATAAGACATAACAGAAGGACACTGTGGCAAGTAATATTATGTCCAATACATTGTGCACCAAGGGTAGGAAAATGTGTCTGGGAGAGCAACAGAGAGTAATACATATATCCTTAACATTGCTGTTCTACTGGGACCTACCACATTGGTCTACTAAACTCAACCAATTGGTGATTGTGGCACATGCATCAGAAATCTGTATGTGATGAGTTCTTATATTGATCTGGAGACCTTACTGTTGCTGGAATGAACACCTTTTGTAAAACTTAGGCTGTGTGTGGACATACATTGCATTATTACAATTTTACTATTAATAGAGCAGCCATGCCACCACCATACATTTGGAAAGTTTGCTATTCACAGAATGCCTTCTATTTTTCAATGAATACAAGGCATTCTCTGATCAAGCTGGAGATTATGACATCACCATCCTCCCTCAGCAAAGTAAGGCAATGATTCAAGATGGGGAGAGGGGTTTAAAGAGGCACTGACTGTTGTGGGGTTGTTTTTTTTAGGGGGGGGGGGTTAGTTTAAAATGGCACTGACCACCAATGATTGTGGGATTGTTTTGGGTGAGTTAAAATGGCTTTGACCACCAATAATTATGAGATTGCTTTGGCGGGCGCAATGTGAGGAGAGGGGGAGGATTGTTTCAATGCTACTGACCAGTAATCATGGTGAGAGTGTTTTGGAGGAGCTTAAAATGCAACTGACCGTTAACAATTGTGGATTTTTTTTTTTTTTTTTTTGGGGGGGGGGGGGGGGGG
>BLSH010148082.1:718519-733477 GCA_018402905.1 Glandirana rugosa
ACCCCTACTGACTCGTGCCTACTCCTACCTACTCGTGTCTACCCCTACCTACTCCTACCTACCCCTACCTACTCGTACCTACCCAACTGACTCATGTCTACCCCTACCTACTCGTCCCTACTCCTACTGACTCGTACCTACCCCTACTCACTCGTACCTACCCCTTCTCACTCGTCCCTACCCCTATCCACTCGTACCTACCCCTATGTCAGGACGAGTGGTAATAACCGTGGGGAAGTACAAAACGTATTGACTCACTTACAGAAGTCTTTATTTACCTTTACATGGTTTAAATATAGTCGTCCTAGAAAATTAACCTCCAGGTTTCATTAAATTGTAAAGATCCTGCTGATATAAATTTGGTACATTTCCATTTATTTCTGAAGACATTCACTCAGTTATGCAAAACATGAAGGGGTGCCAATAATGGTGAGCAGGACTGTATCCCCATCCATGCTCACCTATCCCCATCCCTGCTCACTCTTCCCCATCCATGCTCACTCATCCCCATCCATGCTCAGTCATCCTCATCCCTGCTCATCCATCCCCATCTGTACTCAGTCAACCCATCCATGCTCATCCATCCCCATCCATCCTCATCCATCCCCATCTGTGCTCATCCATCCTCATCCGTGCTCAGTCATCCCCATCTGTGCTCAGTTATCCTCTTCTGTGCTCATCCATCCCCATCCGTGCCCAGTCATCCCCATCCGTGCCCAGTCATCCCCATCTGTGCTCAGTCATCCCCATCCGTGCTCAGTCATCCCATCCATGCTCAGTCATCCTCTTCCCTGCTCAGTCATCCCCATCCATGCTCAGTCATCCCCATTCATGCTCATCCATCCCCATCCATGGCTCATTTGTGCCTCATTCAAGCTCATCCATACCACATCAGTTCTCATCCGTGATACATCCATGCCACTACACTGCCCATCCGTGTCACTACAGTGCCTATCCATGCCACTACAGTGCCTCACAATAGTGTAATAGGTAGTCAAATTAGATTTGAAATTCATGCCCCTAGAACACCTGATGTTGCTCCCTGCATGTTGGACCTCTGCATGTGTCCAGGCTGTGGAAAAGTCTCACACATGTGGTATTAGCCATACTCAAAGGAGTAGCAGAATACATTTTGGGGTGTCATGTTTGCTAGGTACATACTGCGTTTTAGAAATATTGTATAAATGGACAACTTTGTGTAAAAAAAAAAAAATGCGTTTTCATTTTCTTTTCACATTTTCCGAAAACTTGTGGAAAAAATGACATGTTCAAATGACTCATTATGCCTCCTAGAATATACGTTGGGGTGTTTACTTTCCAAAATGGGGTAATTTTTTGGAAGTTGCCATTGTCCTGGTGCTCCAGGACCTTCAAAAGTGCAAGAGGTAGTCAGGAAATTATATGTGTAATTTATGTCCCTAGAACGACCAATGCCACTGCCTACATGTTGGGCCTCTGTATGTGGACACGCTGTGTAAAAGACTCACACATGGGGTATCACCATACTCAGGTGGAGTAGCAAAATGTATTTTGCGTGTAATTTGTGGTATGCATATGCTGTGTGTGAGAAATAACCTTGTTAATATGACAATTTTGTGAAAAAAAAAAGAAAAAGAAAAAAAAACAACTTAATTTTACAAAGAATTATGGGAAAAAAATTACAACTTTAAAAAACTCACCATGCCTCTTACTAAATACTTTGGAATGTATACTTTCCAAAAAGAGGTCATTTGGGGGTATTTGTACTTTTCTGGCTTGTTAGGGTCTCAAGAAATGAGATGGGCCATTAGTACATCAGGTGTGATCAATTTTCAGTAATTGGCGCTAGAGCTTGTAGACTATATAACCTTTACAAAGACCAAATAATATCCACTTTTTTTTTTTTTTACCAAAGATATGTAGCAGTATACATTTTGGCCAAAATTTATGAAGAAAAATTACTACTTTGCAAAATTTTATAACAGAAATGAAGAAAAATGCATTTTTTTACAAAATTTTCGGACTTTTTTCATTTATAGAGCAAAAAATTAAAAACTCAGCGGTGATTAAATACCACCAAAAGAAAGCTCTATTTGTGTGAAATAAAGGACAACAATTTCATATGGGTACAGTGTTGTATGACTGAGTAATTGTCATTCAAAGTGTGAGAGCACTGGAAGCTGAAAATTGGTCTGTTTGTTAAGGGGTGCTTAAGTGCCCAGTGGTCAAGTGGTTAAAGTAATTTATTAAGGCAGCTCCGGCATCTTTTCCCTCTGTTTTTTCTCCCTCCTCTCTGCGCTGTCTTCTCCCCCTCTCCAGTTCTTCTCCTGTCGATGCTGTCTTCTGCCTCTGCCGTGTCTCTTCTCTCAGCTGTCTTTTTCTGATGTTGCTTTAGCACACTCTCCCAGTGTAATGCTGGGTCCACCGTGTGCCATGACTTATATTGGCCCGGTGACATCATTCCGGAGGTCCCGCCCCCTTGTGACATCACAGCCCAGTGCATGATGGGATAATGATGTCACAAGGGGGTGGGGCCTCTGGATGACATCACCGGGTGACCCCTCCCCATGCCAATATAAGTCATGGCACATCAGAACTAGCTTTACAGCTAGTTTTTTTCTAACGCTCGTGTGTATGAGCCCTAAATCTGACATCTGAGCAGAATTTATAAATGCTGATGTTGATTTACTAAAACTGGAGAGTTCAGAATCGGGTGCAGCTTTGCATAGAAACTAAACCACTTCTAGGTTTTTTGTCAAAGCTTAATTGAACAAGCTGAAGTTAGAAGCTGATTGGCTACCATACACAGCTGCACCAGATTTTGCACGCTCCAATTTTAGTAAATCAATCTACTGTGTCAGACAGCCCAGTTTTGCCAGTAGTGGCTATAATAGCTGCTGTATTTACAAAGCAGTGACTGATAAAGGAGAGTGGCAGTGGGTAAGCAGGACAGATTTACTACACATACCCTGTGTACTTTGATGTAATTTTGTTTTCTGGTTTAGGAAATAAATGCAGCAAGTACTATTTTTATAATTGTTCTTCAGAACTTTTCTATGATGAATGCAAAGTAACAGCTCTGGGTCTTTTTTCACCCTTATACCCCAAGCCTACAATGTTATAAAACATTGTGCTATTATTTAACGTCCCTTGCGGTAATCCTGAGTGTGACTCTGGGTTAATTTTCAGTGCCAGAAGCGGTAACCCTGAGCCACACTGTGCAAACTTGGTGCTCTATTGACTGTGGTACGGATCACGCAGCGCCCCCCAAAATACCCATTTACTGGAGCACCTGGTATGCAAGTAGACATTGAAGATGACAACCCCATGGCATACTTACAACTATTTCTGACCATTGAGAGTTGGTTACACTCTCCTGTCATGCAAGTGAACCCAGCCTGATAATTGCAGAAATGAAAAAAAAATACTGCAGCTTCACAGTACAGTTTATCTAAAGCACATAGCTTTCTCGTTTTCTAGTTGTAATCCATTCTTCTGTCAATTCTCACAGCAGCCTTTTTAAAATTATTAGCTGATTAGTGTTTGTTACTGCAGTGCTAATGTCTCCTACCAACCACATAAGTATTTGAGCTGTCATTGCAAACCTATAAACAGAGAATTATTTTTTGTCAGGTAGGTAATAAAGTAGGGCAGAAAAAGAAGAATGAGCATTTTGTGTGTCCTCAGCAACTGCCAAGGTTTCTATGTCCACTCACGCTTATTCCTCATTTGCTGGTAAAAAATGACAGCTGAATGGTATTGCAGAGCTACAGACCCACAGTTTAACCACTTGCCGACCGTCAACCGCAGGTTGAAGGCGAAAAAGTGGCTCGATATCGCAAACCGCCGTCATACGACGGCGGCTGCGAGATCGTGCACTGTGAGCACGTGTGCGCCACTGGAGGCGCGCTCACTGTGTTCGGGGAGCGGGTGCGGCGGACTCGATCGCCGCCGGCTACCCGCGATGCCCCCCCCCAGAGTGAAAGAACGGAGGTCCGTGTAAGTAAACATGGACCTCCGTTCTGTGAGAGGGGGAAGGGCTGTGATCACAGCCTTCCTCTACAGGGCAGCTGTGATCACTTCCCTTCCCCTGCTAGGGCAGCCCACACACAGTTAGAACACGCCCAGGGAACACAGTTAACCCTTAGAGCGCCCCCTGCAGGTTAACCCCTTCACTGCCAATGGCATTTACACAGTAATCAGTGCATTTTTATAGCACTGATCACTGTATAGATGCCAATGGTCCCAAAAAAGTGTCAAAATGGTCCGACATGTCTGCTGCAATATCGCAGTACCGCTAAAAATCGCAGATCGCCGCCATTACTAGTAAAAAATAAAAAAAATACAAATCCCAGAAATGAATTCTCTTCATCCATAAACGCGGCCACTTTTGCGCAAACCAATCAATAAACGCCGATTGCAATTTTTTTTATCACAAATATGAGGAAGAATATAAATCGGCCAAAACCAATGAAAAAAAATGTTTTTTTATATATTTTTTTTTAATTTGTATTTTAGCAAAAAGTAAGAAATTTGGGTTTTTTTGCAAAATTGTTGCTCTTCTTTTGTTTATAGCGGCGATCAGAAATGACGCAGCGATGATCAAATACCACCAAAAGAAAGCTCTATTTGTGGGAAAAAAAGGACGCAAATTTTGTTTGGGTACAACGTCGCAGGACCACACAATTCTCAGTTAAAGCGACGCAGTGACGAATCGCAAAAAGTGCTCTGGTCCTAAAGTGTGAAATCCTTCCGGGGCTGAAGTGGTTAATGATATTAACTAGCAACAATGAAAAGAACCAACCCTGCCAGAACAGTGCATTTGTTTTAGCACCAGAATACCAGCACTGGTAGCTTTTAGAACTGAAGGCTATGGCCTTCCCTAGAGGCCTCCTTCAATTAACCACCTTACCCCCAGGCCATTTCTAACACTTGTCACATGCATGGACAAATCAGCATGTTTTTTCTAGCAAATTACTTGGAACCCCTTAAACATTATATATTTATATTATGGTATATATCTTGTGAAAGCAATGACCTTGTGGATTAAAATCCCTGGCGGTATGATTATGTCCGATTTTTGCGTCTCAAAGCAGTACATTTTTTCACATAGAAATTTGGCGTTTTATATTGTAGGCCTGTAATTCTTAGGAATAACTCGCTTAAAGCGGAATTCCACCCAAAAGTGGAACTTCCACTTTAAGGGAAGGTGTCCCCCCGACATGCCACAATTGGCATGTCTTTTTTTTGGGGGGTGACCAGGGACCCTGTTTTCACAGGGTCCCAAGTCCACTTCCTCCCCTGGAGCCGCGGCTCCAGAAAGGAAGTCCACCTTCCCCCCTCCCTCTGACGTGTCCCAGAAGATACGCCGAGCCATTCACAAGCCGCAGCGCGACTCGTGCATGCGCAGTGAGCGCCCAGCTTTGAAGCCAAAGCCGGGCACCCACACTTGTGATGCCGGCGCAGCCAAGGGGAGGGGGAGACAAGGGAGCCCTCGGGCAGCCGCATCGCCGGAACGAGGGACAGGTGAGTGGCCGATTATTAAAAGTCAGCAGCTACCCTTTTGGTAGCTGCTGACTTTTACAAATATAAAAGAATGTAGCGCTAGCATAAACACAAACAATAAAACTGATCACATGCGTTATAGACTCCTTATGAGGAAAATAGTTATAGTCCCAATACACCAGATAGGCTAGTTCGTGTGTTGGTAAGGAAGGCAGGTAAAACACCTCAGTGTGCACTTTGTCCTTACCGCCTATATGCAAAACAATCTTCTCAGGTGGTAAAGACCACACCAGTCCTATGGCTGGATGTTAGTATGATCACTGCTGATGGTAAATCTTCAGGCGTAATTCTCACCCATCACCAAAAAAAATAGAGAACATCTCATGGTGTAGTAATTCACAGAAATTGTTGTTTGCTATCCTAATGGTAATGCACTTACATGCAATGTATTGTTAGGTCTCCTATCTTGACCGTCTGCCACTTCCTCACTTTCCAAGGGTACACCTCTTGTGGCTGCTTACATACGATCAGCTGTGCGTTTTCACTCCAATGCCAATGTTATATATGCCGCCATTCATAAAAGAGGTAAAGACTAATAGTGTAAAACTGATGGATGCTGTTTATTCATATTAAAAAACATACACTTCACTCACATTTTTAAAAGAAGCTTCAGGCTTGTAATGGCCGTCTGCCACGATCTCCTCTGTCTGTTGTAAAAGCCGGCTTGTGGGCGTTATCTTCATGTGTAAGCGGTTCCGCCTTACTAGTTTCGTCAGAGATGATGTCGTCAGGGGCACGCCTACACACTCTTATTACACCTCTATATATGTCAATGCTAATCTACTTGGGACGAATCACAATAATTCCTTACAAAGCATCACCAGTATCTGAGGAGATTCCTCCTCTAAAGTAACCTATGCCCATTGATAAGCATCCTATCAGATGACACAAATGAGGTGTGTCATTAGTTGCTAGGTAAAACTGATTCTAAAGGGCTCTGTATATTACTGCCCGGATATCTGAGTGTTACGTCAGCTCTTGTTGTTCTTCCCACATAATCCAGCCCCCATGGGCATTTTATAAGGTACACCACTTGTTTAGTCATGCATGTTATGCATGATTGTATTTCATAGATTTTTCCTGTTTGCGAGGAGGCAAAATATGTCACTTTTCTACCTTGTAAGGCATTAACCTCACATGCCCTGCACCTCTTACAGAAATAATACCCACTAAACAAGTAGTGTACATTATAAAATGCCAATGTGGGCTGGATTATGTGGGAAGAACAACAAGACCCCTCTCAGTTAGATTAGGGGAACATATTAACAACATAAAAAAGGGCTTCCCAGGCCACAGTGTATCAAAACATTACGATTTAAAACATGCGAGGCACCCCAAGGGCACACTTTTCTATGCGTTAGAAAAGCTTGAACCGTACTGGAGGGGAGCAAATGCAAAGAGATATATATCTAGTTCTGAAACACACTGGATATACCTTTTAAAAACCTACCACCCATTAGGACTCAACATTGAATGGGACATAAATAGTTTCATCAATAATAGTTGAGAGATATATCTTGTAAACGGGTTCCCAACATGGAAGAGAGCATAAAATCCATATAAAATTCACATTTGAACTGCACTTATTGCAATCACCGGTATTTTATCTAACACCAGATGGCGATGATGAGAACGAGATCTTTATTGAGCAGTACGATCTCATTAAGCACAACATAATTAACAACAAAAGTTGGATATACCAATAATAGGTATAGCATTTTGCACTATGACACCATTTTCCCTTCCATGATGGGAGCCGGTATGGTAGCACAGTAGTGTTTGTACGGGGACCCGACGTAACACTCAGATATCCGGGCAGTAATATACAGAGCCCTTTAGAATCAGTTTTACCTAGCAACTAATGACGCACCTCATTTGTGTCATCTGATAGGATGCTTATCAATGGGCATAGGCTACTTTAGAGGAGGAATCTCCTCAGGTACTGGTGACGCTTTGTAAGGAATTATTGTGATTCATCCCAAGTAGATTAGCATTGACATATATAGAGGTGTAATAAGAGTGTGTAGGCGTGCCCCTGACAACGTCCTCTCTGACGAAACTAGTAGGGCGGAACCGCTTACACATGAAGATTACGCCGACAAGCCGGCTTTTACAACAGACAGAGGAGATCGTGGCAGACGGCCATTACAAGCCTGAAGCTTCTTTTAAAAATGTGAGTGAAGTGTATGTTTTTTAATATGAATAAACAGCATCCATCAGTTTTACACTATTAGTCTTTACCTCTTTTATGAATGGCGGCATATATAACATCGGCAGCACCTGAATCTATGGATACTGGAAGCCTGTGCTAGCATTTCTCCTGCTGTGTTGCTATCAGTGTGTGAAGAGTGGGAGAAGAGGGTTGCATTGACAATCCAACACAATGGGCAGCACATTGAACACATTTTATAAGTGGTCAGAAACTTGTAAATAACTCATGAAAGAATAAAGTTACATTAAAACCAAGCACACCATTGTTTTTCTTGTGAAATTCCCAATAAGTTTGATGTGTCACATGACCCTCTGCCTATTGAAAAAACAAAAGTTGGATTCAAAATGGCCGACTTCAAAATGGCCGCCATGGTCACCACCCATCTTGAAAAGTTTCCCCCTCACATATACTAATATGCCACAAACAGGAAGTTAATATCACCAACCATTCCCATTTTATTAAGGTGCATCCATATAAATGGCCCACCCTGTACATTGCATGTAAGTGCATTACCATTAGGATTGCAAACGACAATTTCTGTGAATTACTACACCATGATATGTACTCTATTTTTTTTGGTGATGGGTGAGAATTACCCCTGAACATTTACCATCAGCATTGATCATACTAACATCCAGCCATAGGACTGGTGTGGACTTTACCACCTGAGAAGATTGTTTTGCATATAGGCGGTAAGGACAAAGTGCACACTGAGGTGTTTTACCTGCCTTCCTTACCAACACACGAACTATCCTATCTGGTGTATTGGGACTATAACTATTTTCCTCATAAGGAGTCTATAACGCATGTGATCAGTTTTATTGTTTGTGTTTATGCTAGCGCAGCATTCTTTTATATTTGTTAATTTTATGGTGTGTATACATATATGCTTAGCTGCTAGTAGCTTGGTTTGCAACCACATTTGAATCCATACTTATTTTTATAATAGCAGGAGCGCGGATACATTTCTTTATTATTTTTTTCTTGTTCACATACACACAGTATCTGCAGCACCCTCATTACTCAGACAAGAAGGTAGGGCTGTATTGCATCTTTCCTACCTATTAACACATCTTTGAAATTAGGGCCCAGTACAAGCTGGACACTAAGGGAGTGTTTGATGGTACTAATGTAATTAATGATGACATGAATGGTTGTTTTCTGAGGTTGAAAAATCTAATGACGACCGAAATACACACTAGATGGGACATAGCTTTTTTAGAGTAATATGTGAAAGACAATATGGTACCACGGAGTTTGCGATGGGAGGTGGCTCCCCATAGAGGTGATAAGGAGCTGGATGAGTGGCATAAATTTTTTAATGGAGCAGGCATTAGCCTGCTCAAATTTATGATTGAAAGAATAACCCGTAAACGAATTAATCTTGATCAAGAGATCAATGAGTTAAAAACAATGTTGAATCCCTATAAAAGTGACTCAGAATATCAATCACAGTCAGAAACCTTGAGAAATATGTTAAGTAAAGAGGAACAGGAACAAAAAAATAAAAAGAGGAAAAAGTACAACAGGGATGTTCTGGACTATAAGAACAATAGAGTGATCAAATGGCAAAATGATGTGGTGGAACCCAAGGTACCGCAATCCATACAAAAGGATGATGGCATTCCCCAACAGCATCTGGTTATTACCCAAGCCACTAAAGGCTGGGACATAAACCAGGGCGTATACCAGCCTTCACCCAAAAGGGGATCGAATAGGGAGGCATGGCATAGTGGAACCCAATCTCACAATAAACATAGAACCCCCAGGGAATATAAAGGAACATATCTACAGCCCCCAATCCAACATTATCCCGTACGGTATAATAATGATAACTATACCAGAACTAAGGAGGGAGGATACATGCATCCCATGAGATTTAACACCCAGGGGAGAGGAGCAGACTACTATGAGAATCAAGGTCCTCAATCAGGGGGGGATAACAGATATGCCTCCCTGAGGAACTTACGTGAGGATGAAAGGGATAACCCCCACAACCACTATAATCAGGATTATCGACAGCCTAACCAGCCATGGGATTTTCAGCAACCTTTAAGAACAGGCTTCAAAAGAAACGCAGATGCAAGAGAGGGACCAGAGGGGGGAGGCGCATACACTCCCAAAAGGCGCCGCATGTAGTCCCCAATGGTATTATCAACCTTAGCAGTAAAACATTGACTACGGAGGAGATGATAGCCTTAGACAAGGGTCTCAAATATGCCCCACCTAGGAATCTTAATAAATTTCAGACGTTCATTGACTTGCACAAATACATACGCAAATTAAATATCAAAAAATATTTTATCACTAACCCAATAAGAAATATTGGTTCTACATCACAGCAGGAGAACCATAGTGGCTTAAGAAATGGCTCATTGTTCAACCCAGGGAATACATCAACAAACATCACAGTGTTTAAGGACCTCATATTAAAAGATCTAGAAGGTTTGAGGTATCATAAAGTCAAACCGAACACCAATATCCGGTCAGGCATAGAAAAACTCTGTGAAAGGAAAGATACTGTGATCCGCCCGGCGGATAAGGGAGGAGCAATAGTATTACTTGACAAACAAGCATATAACAATGAAATGAGTAATATACTGTCTGACACATCAACTTACACCGAGTTGCTGACTGACCCATGTCATAGCTATAAAACTGAATTAAAATCACTGGTACAGGAAGGTATCAGTTTACAAATATTGAATAAGAAAGAAAGTGAATTTCTGATCTCGCTGGCTCCTAGATTACCAACAATGTACTCTGTTCCCAAAATACATAAGAGCTTGGCTAACCCTCCAGGTAGACCCATCATCAGTGGTATTGATTCTATCACATACATCAAGAGTTGGGCAATACATCGACCATTTTCTTCAACCACTGGTGATGGGTACACCATCGTATTTGAAGGACACCAAGCAAGTCATCAACATTTTCAAAGAGGTTGATTGGAAACCTAGCTATCTCTTGATAACAGCTGATGTAGCTTTGTTGTACACGGCCATCTCCCACCTATTAGGATTTTAAGCTGTTGAGCATTTTTTTGGAAAAACAAGAGACAATATCATGCATACAGAAACAATATATCTTGGACCTTTTGCAATTTGCAATGACACACAATTATTTTTGGTGTCAAGGAACTTACTATCTTCAAAGCAAGGGAGTTACCATGGGAGCAAAATTTGCTCCCAGTATGGCAAATCTCTTTATGGCTAAGTGGTATGAGGACGCCATATGGAAAAATAGAAGGCCAGAACTGATTTTATGGTATCGCTACATAGACGATATTATATTTATATGGGAAGGAAGTGAGGAGTCGGCTACCCTGTTACTAAGCCATTTAAACAACAATGATAGAGGCATATCATTGAGTTATGAAATGAGTGCTAACATCATTCGCTTTTTAGATCTCACTATTAAAGTCATTGATAATGAAATTGTAACCAGTTCCTATTTCAAGAGCACGGATAGGAACAGCTTTATCCCATTAGACTCCTGCCACCACCCTTCCTGGCTAGCAGCAGTGCCTAAGGGACAGTTTTTGCCACTGCGCAGAAACTGTACCAGAAGGGAGGATTTCCTGGAGGAAGCAGTAGTACTAAAGAAGAGATTTTTAGAAAAGGGATACAGGGAAACTGACATAGATAACATCATACAACAACTGAGCCAACGTGATCGACAGGAACTACTTGAGGGTAGAAGAAATAGCGAAGATCCTAGTAAACAGAATTTTAACTTTTCTTTTCTCACTACATACTCCTGCCAATACAAAAAGATAAAACAAATCTTTAACAAACATTGGCCAGTTTTGAAAACTGACAAAACACTAGGTCCTCATTTACGGGAACGCCCGGGTATTATCCTAAGGGGGGTAGGGAGCCTTAGACATAAGGTTGCGCCAAATGTACCCGATCCGCCACCTAAATTGAATTTTTTTCACAAATGAATGGGTATTATTTCTGTAAGAGGTGCAGGGCATGTGAGGTTAATGCCTTACAAGGCAGAAAAGTGACATCTTTTGCCTCCTCGCAAAAAGGAAAAATCTGTGAAATACAATCATGCATAACGTGCATGACTAAACAAGTGGTGTACCTTATAAAATGCCCATGTGGGCTGGATTATGTGGGAAGAACAACAAGACCCCTCTCAGTTAGATTAGGGAAGCATATTAACAACATAAAAAAGGGCTTCCCAGGCCACAGTGTATCGAAACATTACGGTTTAAAACATGCGAGGAACCCCAAGGGCACACTTTTCTATGCGTTAGAAATGTTTGAACCGCACTGGAGGGGAGCAAATGCAAAGAGACATATATCTAGGGCTGAAACACACTGGATATACCTTTTAAACACCTACCACCCATTAGGACTCAACATTGAATGGGACATAAATAGTTTCATCAATAATGGTTGAGAGGGATATATCTTGTAAATGGGTTCCCAACATGGAAGAGAGCATAAAATCCATATACAATTCACATTTGAACTGCGGTTATTGCAATTGCCGGTATTTTATCTAACACCAGATGGCGATGATGAGAATGAGATCTTTATTGAGCAGTACAATCTCATTAAGCACAACATAATTAACAACAAAAGTTGGATATACCAATAATAGGTATAGCATTTTGCACTATGACACCATTTTCCCTTCCATGATGGGAGCCGGTATGGTAGCACAGTAGTGTTTGTACGGGGACCCGACGTAACACTCAGATATCCGGGCAGTAATATACAGAGCCCTTTAGAATCAGTTTTACCTAGCAACTAATGATGCACCTCATTTGTGTCATCTGATAGGATGCTTATCAATGGGCATAGGCTACTTTAGAGGAGGAATCTCCTCAGGTACTGGTGACGCTTTGTAAGGAATTATTGTGATTCGTCCCAAGTAGATTAGCATTGACATATATAGAGGTGTAATAAGAGTGTGTAGGCGTGCCCCTGACAACGTCATCTCTGACAAAACTAGTAGGGCGGAACCGCTTACACACGAAGATTACGCCCACAAGCCGGCTTTTACAACAGACAGAGGAGATCGTGGCAGACGGCCATTACAAGCCTGAAGCTTCTTTTAAAAATGTGAGTGAAGTGTATGTTTAATATGAATAAACAGCATCCATCAGTTTTACACTATTAGTCTTTACCTCTTTTATGAATGGCGGCATATATAACATCGGCATTGGAGTGAAAACGCACAGCTGATCGTATGTAAGCAGCCACAAGAGGTGTACCCTTGGAAAGTGAGGAAGTGGCAGACGGCCAAGATAGGAGACATAACAATACATTGCATGTAAGTGCATTACCATTAGGATATCAAACAGCAATTTCTGTGAATTACTACACCATGAGATGTTCTCTATTTTTTTTGGTGATGGGTGAGAATTACCCCTGAAGATTTACCATCAGCAGTGATCATACTAACATCCAGCCATAGGACTGGTGTGGTCTTTACCACCTGAGAAGATTGTTTTGCATATAGGCGGTAAGGACAAAGTGCACACTGAGGTGTTTTACCTGCCTTCCTTACCAACACACGAACTATTCTATCTGGTGTATTGGGACTATAACTATTTTCCTCATAAGGAGTCTATAACGCATGTGATCAGTTTTATTGTTTGTGTTTATGCTAGCGCTGCATTCTTTATATTTGTGAATTTTATGGTGTGTATACATACAGGCAGGTCCATAAATATTGGGACATCTACGCAATTCTAATGTTTTTGTCTCTATACACCACCACAATGGATTTGAAATGAAATGAACAAGATGTGCTTTAACTGCAGACTTTTAGCTTTAATTTGAGGATATTTACATCCAAATCAGGTGAACGGTGTAGGAATTACAACAGTTTATATATGTGCCTCACACTTTTTAAGGGACCAAAAGTAATGGGACAATTGGCTGCTCAGCTGTTCCATGGCCAGGTGTGTGTTATTCCCTCATTATCCAATTTACAAGGAGCAGATAAAAGGTCCAGAGTTAATTTCAAGTGTGCTATTTGCATTTGGAATCTATTGCTGTCAACTCTCAATATGAGATCCAAAGAGCTGTCACTATCAGTGAAGCAAGCCATCATTAGGCTGAAAAAACAAAACAAACCCATCAGAGAGATAGCAAAAAAATTAGGTGTGTCCAAATAAACTGTTTGGAACATCCTTAAAAAGAAAGAACGCACCAGTGAGCTCAGCAACACCAAAAGACCCGGAAGACCACGGAAAACAGCTGTGGTGGATGACCGAAGAATTCTTTCCCTGGTGAAGAAAACACCCTTCACAACAGTTGGCCAGATCAAGAACACTGTCCAGGAGGTAGGTGTATGTGTGTTAAAGTCAACAATCAAGAGAATACTTCACCAGAGTGAATACAGAGGGTCCATCACAAGATGTAAACCATTGGTGAGCCTCAAAAACAGGAAGGCCAGATTAGAGTTTTCCACACAACATCTAAAAAAGCCTTCACAATTCTGGAACAACATCCTATGGACAGATGAGACCAAGATTAACTTGTACCAGAGTGATGTGAAGAGAAGAGTATGGAGAAGGAAAGGAACTGCTCATGACCTAAAGCATACCACCTCATCAGTGAAGCATGGTGGTGGTAGTGTCATGGCGTGGGCATGTATGGCTGCCAATGGAACTGGTTCTCTTGTATTTATTGATGATGTGACTGTTGACAAAAACAGCAGGATGAATTCTGAAGTGTTTCGGGCAATATTATCTGCCCATATTCAGCCAAATGCTTCAGAACTCATTGGACGGCGCTTCACAGTGCATGGAAAATGACCCGAAGCATACTGCGAAAGCAACCAAAGAGTTTTTTAAAGGAAAGAAGTGGAATGTTATGCAATGGCCAAGTCAATCACCTGACCTGAATCCGATTGAGCATGCATTTCACTTGCTGAAGACAAAACTGAAGGGAAAATGCCCCAAGAACAAGCAGGAACTGAAGACAGTTACAGTAGAGGCCTGGCAGAGCATCACTAGGGATGAAACCCAGCATCTGGTGATGTATATGCGTTCCATACTTCAGGCTGTAATTGACTGCAAAGGATTTGAAACCAAGTATTAAAAAGTGGAAGTTTGATTTATGATTGTTAATCTGTCCCATTACTTTTGGTCCCTTAAAAAGTGTGAGGCACATATACAAACTGTTGTAATTCCTACACCGTTCACCTGATTTGGATGTAAATACTCTCAAATT
>BLSH010148082.1:762324-775279 GCA_018402905.1 Glandirana rugosa
CATGGACCGAGTTCCACGGTACTTATCCCGTTTCACTTACTATGTTTGGTGTTCCCTGTACACGTGTATGTGTCTTGTTTACTGGAAAGGTACCGTTAGATGTTTAGAATACTAAATTTGTTTAGACGGTTTAAACAACATTATCGGATCTATACAAAACGAACACATGTCTTTAGAATAGAAGGTGATCAAACTAACCGAATCTCGTAAAGAGTCTGCAGATAGTGTCATCAACATTAAAGTGTCTCTAAACAAAACTCTGACCTCGATGTGATATTTATTTTCTTTGCTACAAAGAGATTGATCCAGTTTTTGGCAGAAGTGCATTTGAAGCAAACTGAAATGCAGCTAATCAGGAGATTCACAATAAATTGTGAGATGTAATTGTTAGTGTAGCTCCAGTCTCAAAACAAATCTCTGTGAAATTACAACTACTGTGATAGACGTCTGAGAAATGCTCTAAGCCAATCAAACTAGTGGAAGATAAGATTTCTGTACACAAGCAAAACATATCTAGGCTATTACAACAAATTTGGCAGATTTGTTTAAATCATAAGATTTGTAGATTGCCATGGAAAGGTCATTTGTTCTGTGTATGTGCACATGTCCCTTGTGGTTTGTATCATTCACTTTGCCCTATTCATGGCACCTTGAGCCAGGTACCATTTGACAGGGGGTCATTCCCCCGTTTGAATAATTTACAGTTGATATTCTTATAATATATCAAATATTTGATACATTTTCATATATATACCCGTACATACTGGGTAATATTACTGGTGTAGGTTAGCAAGCCACCTAGGTAGAAAAAGAAAAGGGACAAAAAAAAGGTGGGGGATGGAAAAGAAGAGGAAAATAAAGTGCCCATGTACCATAGCTCGCAACCGAGTCTGGAGCAGAATAGAGCCATATGACCTATAGGAGAGGCAGTCCTGGGTCAATAATAGGTTATTTACCAAAGGGGGTTTTCTAAGAGATCCTACAATTTGTCTTCCTTCCTGATTTCAGCTGTTTGTTTGAATGGCCAGACCATGGTGATGTACCTCACCTCACCACAGCATACAGAGCATGTCTTAAATGTATGCTCAGCTGCACATGTGCTGCTCCGTGTACATTACAGCTGACAGGCAGTGGGAAACCTTTAGGACAGAAGAGACAGATGGGGTCTCTTCTGTCATAAAAACCCTGCCTGTCAGCAAATTTTTAAAAAGTGAATTTAATACCTCTTTAAACCAACAATTATATATTTTCTGAAAGCAAATGCCCTGTAGAATAAAATGGTGGCAGTTTAAAAAAAAAAGTAAGTAATTTTTATTGAAAAGTTTACATACAGTAAGACATTTGTATTTCTCTCTCTCTCTCTCTCTCTCTCTCTCTCTCTCTCTCTCTCTCTCTCTCTCTCTCTCTCTCTCTCTCTATATATATATATATATAAGAATAGGTAAACAGAAGATCAAAGCTGACCATAGACGGATCATTTTTTTTCTTCAGCCAGCAGGCTGAGCAAAAAAAAACCAAAAATAAGTTAATTCTCTTGTCCATACAATCAAGGTGGATAGAGGAATGCTCCCCGCTGAAACATTGGGGTTGATTTACTAAAGGCAAATAGACTGTGTACTTTGCAAAATGCAGTTGCACTCTGCAAGTGCAGCTGCTCCAGAGCTTAGTAAACGAGGTAAAGCTTCACTTGCAAAGAATACCCAATCGCATGCAAGGATAATAAAATTAAAAAAAAACATAATTTTTGCTTGCACATGATTGGATGATGCAAGCCAGCAGAGCTTCTGCTTGCTTACTTACTAAGCTGTGGAGCAACTGCACTTGCAGAGTGCACTATCTTTGCATTTAGTAAATCAACCCAATTGTATTCTGACAGTGGGGACTCTCCACTGTCAGAATACACTGATCAGCAGGTGCTGTTGAATGATATTTGCACAACTGTTTATTGAACACATATTTTCAGTAAAAATATATCAAATACATTTTAGTGCAAACACACAAATGTAACACCAGTTTTTGGTAAAATACAATGTTGTATAAGGATTATTCTAAGTAAGCTGCTGCATATTTATTAGAATGCGATAAAATAGCGTAGGCTATTTTATTACTTCCTTCATTCAACCCCAACACTATAGACGAGGTTGCTAAACTTATTTCTAATGTCCACCTAACCACCTACCCCCAGGACCCTGTTCCCTCATAAATGCTATGGTCGCCCTCTGACTCTATCCTACGCTCTCTAACTCACATCTTCAATCTCTCGCTCTTGTCTGGCATCTTTTCCAACTCTCTGAAACATGCACTAGCCATTCCCCATACTTAAAAAACCCTTACTGGACCCCACCAAACTTAACAACCTATGCCCCATCTCCTTGCTCCCCTTTTTATTCAAACTCCTTGAATGTCTAGTCTACAACCATGTGACCACCTCATTGAGAATAGCCTTCTTGATCCCCTTCAGTCTAGATTCCACCCTCAACACTCAACTGAAACTGCTCTCCTAAAACTACATAAACAATGCGCTAACGACTCAATCCAATGGACACTATTCTAAGCTTCTAGAACGCTTAGTTTACAGCCGTCTTAGCTCCTACCTCAGTGAAAATAACCTTCTTGATCCCCTACAGTCTGGCTTTCGCTTGCAGCACTCCACAGAAACCGCCTTACTAAAACTCACTAACGATTTCCTAACTGTCAAAACCAATGGCCACTACTCTATACTCATACTCCTTGACCTCTCTGTGGCTTTTGATACTGTCGACCACCCGCTACTTCTCAATAAACTCAGTTCCCTTGGCCTCCAAGACTCTGCTCTATCCTAGTTCTCCTCCTACCTATCACAGCGTTCCTTCAGTGTTACCTACATCTGTCTCATCCTCTCCATTGCCCCTTTCTGTAAGGGTACCCCAAGGCTCTGTTCTTGGACCCGTTCTCTTCTCTATCTACACCTCCTCCCTTGGTCACTTGATAAACACCCACGGCTTCCAATACCATTTATATGCCCATGACACCCAAATCTATCTGTCTACTCCTCACCTCACTCCTTCAGTCTCCTCTTGCATTACTAACTTGCTAACTGACATATCAGCATGGATGTCACACCACTTCCTTAAACGAAATCTCTCTAAAACCAATCTAGTAATATCCCCCCCCCCCGCCCGTGCCCCCTCCATGACTTTTGCATCAAAATCAATAATGCAGCCATCAATCCCTCCCCTCATGCCAGGGTACTAGGTGTAATCCTAGACTCTGACCTGTCCTTTCAGCCCCAAATTCAATCGCTGTCGAAAGCTTGTAGACTTCACCTCTGTAGCATCTCTAAAATACGCCCCTTTCTAACAAATGAAACCACCAAGCTCTTCATTCACTCCCTTGTTATCTCTCCCCTTGACTATTGCAACTCCCTTCTCATTGGCCTACCTCTCCATAGGCTATCCCCTCTTCAGTCTATTATGAATGCTGCTGCCAGACTTATCCACCTTATCAACCGCTCAGTGTCTGCCACCCCTCTCCACCAATTCCTATATTGGCTCCCAATCGCCCAGCGAATAAAATTCAAAATACTAACCACAACATACAAAGCCATCCACAACTCTGCCCCGAGCTACATCACCAATCTTGTCTCCAAATATCACCCAAACCGTCCTCTCCATTCCTCTCAAGACCACCTACTCTCAAGCTCCCTTGTCACCTCCTCCCATGCTCGTCTCCAGGACTTCTCCAGAGCCTCTCCAATCATCTGGAACTCTCTACCTCAACCTGTCCGGCTATCTCCTACTCTAGCTGTGATCCCTGAAAACACATCTCTTCAGGGAAGCCTATCACGCCTCCAACTAATCCTTTACCACTTCCATCAGTTCACTCCCCACAGGTCCAACCTTTTGTACCAGCTGCCCCCCCCCCTTATTAAATTGTAAGCTCTTCTGAGCAGGGCCCTCTTAATCCTTTTGTATTCAATTTATATTGTAAAGCGCTGCGTAAACTGTTGGCGCTATATAAATCCTGTATAATAATAATAATAATTCTGTACTCCTGGACCTCTCTTCTGCCTTTGATACATTGGACCACCCCCTCCTCCCCAAAAAACTCCACACCTTTGGTCTCTGTGACTGTACTCTTCATTGGTTATTCTCATCCTACTTATCCAACTGCACCTTTAGCCGTACTTACAATTCTACTTTCTCTTCTCCTTTTCCTTTCTTTGTCATGGTCCCTCAAGGTTCTTTTCTTGGACCTCTCCTATTCTCCATCTACACCTCCTCCCTGGGTCAGGTAATAGCCTCCCATAGCTTCCAGTACCATCTGTACACTTGCGACACCCAAGTTTATCTCTCAACCTCCCCAGCTCACTCCTTCAGTCTCCTCATGTATCACTAATTTACTAACAGACATATTAGCCTGGATGCCACACCACTTCCTCAAATTCAATCTATCCAAAACCAAGCTCACAATATTTCTACCCCCATGTTCCTCTTCCCTTGATTTCTCTGTCAAGATCAATTGCACAACTATCAACCTGTCCCCTCATACAACAGTTCTAGAAGCAATCCTGGACTCTGAACTCTCCTTTGGGCCCCCCATCCAATCACTGTCCAAATCTTCCTGCCTCAACCTACGCAACAGCTCCAAAATACGCCCCTTCCTAACCAATGACACCACTAAGCTCCTAGTTCACTCTCTGTTCATCTCTTGCCTCGACTACTACCTCCTCATTGGCTTACCTTAACATAGGCTATCCCCTCTTCAGTCCATCATGAATGCTGCTGCCAGGCTCATCCACCTTACCAACTATTCAATGTCTGTTACTTCTGCTCTGTCCACTTTTAGAAAAACATTCTCTTCAGAGAAGCCTATTCTACCCCCACCTAATAACTGTACTTTTATTTTCTCCATCAGCTCTTCCCCACAGCTATTATCTTTTGTATCACTTGACCCTCCCTCCTAGATTGTAAGCTCTAACGAGCAGGGCCCTCTGATTCATCCTATATTTAACTGCATTATAATTGTACTGTCTGCCCTCATGTTGTAAAGTGCTGTGCAAATTGTTGGTGCTAAATAAATCCTGTATTGTAATAGTAAGAATAATGTCTTTCAAATTCATAGTATTAACATGTTTCTATAAGCATACAAAGTATGAGTAAACATTTAAAAATGAAAAGGTCCTTTAGATCGACAACTTTCACACTAATAGGACACGAGGGACTAAAGTTTGGCAAGCACTAGCTTGTGTAATGGAAGTCACAGAGGAAGATGTGCTCAAAAAAAAAAAAAGATATATTAGTTATATACTAAAAGGTTGAAAAATGAGAAGTCCAACAAGTTTAGACACAAAAACAAATCCTTAATCCCTAGCTAATTCAATGGTATAAAGTTTTGTCCAAATTCCTTAACACTGAAAAATAGCAATTAGAAAACTCCTTGGATCAAAATTCTGCTATCTATTTCTTGTATATATAAAAAGACATTCATATTTTGTGGTTTTAGAAATTCACTCATTCAACCCTTATTTTGAAGCAATCAACTAAGAATGCTTGAACAATTGCCCATGGAACATTTTCACAGCTGTTACATTAATGAGCAATTTTCATATGTTGAAGTTACACGCCTCTTGTTCACTTGCAAGGATGGCCCTTGTCTTTTGTGGCGATTTTAATGAGAATTCTCCTCTGTACCCTCCTCTCTTCTTTATTTCTTTGTAAAGTAGAACTATGGCTTTTCATTACAAAGCAAAATATGTGCTGCAGCACTTCAGTATAAGTGAATCTGCACTTACACTTTTCTGTGAGTCACTCTGAAATGGCTTGATTATAAGGGAAGTAAAGCCAAGCATCTGCAGGCCAACTGGTGAGAATCCAGTCCGGCAACATAGCAAACCACTAAGGCTGCACAAAATGCTTGGCCTCAACTCGACAAGTACACATATCTTCTACTGGATGGAGAGTTGGGTGCCAGCTGTCTTGATGGTCCATATCTGAGGACTAAAAAACTCTTTTGTTTCAATAGTTTCAGTAGCTAAGAATATTGTTTTTCAGAAGATCTGTCAACTGTTGGGAATGCCGATGGCTTCCCATCCCAACCTCCCAACCACCGGGTGGAGGTTCATAGCCAAAACAAGAGACACACTGGTTGTTCCTTGGCTACAGTACTCCCTGGTACATGTCACTGCTAAGCTTTCCTCTTGACGTTTGTCCACGATCAAATGTATTCCTTCCTTTGTGAATGTCTAGCCAAGGTCTAGCCAAGAAGTACCTGGGACTCTGACTTTTTTCATTTAGTCATAGACACTTTATTACAGCCCCCTATTCAACCAGACCTTCTGTCCCAAGGCCCAATCCTGCACCTTGCATTTGCTAGATTTAATGGCATGGAGCCCAGGTGAAGTCAGGTACTGAGAGAGACTGCACTCTTCAAGATGGTGACCTCTACTTTGCTGTGAGCTCCCAAAGCCTCCTCTCATAGGGTCTACTTGTGTACATAGAAAGTGTACTGATAGTGCTCTTAGTTTTGTCCTTCAGACCTTTTCAGTCACTTGGGGTGTGAGCTTTCTCTAGTCAGACATGGATCAGCACTTGGAGCTTAGCACTATAAGGCCTCATACACACGGACGTTTTTGGACACCGGCGTTTTCTGGCGTTTTTTGCAATTCTTCATGTTAGTCAATGGCCCCATAAAAACACAGACGTTTTTGAGCTGTAGATGGCGTCGGTGTTAGTGAGCTGAAACTAGAACCCACGGCCAGCGCGTTCTGAGGATGTAACGTTTTGGCGTTTTTTGACACCGAAAAACGCTCACTAACGCCGTACCGGCGTTAACTGGCATTTTTTGACGCCAACTTTTTTAGGTTGAAAAATAGCAGAGGGATGATTTTAAAAAGAAAAACGCCTATTGACGCCGACGCTCACTAACGCCAATGCATAACTCCGAAAGACGCCGATTTTTTTTCCTTGACGTTGGGCCCGACGGTTTGTTTATTTTTTAAGAAACGTCCATGTGTATTAGGCCTTAAACACTATTTTAGTCCTGATGATCCTGTTCTCTTGCTCTCAGATCTTAAATCTACATTGCTCTTTGTATATTCAGGACCTAACACCCCAGTTATATTAAAATTACCATCAATCATGTGCTGTTCCTAACTCTAAATAGAAAATCCAGTGCTTCTAGTTATGAGGGGAGAAAGTGAACGCCTGTCACTGATCCAGTCTAGCAGCCAGCTGTCATATGACTGAATGGGTAATGTCACTGCTCCCCTTAGCCCCCAGCACAGGCTGAATTCCAGCGTTAGCAGGAGCTTGGTAGTTCACTGGTAAGGTTTTTATAAATGTGGCAGGGGGGCCTTTAGAAACACTGTAGCATTTTTCCCTAAATGGGAAAAATTATAGTGCCTATTTAAAGCAGTACTTCACCTTAGTTTATTGAAATATTTTTAATTGCAACATATCATGTTGCTACATTTTTTTTATAGTATCTGGCTACATTAACATATAAACCCCTCCCCATGGCCTTTTAAAGTGAGGTGTAATGCAGGGAGGCTATGCAGCCTCCCAGTGATGCAGTAATAATTTTGTCAACAAAAATATTTTCGTCATAGTTTTCCTCAGCTGCGCGTTTTCAGTGTTGAAAACTAAATGAAAATAAAATTCGAATTAGGTCAATTGACAAAAACTATGATGAAAATCAATTCCAATTTTCATCAACAAAGAAAAACGGAACAAAAATGTGAGGGAGGGACGTTTACCCACCTAAACTTCCACTTTCCTCGGAGCTCGGTCTGTGTGTTCAAGCCCCCGACTCTATCGGCAAGCTGTATTTGCTGAGAGACGCAGGCTCCCATCAATCCTGTCCCCTTCCTATGCAGTTCCACACATTACACTCATTCACACTATCTCTTTGGTGCCCTCTGGCGGCCTTTTCTAAATCGGCACCACAATTCTATCCCCAGCCTATAATAATAGCACATTAAAGTTCAAACATATAATGCATTATTGCACTACCACATAAAAATAAGCCTACTAATCTGCTGAAAGAAAAAAAAAGAGAAAGGTTTTTCTTTTTTCTTAACCACTTCCATACCGGCCTATAGTCATATGACGCCCACAGGAACACTCTCCCATCCTGGGCGGGCGTCATATGACGTCCTCTGCTTCTTGCCACTACTGCGGGCCCCTGGGGGCCCACAGCGTGGCAATCGGGGATCAGGCGTGTCCCTCGGGACACAGACCATCCCCGATCAGGGTGACCGGCTGTGTCCAATCACAGCCAGTCACAAATGTCAAATGGCTGTAGCGCCATTTCCACTTTCTCCTCAGTGTGCTCTCCTCAGTGTGTGAGGAGGAGACCTGTAGAAAAACATACAGTACACTGCTTGATCTCCCCCCAGATAAAGAGTACCTGTCACAGCCCATCTGAGTACCTGTCACAGCCCATCTGAGTACCTGGCACAGCCCATCTGAATATCTGCCACAGCCCATCTGAGTACCTGGCACAGCCCATCTGAGTACCCGAATACCTATCACCAGCCCACAGGGTACCCAAGTACCTATCAGCAGCCCATCAAAGTCCCAGAGTACCTGCCACCAGCCCATCAGAGTACCCAAGTACCTGTCACCTGTTGGGGTGTTGTCTTTTCAAAATGGGGCTAAATTTTGTGGCTAATTCCACTGTCCTGGTGCTCCAGGACCTTCAAAAGTGTGATAGGTTGTCAGGAAACTAAATATGTAATTTATGCTCCTACAATGTCTGATGTTGCTCCCTGCATCATCGGCCTCTCTATGTGGCCAGACTGTGTAAAAGTCTCAAACCTGTGGTATCACCATACTGGGGACGAGTAGAAGAATGTATTTTGGTGTGTAATTTTTGCTATGTGCATCCTGTGTTACAAATATCTTATAAATTGACAATTTTGTGTGAAAAAAAAAGTTTTCATTTTCTTTCCATGTTTTCCAAAAACCTTTGGAAAAAAAATGAACCAAAAGACTCAGTATGCCTCATAGAATATACGTTGGGATGTTTGCTTTCCAAAATGGAGTCATTTTGTGGGTAATTCCATTGTCCTGGTACTCCAGGGTCTTCAAAAGTGTAATAGGTTGTTAGGAAATGTTATGTGCAGTTTATGCTCCTAGAACGCCTGATGGTGCTCCCTGCATGTTGGACCTCTCTATGTGGTCAGGCTGTGTAAAAGTCTCACACGTGGTATTGTCATACTGGGGACAAGTAATAGAGTGTATTTTGGTGTGTCATTTTTGCTATGTGCGTGCTATGTGTTAGAAATATCTTATAAATTGACCACTTTGTGTATAAAAAAAGTTTTCATTTTCTTTCCATGTTTTTCGAAGACTTTTGGAAAAAAATTAACCGTTCAAAAGACTAATTTTGCCTCATAGAATATACGTTGGGGTGTTTGCATTACAAAATGGGGTTATTTTGTGGGTAATTCCATTGTCCTGGTGCTGCAGGGCCTTCAAAAGTGTGATGGGCCATTAGGAAATTTTATGTGTAATTTATGCTCCTAGAACGCCTGAAGGTGCTCCCTGCATGTTGGACCTCTCTATGTGGCCAGGCTGTGAAAAAGTCTCACATGTGGTATCACCATACTCAGGAGGAGTAGCAGAATGTATTTTGGGGTGTAATTGGAAGCATGCATATGCTGTGTGTGAGAAACTTGTTATTATGACAAAAATGTCTTTATTTCCCAAGAATTGTGGGAAGAAAATACAACTTCAAAAAACTTGCCATGCCTCTTACTAAATACCTTTGGACTGTCTACTTTTCAAAAAGGGGTAATTTGGGGGGTGTTTGTACTTTCCTGACACTTCAGGGCTTCAAGAAATGAGGCCACCAGTGCATCAGGTTTGGCAGCAGAATACACCGCTCTATCTCATGAGGGGAAGCTAGCAGACAATCAAGTCCTCCACCCAACCTCAGGTGCTCTGGCTTCACGAGCGTCCCCCAACACTCCAACAGCAGACCAGTGTAAAAAACAAAAGATGAGCCGGCACACTGGAATCAAGTCCAATCTTCTAGTTTATTGCTGCATGGTTAGGTTAAAGCAGTACAAGCTAACACGTTTCGGCAACCAAAGTGCCTTGTTCACAGCAGTCAGTGTATCAGGTGTAATCAATTTTCAGTGATTTGCACCATAGCTTGTAGACTTTCACACAGACTAAATAATGTACATATCTTTGGTAAAAATAACCGAAATAAGTGTATAAGTATACATTTTGGCCCAAATTTATGAACAAAAATTACTTATTTGCAAAATTTTATCATAGCAACAAAAAAAAAAAATATATTTTTTCAAAATGTTTGCTCTTTTTTCACTTATGTCGCAAAAAATAAAAAACCCAGTGGTGATTAAATACCACCAAAAGAAAGCTCTATTTGTGTGAAAAAAATGATAAAAATTTTGTTTGAATACAGTGTTGCATGCCTGAATAATTGACATTCAAAGTGCAAGAGCACCGAAAGCTGAAAATTGGTCTGGGCAGGAAGGGGGTATAAGTGCCTTGTATTGAAGTGGTTAATATTTATTGTTGGTAATATGTTCGGGTAATAAGTGCAATGATATTACAGCCAATAGAGTTTACAGTTTTTGTATTTTTTTTTAACCACTTAACAACCGCCCCATAGCCAAATGACGGCTACAAGGCGGTTGCTTAATTCTCGGAGGGCGTACAGTGACGTCCTCCCATGAACGCACATCCCACGTGCCCCTGGGGCATGTACCCGGGAACATTTGTGACCGCCAGGGGACCCAGCGCTTCACGGATTGCGGTAAATGTCCGCTTGCAGCGGCCTTTTACCACATGATCACTCCGTCAAATGATGGAGCGATCAGATGTAAACAAGCCGGCTTTTCTCTCCCCTATCCACACCGATCGGTGCAGTGTGAGAAAAGAGGGGGAGAGATCAATGCAGCAGCGTTGTGGGCAGGATGTGTAGTGCCCACAGCGCTGCTATGTGCCAGGCTGCACCCCATCCATCCATCCTCACCCATCAATCCATGCTCACCCAGCCAGTTATCCATGCTCACCCACCCAGCCATGCTCACCCATCCATCCATGCTCACCCATCCATCCATGTTCACCCACCCATCCGTGCTCTGTCATCCCCATCTGTGCTCAGTCATCCCCATCCGTGCACACCCATCCATGCTCAGTCATCCTCATCCATGTTCAGTTATCCTCTTCCGTGCTCAGTCATCTCCAACCATGCTCATCCATCCCCATTCATGCTCAGTCATCCCCAAGCATACTCAGTCATCCCCACCCATGCTCAGTCATCCCCATCCATGCTCAATCATCCCCATCCATGCTCAATCATCCCCGTCCATGCTCAGTCATCCCCATCCATGCTCATCCATCCCCATCCACGGCTCATCCATCCCCATCCATGGCTCGTTTGTGCCTCATTCATGCTCTTCCATACCTCATCAGTTCTCATCCGTGACACATCCATGCCACTACAGTGCCTCACAATAATGTAATAGGTAGTCAAATTAGATTTGAAATGTATGCCCCTAGAACACCTGATGGTGCTCCCTGCATGTTGGACCTCTGTATCTGGCCGGGCTGTGTAAAAGTGTCACACATGTGGTATCCTCAGGAGGAGTAGCAGAATATATTTTGGGGTGTAATTTTTGCTATGTACATGATATGTGTTAGAAATATTGTATAAATTGACAACTTTGTGTAAAAAAAAATGTGTTTTAATTTTCTTTCCACATTTTCCAAAAACTTGTGGAAAAAATGACATGTTCAAAAGACTCATTATGCCTCCTAGAATATACATTGGGGTGTTTGCTTTCCAAAATGGGGTCATTTTTTTGGGCGTTTCAATTGTCCTGGTGCTCCAGGACCTTCAAAAGTGCAAGAGGTAGCCAGGAAATTAGATGTGTAATTTATTCTCCTAGAACGTCTGATGGTTCTCCCTGCGTTTTGTGCCTATGTATGTGGCCAGGCTGTGTAAAAGTCTCACACATGTGGTATCGCCATAGTCAGGAGGAGTAGTAGAATATATTTTGGGGTGTATTTTGTGGTATGCATATGCTGAGTGTGAGAAATAACCTGTTAATATATGACAATTTTGTGAAAAAAAAGAAAAAAAAATATTTGCAAAGAATTGTGGGAAAAACTACAACTTCAAAAAATTCACCATGCCTCTTACTAAATACCTTGGAATGTCTACTTTCCAAAAAGGGGTCATTTGGGGGTATTTGTACTTTCCTGGCTTGTTAGGGTCTCAAGAAATAAAATAGGCCATTAGTACATCAGGTGTGATCAATTTTCAGTGATTGGCACCATAGCTTGTAGACTCTATAACCTTCACAAAGACCAAATAATATACACTAATTTGGGGGGGGGGGGGGTTTACCAAAGATATGTAGCAGTATACATTTTGGCCAAAATGTATGAAAAAAAGGACAAAAATTTCATATGGGTACAGTGTTGCATGACTGAGTAATTGTCATTCAAAATGTGAGAGCAAAATTGGTCTGGTTGTTAAGGGGGTTTAAGTGCCCAGTGGTCAAGTGGTTAAAGTTGCACTTCTGTTTGTCAAAAAGCCATATTTTTGTTTGTTTATGAAACTTGGTTTTATTTACAAAGACATTATACAGTTGTGCTCATAAGTTTACATACCCTAGCAGAATTTATAATATAATGGGGTATATGTTACTGTAGATTTATATGTTCAAACCTTGATTGTACTTATTTATATATATTAGAATAAAAATTCGTTATATATATATATATATATATATATATATATATATATACAGTTGTGCTCATAAGTTTACACACCCTGGCAGATTTTGTGATTTCTTGGCCATTTTTCACAGAATATGAATGATAACTAGAGTTGAGCGAACCCGGACTGTAAAGTTCGGGTCCGTACTGAACTTTGGGGTGTCCGGGACCCGGACCCGAACCCGGACTTTTCAAAAAAAGTCCGGGTTCGG
>BLSH010148082.1:776627-801988 GCA_018402905.1 Glandirana rugosa
TTGGAAGACCGTGTTTCAGTAAACCTCACAACTCTGGTTTTAAATCGAAAAACCGGTGTTGGTGTTTGCGATGTAAATCTTTCAGTTGTTCCGGACACTTTGTGTCTCCACCTAACGACTACAAAACCCCTACACACTTGATGTTTCCGTGTCCTTTAAACCCGTTTTAACTACCGTTCTACTTACGTCATACAATAGTTTTTTAAAACCTCCTTATAAACGCAAGTAGTCGGTCCTTCGACGCGTACCCCGCATGAACCTGTAAGGTTGTACTACTTTTGTTCAACTGGACAGAGTTCTTAATACCATGTATTACCCCCTTTATCATCAATGACAGCTTGAAGTCTTTTGTGGTATTTGTGGATGGGGCTCTTTATCTTCTCAGATGGTAAAACTGCCCATTCCTCTTGGCAAAAAGCCTCCAGTTCGTGGAAATTCTTGGGCTGTCTTGCATGAACTGCACGTTTGAGATCTCCCCAGAGTGACTCAATCATATTGAGGTCATGAGACTGAGATGGCCACTCCAGAACCTTCACTTTAATCTGCTGTAGCCAATGACAGGTCAACTTGTTTTCATCATGTTGGAATGTCCAAGTACGCCCCATGCGCAGCTTCCTGGCTGATGAACGCAAATATTCCTCCAAAATTTTTTGATAACATACTGCATTCATCTTGCCATCAATTTTGCCCAAATTTCCTGTGCCTTTGTAGTTCACACATCCCCAAAACATCAGCAATCCACCTCTGTGTTTCACAGGCCTTGTTGACTTTCTAAATGTAGCGTTTGTGGTTGTGGCCAAAAAGCTAAATTTTGGTCTCAACACTCCAAATGACTTTGTGCCAGAAGGTTTGAGGCTTGTCTCTGTGCTGTTTAGTGTATTGGAAGCGAGATACTTTGTGGCATTTGCATAGTAATGGCTTTCTTCTGGCGACTCGACCGTGCAGTCTATCTTTCTTCAAGTGCTTCCTTATTGTGCAGCTTGAAACAGCCACACCACATGTCCTGTGTTTCACCTAAAGTTATTTGTGGGACTTTCTTTGTATCCCGAACAATTTTCCTGGCAGTTGTGGCTGAAATTTTAGTTGGTCTACCTGACCATGGTTTAGTTTCAACAGAACCCCTCATTTTCCACTTCTTGATTAGAGTTTAAACACTGCTGATTGGTATTCTCAATTCCTTGGATGTCTTTTTATATCCCTTTCCTGTTTTAAACAGTTCAACTACCTTTTCCTGCAGATCCTTTGACAATTATTTTGCTTTCCCCATGACTCAGAATCCAGAAACGTCAGTGCAGCACTGGATGAAAGATGCAAGGGTCTGTCAGGAGTCCAGAAACTCATTGACCTTTTATACACACACACACACTAATTACAAGCAAACAGATCACAGCTGAGGATGGTTACCTTTAATAGCCATTCAAAGCCCTTTGTGTCAAATAGTGTGCATGTTATCAACCAAAATCACCAGGGTATGTAAACTTTTTATAAGGGTCATTTGGGTAGTTTCTGTTGTCATAATGATATAAAAAGAGTAAACACAGTTGACTGATAATAAATGGTTTCAGCCAAACACTAACCATGAGTGAAAGACATGTTTTTGTGTTCTCATTCATATTCTCTGAAAAATGGCCAAGAAATCATAAATTCTGCCAGGGTATGTAAACTTATGAGCACAACTGTATACAGTCAGGTCCATAAATATTGGGAGATCGACACAATTCTAATCTTTTTGGCTCTATACACCACCACAATGGATTTGAAATGAAACAAACAAGATGTGCTTTAACTGCAGAGGTTCAGCTTTAATTTGAGGGTATTTACATCCAAATCAGGTGAACGGTGTTGGAATTACAACAGTTTGTATATGTGCCTCCCACTTTTTAAGGGACCAAAAGTAATGGGACAGATTAAGAATCATAAATCAAACTTTCACTTTTTAATACTTGGTTGCAAATCCTTTGCAATCAATTACAGCCTGAAGTCTGGAACGCATAGACATCACCAGACGCTGGGTTTCATCACTGGTGATGCTCTGCCAGGCCTCTACTGCAACTGTCTTCAGTTCCTGCTTGTTCTTGGGGCATATTACAATGACTAAATCTGTGTCTGTAGTGCATGTTCAAACCTTAATACCATAAATAACAACATGTTACTAGATTTTTACTCCAGGAATATATAATGAGTTTGGCAATTCTAGAGAAATGCTTATATAATTCATTACAATTTAACTAAACCCATTGGATTTTAGTCAACTAAAATGTACTGGAGATTTTAGTCGACTAAAATATTACTAAAACGAAAACAATTCAAATGACTAAAATGGCACTTTAGTTTAAAGACTATAACTAAATTGAAATTTGATGTCAAAATTAACACTGCAATCATGTAAACATTGTGATTGGTTCCCACAGTGATCACCTCATTGGGAGTCCATCCTGCTGGCTCCCGATCAGAAGCCATAACCGAAAGCTGTTGGAGACAGCAGTAAATGTCCACAAACAAAGATATATGCCTAGGTTAATTCCCGTTGGAGGTAGACCAACGGTGCTCCAAAGCTCACAGTGTCTTCCTGGCACTTAAAACAGCATGAGAAAATTAGATTAAGAGCCTGCAACTTGTCCTCCAGATAAAAGTACTTTATAGATAAAGAGTACAGTGTGCAAGTTACAGCAGCTTACATATTTTTGTAAAAAAAACCTTATTCATAGCCTATAGGGCTACGAATAAGGTTTTTTACCGAAATGTGTAAGCTACTGTAATTTGCACACTGTATTCCTTTATCAATAAAGTAATTTTATCAAGAGGACGAGTTTCCGGCTCTTCATCTTATACTGGCAGCAGTAAATGTGCTCTCAGCATGCAACCTCAGACTACCATGGAGACATATGTGTGGAAGCTGGGTGTTAAAGCGGAGTTCCAGACATTTTTGTGTTTATTAAAAGTCAGCAGCTACAAAAAGTGTAGCTGCTGACTTTTAATAAACACACACTCTCCTGTGCCAGAATCCATTGATTCTCTCCCTCCCCTCTCCCCGGCGCCGGCATTACAACTGTGGGCACCCGGCTGTGACAACTTGCGGCTTCACAGCCGGGGCGTGTACTACACATGTGCGAGTCACGCAGCGCCTCCTGAATGATCGGGCAATCTTCTGGGACCTGTGACATGTCCCAGAAGATTACAGGGAGGGAGGGGGAAAGGAGAACTTCTGCTCGGATCACCTAGGCAGTCCAAGCGGAAGTGGGAGCGGGTACCTGTCAATACTAGGTACCCATCCCCCCCCAAAAAAAAATGACATGCCAAATGTGGCATAAGAGAGGAGGAGGGGTGCTTAAAGCAGAACTTCCCCTTTTGGGTGGAGCTCCGCTTTAAAACCCACTTATTATGCTGGCCCATATACATTGCCCCTTTGATAAAAGGTTGATGTGAGCCTTCTATATACTCCTTAGGTGTATTTCACTTATTTATCTTAAAACAAATAAATTAATAAAAGGTCCAGCCTCACAGAAGATTTACTTTTTAAAAAAAAAAAAAGACGGGAATGAAACAGTTTTATGACCCATGGGGCCTTGTTGATTTAAAGATTTTAGTTTTAATTACTTTGTCTTTGTTCATTCCTGTAAATATAATCTATGAGTCAAAACTGGGTACTTTTAGATGAAAATAAATAATTTCTTGTGATGTCAAGACAACACATTTAATTCAGATTTTTCAAACTATCCATGGTAACCATATCAATTGTAAATTTGGCCATAGATTACATAGGTTAAATAACTACAGATCAGTTATATCAACTGTTATATATTAAACACTGCGGAAGCTAGTGATTTATTTTACAGTTTCAAATCTAAAGAAATTTCAACTGTTTTATTTTTCATTTTACACTTATGTGCACATAATGGAAATGTATTAGGCTAAATTACAGCCTGTCACTTCATGAACACTTTAATAACACACAAATTCAGCTTGTCATAGACATTGCCTCACACTAAGACTATGTGTAATATGAGCCTTTAAGCATTGTGTGGAGCCAGCAGATTTTTTGCTTTTTTTATTACATTACACATGAAAATTAATGTTTTACAATGCCACACACTTAACCACTTAAAAAGGAGATCCGCCGCCCCTTTAAAAATTAAAAGTCAGCAGCTACACATACTGTAGCTGCTAACTGTTAACATTAGGATACTTACCCGTTCTGGAGTCCAGCAATGTCGGCACTGACACCTATCTTGGGATCGGTTGGACGAGTGCTGCCGCAGCCATTGAGGCTAAGGGAACCCGGGATTGTAGCCTTTCAGCTTCACGACCGGGTCCCTACTGTGCATGCGCGAACCGCCTCTGCGTTCTCTCTTTGGCCCGGCGGCGGAGGAGAAGGGAGCCTGGCTGCTGACATCAGCGGTTGCGGGTGCGGCCTTGGCTCTCGGATATGGGGAAAAGGACACCTGTTAAAGACAGGTATCCTCTCCCCCTTCCCCCCCGAAAGGTGCCAAATGTGGCACCTGTGGGGAGGAGGAATCTGACCAGCGGAAGTTCCACTTTTGGGCTGAACTCCGCTTTAAGGACCAAGCCTCTTTTTAAAAATCGGTGTTTACAAGTTAAAACCATTTTTTTTGCTTTAAAATTACTTAGAACCCCCAAGCATTATATTTTTTTTTCTAATGCCCTAGAGAATTATACGGCGCTCGTTGCAATACTTTGTCACACCGTATTTGCGCAGCAGTCTTACAAGTGTGATTTTTTTTTTTTTGGAAACAATTCACTTTTTTACGTTAAAAAATAAGACAAAAGTAAAGTTAGCCCAAATTTTTTCTTATTGTGAAAGATAATATTATGCCGAGTAAATTGATACTCAACATGTCATGCATCAAAATTGTGCCCGCTGGTGGAATGGTGACAAACTTTGGCACTTAAAAATCTCCATTGGCGACGTTTAAAAATTCCTACAGGTTACCAGTTTTGAGTTACAGGGGAGGTCTAGAGCTAAAATTATTGCTCTCGCTCTAAGGATCGCGGCAATACCTCACATGTTTGGTTTGAACACCATTTTCATATGTGGGTGGTACTTACGTATGAGGTCGCTTCTGCACGGGAGCCCGGCAAGACGGGGCGCTTTAAATTTTGTTTTTCTTATTTATTTTACTATTTATTTTTTATTTTTGTACTATCCTTTTAAAAAAAAATGATCACTTGTATTCCTATTACAAGAAATGTAAACATTCCTTGTCATAGAAAAAAGCATGCCAGGACCTCTTAAATATAAGATCTGGGGTTAAAAAGACCTCAAATCTCATATTTGCACTATGATGCAATAAAAAAAAATTACACTTATAAAGAAAGTGCCTCCTTTAAGAGCTATGGGCAGAAGTGACGTTTGCTTCCGCCCTGCAATGCTGTGGAGCCGAGTGGGCGGCTTCTTACGCTCACTCGGCTCACAGGCAGTGGGGGGAACAGCGGGTCCGGTAAGTGGTGGAGACGACAGGAAAGTGTCAGGAGGGGAGTGGGCACCTCTTCCGCCCCCGATTAAAAGTGATCTCTCTGTGAATCTGCCACAGAGACCACTTTTATCTGAAAGCCGGCCGTCTGCCATTTTTAAAAATACTGGGGTTATGGTAGCTATCTGCTACTATAGCAACGGTATTCTGCGGCAAAGTACCGCCGTATAATGACGGCAGGCGGTCCAGAAGTGGTTAAAGTGTACATAAAAGACTAGTAAACCAGTGATACTGCACTAAGGCACTAGTGAAATACAAACTGTGAAGTGAACAAAGAAAGTTTTTTTGATATAGTGAGCTGCCAAACCACAACTAAACCTGTTGGAAATAGATACAATAAACAAAAACCGGTTTTAGCGGTCAACCTAAAAAGTGATATGGTAGTGATTAGTGGTGTACAGCCTTTCAAGGCTTTGAAACACAAAAAAACTCTTAAAAAATAGTGAAACAATATAAACCTTGAACCTTAAAGTTCAAATGTGATGTGATATGTAGATGGCTAAGTTCATCTAGACCCGTGGATAGAGTCCTTTATAACTTTAAAACCGTGGAAAAAAAGTCCTGGGAGGTATAGGCCAAGAATAGACAGATTGAAACACTCGGGAGAATCCTAATCCAAGTAGACGGGTGGCTTACCAGACCAAAGTTGAAATACGCTTGAATATGCCAAGGTAGTCCGAAGAACTCCACCTCTGGAAATGAACGTCACACAATCCAATAACGGTCTGAGATGGTCTTGCTTGAAAGACTAGCGACCCGTCTGTGGCTGTTTTCTCTTTTTTGGGGTACTGTCTTCATCCACGGAGGGGGGATGCCCGTCAGCCAAAGTCCCTTCCTCACCGGCAATCCCAGGAGTTGGAGGAGTATTAAAGGAGGAGAAAAAGGCTCCAAATAGTGTAAAACCCCAGTGATGAGGTATATTTATTGTAAAGCGCATAAAACCGCATATAAAAATCCCATTAAAATATTCAGTACAAACGCAGCAAATTGGGGTGGGTAATTCCCGACGCGTTTCGTGTTAGTATACGTCATCTGGGGGTTACCGCCCCCCAACAACCCGCGTATAAATAGCATGCCCCCTCTATCAATTATGGCTTACTTCCGCCCAAAACACGTTGGCGTGCGTTCCAAGACGCACTTCCGGCGGAAGTAGGAAAAATAACCTTATAAAAACTTATGCAAGCTAAAAAAAATTGAAAGTTTTCCACAGAATGGATTGATTCCCGTGGCCCAGTATTACCCAATCTATCTCATATTGGGGAACAGGGCACAGACGAAATAGGCCATCACATGACCGCAATATGCAGGGACCGTCACATGACCGGACAGCAAAGAGGTCAATCATTTATTTGTGGCAATGTTTAAATTGCTTCAGCTTGTATTTAAAGTATTACAAAAGGTGACGTAGGATAAGGTGGAAATTAGAGAACGGGGAGCCGTCTATCATTACGTCATAACCATCCCCAGTTCTTTGTCATAGCCTGCTGACATTGACGGACAGAGTAAGGTCCTCGACGTCAACCAACGCATCACAGCCCTGCCCACAAAAGCCACCTCCTGTTGCAATAGATGAATGCCAATTTATAAAAGATGGGTGTGGTCTTCCAATGACGGACATAGACGTCACTGGTACCTTGATATCAACACGCACACTAATAGTTAGAAAGTGTAAAGGCGAATTAGCGTCAATAAAAATTATACAAAAAAGATATATAAATATATATGAAAAATATAAAAAATGAAAAAGTATTTAAAAATATATATTAAAAAATATCTATGTGTAGAAGGAGAGGAGTGGCCTCATGAACACCCATATATATTAGCTAATTCAATCCAAACTGGGTAAACCTACATACCAAATGACTAACGATGATATACAGTGGATAGAAAGTTAAAATTAAGGTAAAAATAATATGTATGAGGGTGAATGCTGCTTCACAATATTTACAAGCAAAAATTCATGTAAACTGAATACAATCCAAACATGTACCCTCCAATATCGGCCAGTCCATTCCAACACATATGTGGAATTTTTAACGCACCGTACTGGAACCCACATGTAAGTACATAGATACAGACCAAAAAGGGGAAAAAAATATTTATTTATCCCCTAGGAACGTTAGCTCACAATACGTTCCCTAGAAGGGGCAACTACTAAAGACCGCTACTCCCTAAGGCTACTGAGGAATCCGATAAGTTCATAAGCAAAATGATTGAAATATAAAACATGGGTGTGTTAGTAAATGTATACATAGCCGTGCTGGGCATTGGCCCATCCAGAAGTTACAAACTGCCGCTACCTATATCTGTGAAAACCAATACATGGAATAAACGGAAGTGGAGATTTTTAACAGGGACTATGATTAACTAATAAATGAGTTGATATCCCAGTCCACGTTTAACCCAAAGGGGGTATAGGTCTTCAACTGGTATATCCAAAAAACTTCCTGTTGTGAGACCCCTCTTCTTATGTCACCCCCTCTCCAGGAAGGTACAAACGTATCCAGTATACAAAAAATAGTGCCATTAGGATTTCTATCGTGTACTCTAAGGTAGGGCTTAGGGACACTATGGTTAGTTTTTCCCTTAATGATATTAGTGATGTGCTCACTGACCCTAATAGAGAATGTTCTGATCGTTCTACCTATATATTGCTTGCCACAAGGGCAAGTCAACATATAGACCACATTTTTGGTCTCACAGGTGCAGAATTGTTTAATACGATATGAGACTTGTGTAACCGTGGAGGTAAACTGAGTTATTTTCCTATCTTTGCATTTGTTAAGCTTGCAGACCCTACATCTCCTACATGGATAGAAACCTTTAAGGTTGTGAAAAAAGGTTGGTTTAACCGGGGGTTCTAAAACATTAGGCGCAATAGTATGTCTGAGTGAAGGAACCCCCCTAAAGATGACCTTAGCCTTAGGTGGTAGAAGAGGTCCCAACACTCGGTCACTACGAAGAATGTCCCAGTGTTTCCGGATGACACTAAGAAACTTTCTGTGTTGTACCGAGAAAGATGTAGTCAAAGCCCATTTGAACTGATCGTTAGTTTCTGGACTAGGTTGAGGTTGTATATTAATCAAAGTTTCCCTCTCCGTACATCTGGCTCTTTCGATCTCTTGGTCTACGAGAGATTCATCGTAGCCCTTTTCCAGGAAACGGCCCCTAAGAATCCCGGATTGAACTTTAAACTCCTGGATATTGGAGCAATTTCTCCTTAATCTTAGGAATTGACTCCTGGGCACAGATTTAAGCCAAGAATTGTGGTGGCAGCTATCTGTTGGAATATAACCATTCCTATTGGTGGGCTTAAAAAATGTTCTCGTGCTCAGGGTTCCACCCTCTAACATTATCTCCAGGTCCAAAAAGTGAATCTTGGTCCTGCTAGATTCATAGGACAGGGAAATCCCTCTGTCGTTATCATTAAGGGTAGTAAAGAATCGATCAAGTTCCTCCTCCGAGCCTTTCCAGAGGAGGAGGACATCGTCTATGTACCTGGCCCATATGATGAGCTGGGGCCACCTCCCCGCATAGACGACGTCCTCCTCCCACTTGGCCATAAAAAGGTTGGCCAAGCTCGGAGCGAACTTGGCACCCATCGCAACACCCCTGTCTTGTTTTAAAAATTTGTTATTGAACCAAAAATAATTATGTGTTGTGGCAAATTCCAACAGTTCCATGATATATTCCTTCTGTGAATCAGGGAGGGAGGTGTCGAAAGAAAGAAAATATTCGACAGCCTCCATACTCCTATTATGAGGGATGTTAGTATACAGGGAAGCCACATCTGCTGTGGCGATGATGTCAAAATCACTCACTTGAATCCCATTTAGTAAATTAATAACATCCCTGGTGTCTTTCAAGAACGAAGGGGTTTCTTTCACAAGTGGTTGTAAGAAGAAGTCAATGTACCTACCCACCCGGGAGGTGACCGAATCTATGCCACTGATTATTGGTCTCCCGGGTGGGTTGGTCAGACTTTTTTGTACCTTTGGTAGGTAATAGAGAACAGGGATGCGTGGTGCTCTAGGTATAAGGAAAGCTTTTTCTTTCTTGTTAATAATCCCATTTCCAAAGCCCGGTCTACAATTATTTTTAAATCTCTCTTGTAATTACGTGTAGGATCTCCATTTAGTTCACTATATGTATTATGATCCTGCAGGATCCGATCCATTTCTTTCAGGTAGTCCTCCTTATCTAAGACCACAATTCCCCTGCCTTTATCAGCAGGTCTGATAACCAGATTTTTCTTTTCACAAAGGGATTTCAGTCCCTCCGCGAATTGATTCCTACTGGAAATTTTCTTATTGGGTATGCGGTCTAGATCTTGGAGAACCATATCTTTAAAAATTTGGATGGCTGGAGCCACCTGACTTGGTGGATTAAATAAAGAAGGATTAGCCAGATTAGTATGAATCCCACTCTGGGTGTTAAGCCTGACTGGTTTTTCTATCGGATTCGTGATTAAATAATGTTGTACATTAATTTTTCTAATAAATTTTTGAATATCAATAAATGTACTGAACTTATTAAGCGGTCGAGGTGGTGCATATTTAAGACCTTTGCTTAGTACCACTTTTTCTTGGTCAGTTAATATGATTTTGCTCAGATTAAAAATACCAGAATCATTTCATTTCGTTTCCGCTTTTTTGGGTCTCCTCCTCCCCCCTCTCTTGCCTCTTCTAGTTCCGGATTGTTTCTCCTTTCTTATTGCTCCCTCTGAAAATCCTGATTCTTATATTGCTCAGGATAATTCTGATCGTAATTGAAAGGAGAACGGTCATAATTACCATAGTCATTCCTATTATGAGAATAATTGCCTGTAGATGTATCCCTTCCCCTCAGAGGAGAGAATCGATTAGAGGTATGAACCCCAGCCCAGTATGGTCTAGGTGATTGATACCGCCTTTGATCGTATGTGGGGTTCCCCCTTGGGGTTGGACTATGTTGTTCATCCCTATGGTCCATTTGGTAGTGGCGATATGGGGTATGGTGATATCCCCTATTGGTTGAACGACCTCTACCCCTACCGTTATTCTGGTTCCTACGTCCCCTGAAGGGGGAAGGATTATAACTATGGTAATTAGGTTGCTGTGAAACCATATAGTTAGTGGGCCCCTCAGGATGCCCCGAACTCCTGCCAGTACGATGGTCAACTGTGACCATGCTCAAGATATTGTTATCATTGGCAGTATCTTCTCTAGAAGGGGTTTCTTTGAGTTTCTTCTGCCATTTAAACACGGTCCCAGTTTTATAATCATCTGTGTCCCTAGAATACTTTTTTTGTTTCTTATTATGCTGGTCACATTCTTCCTTCTCTAAATGGGACTGTAGGTTGGTCGAAAGCAGATTGTATTCCTCTGAATTTTTGTAAGGGGTCAACTTGTCTTTGATCTCCCTTACCTCATTATCTATACCAAGGGTACACTCTCTTTTTTTATCGACCATAAACTGGAGGAGTTTAATCCCTGCCCCTGCCCAGAAGTTATACCAGGTAACAAGATCTTGTTCACCTTGGTGGGGAGCTACCTCCCATCTAAGGCTTCTCGGGACCATTTTATCACCCACATATTGGTTGAGAAAGGCAATGTCCCATTGTAGATGTAATTCAGAGGTCATTAGATTCTTTAGCCATGAGAAAAGACCACCAACTTCAGTGTTGGGGTTAGAAGCAATAAATACCCCTTCTGTGGTGAATTTTCTTGTGGCTCTATAATCAAAGATATCCATGTGCTCTGAAGTGCCAAGCAGCAATATGGGTGTTTATAAATAAAAGACTAGTAAACCAGTGATACTGCGCTAAGGCACTAGTGAAATACAAACTGTGAAGTGAACGAAGAAAGTTTTTTTGATATAGTGAGCTGCCAAACCACAACTAAACCTGTTGGAAATAGATACAATAAACAAAAAACGGTTTTAGCGGTCAACCTAAAAAGTGATATGGTAGTGATTAGTGGTGTACAGCCTTTCAAGGCTTTGAAACACAAAAAAACTCTTAAATAGTGAAACAATATAAACTAAGTTCAAATGTGATGTGATATGTAGATGGCTAAGTTTATCTAGACCCGTGGATAGAGTCCTTTATAACTTTAAAACAGTGGAAAAAAGTCCTGGGAGGTATAGGCCAAGAATAGACAGATTGAAACACTCGGGAGAATCCTAATCCAAGTAGATGGGAGGCTTACCAGACCAAAGTTGAAATACGCTTGAGTATGCCAAAGTAGTCCGAAGAACTCCACCTCTGGAAATGAACGTCACACAATCCAATAATGGTCTGAGATGGTCTTGCTTGAAAGACTAGCGGCCCGTCTGTGGCTTTTTTCTCTTTTTTGGGGTACCGTCTTCATCCACGGAAGGGGGATGCCTGTCAGCCAAAGTCCCTTCCTCACCGGCAATCCCAGGAGTTGGAGGAGTATTAAAGGAGGAGAAAAAGGCTCCAAATAGTGTAAAACCCCAGTGATGAGGTATATTTATTGAAAAGCGCCTAAAACCACATATAAAAATCCAATTAAAATATACAGTTCAAACGCAGCAATTTGGGGTGGGTAATTCCTGACGCGTTTCGTGTTAGTACACGTCATCTGGGGGTTACCAACCCCTCAACAAGCCGCGTATAAATAGTCAGCATGCACCCCAATTTGCTGCGTTTGTACTGAATATTTTAATGGGATTTTTATATGCGGTTTTAGGCGCTTTTCAATAAATATACCTCATCACTGGGGTTTTACACTATTTGGAGCCTTTTTCTCCTCCTTTAATACTCCTCCAACTCCTGGGATTGCTGGTGAGGAAGGGACTTTGGCTGACGGGCATTCCCCCTCCGTGGATGAAGACGGTACCCCAAAAAAGAGAAAACCGCCACAGACAGGCCGCTAGTCTTTCAAGCAAGACTATCTCAGACTGTTATTGGATTGTGTGACGTTGATTTCCAGAGGTGGAGTTCTTCGGACTACCTTGGCATACTCAAGCGTATTTCAACTTTGGTCTGGTATGCCTCCCATCTACTTGGATTAGGATTCTCCCGAGTGTTTCAATCTGTCTATTCTTGGCCTATACCTCCCAGGACTTTTTTCCACTGTTTTAAAGTTATAAAGGCCTCTATCCACGGGTCTAGATGAACTTAGCCATCTACATATCACATCACATTTGAACTTGGTTTATATTGTTTCACTATTTTTTAAGAGTTTTTTTGTGTTTCAAAGCCTTGAAAGGCTGTACACCACTAATCACTACCATATCACTTTTTAGGTTGACCGCTAAAACCGGTTTTTGTTTATTGTAAAGTGTACATAAGCCTATTGTATTTTTTAGACACAGATAGACTTAGATTCTGTAGGGAATGCATGGAACCTCTGTCACATTTTTATTGTTGCCATTGGTAGATTCGTTCTCTGGATTTGTCATGACCACCATTGTCACTAAGACAGAAAATGATTGAAAAATCAAAGATTTTAGAGTTGCCACTAGAACAGGAGAGGGGGAATTTACCAATGGAGACACCTGTTCCTGTGACCACTGCCTGATAGAGGCCTTTTATTCCTTTCCTGCTCTATACAAAACTTAAAAACATAGCATGACCATACATACACTTTAAGCTCTGTAAAATATAAGTGGTTCTAAAGGCTAAGGCTGGGTTCACACCTATGCGAATTGGATGCGGCTTAAACCGCATCCAATTCGCAGGACACTTGAAAACACATTGTTTTCAATGTGTCCAGTTCACATATGTGCGGTGCATTCGCACTCCGCATTGCACAAAAAACGCACACGTTTTTTGTGCAGTGCGGTGCGAGTTCCCAGCCCGTTGAGTCCAGTGGGAGCGCATCTAACATGGAGATGCACTCCGCACTGAACGGGGATCTTTCCCCTGCTCGCGGCTCCTCCCCCATCTCTCCCCCCGCAGCTGCTGCGCTGTGGGAACGGACAGGAGCCGCCGAACGGCAGCTCCGTCCCTTCCCGGCAGCAGAGAGGCTGGAATTCGCACCGCAATGGTGTGAATCCAGCCTAAAGGTTATTTACACTAATGCATTCTATCCATTAAGGTGAAAAAAACCTTCTGCAAGCAACCCCCCCCCCCCCCAAGCGCCCTTTAAATTCCCTCAACTCACTCTCTCCTCATTGACCCAGACACAGCAGTGAGAGTCATTGGCCATTGTTTTATAGACACACAGGGGTTGATTTACTAAAGCTGGAGAGTGCAAAAACTGGTGCAGCTGTGCATGCTAGCCAATCAGCTTCTAACCTCAGCTTGTTCAATCAAGCTTTGACCATAAAACCTTGAAGCTGATTGGTTTCTGTGTGGAGCTGCACCAAATTTTGCACTTTCAAGCTTTAGTAAATCAACCCCACAGAGTCAGCTCAGGAGCAAGCACACACAAGAGAGGAGGGACAAGGAGCGCTGGCGGGGAACGGAGAAAAGGAGGATCAGGGCTATTCTGTGCACAGAGCAGGTAAGTATAACATGCTTGATATTAAAAAAAAAAAACAAAAAAAAAACTTTGCTTTTAGAATCAGTTTAAACATTCAACATTTTGCAGAGATGGAATAAAATCACTAGACATCCTGCAGCACCAAGATTGAATATTGTGTCTGCTGATATAATAAAGATATAGTGCTGCGCTGCTGTGATGTATATTATTTTCTTTCTTTTTCTTTTTTTCTTTATTACATGACTTTCCTTATAGTCACTTCTAAATGAATGAAATCACAGCAGTTCATATGAAAGGTGCTTTCATGACTTCAAGGTAAAACCACATAACGTACAGTTGTGAAATCACAAGTAAACCTTTATTTGGCAAACATTTTATGCATTTTCCTTGAAGTCATGAATGCACATTTCATATGAACATATGATTTCATTCACTTGGAAAGACCATAATGATTTTCTTTTGAAGTCATGTATGCACAATAATATTTGGATTTCTGGGATTTGATTCACTGTATTTTGTTTCAGCAATTACCTACACAGCTTTGACATTATTTGCTATATTTACGCATAGTCTTTTGGTATTGGTAATGTAGCACCCCTTTGACACCACAAAGACAGGACAGCACCTCCAGAGGCCTAAGGACAGCTAGCATTTCTATGTCTAGCGAGTCTATGGCTTAAGTGGGGGGACTGAGAAATTATATTGGGCACCGGTCACTTTTGTCTTTTTAAAGTTTTATTGCAGAATGGTTAACTACTTAAGGTTCGCTCTATAGCTTTAAATAAAGTAAAAAATATTGTTTTTTTCAAAATAGTTTTTTGTTTATAGCGCAAAAAATAAAAATGCACGTATTTGACACAGCCAACCAAAAACACCAGATCTCGGCATGTCCTGGTCCCCTAACCCCAATACTCCACAACCCGAGTTTCCCCCCAGGCACACAACCTCACCCCCTATCAAAAAACCAGCCACCAACGGGGCTAAGACTACATCATATCACGGAAAACGGGACTCTCTATGACCGAACTCACATAAACAGGGGCCGCGAAACCAGTCAACTTGATTCCTTCAGATACATTCAGCTCCAACACTTCATCAATAGCATCAAAGTGCACAAAAACCTGCCACGCGAACCGCCCCCATTTGACTCCCTATGCCTAGAGGAGAAACCGATAAGACAGGTGATCTCCCTTCTACACAACATGCTTTTGGAATCTACGTCCTCAAGCGACAGTAAAAATTGCGAAACCTGGGCCCAGTCCCTTCAGACCAACATTTCCGAATCTGACTGGACTGCCATATTCCAACATGCACATAAAGGCTCCTTGAACGTATCCATTCAAGAAAACAATTACAAACTGGTCTCACGCTGGTATCGCACCCCATCAATCTTGGCCAAATACAACAAGAACATCTCAGATAAATGCTTTAGATTCTCCCAGGCACTGGGAACGCTCCAGCATATTTGGTGGGATTGCCCCAACATCTCCCCCTTTTGGAAACAGGTTCACGACAAGATATGCTCCATCTCCACATTCTCATTAGAGTACACACCTGAACAATACCTCCTACACCACCAACCCCACACAGACACGACATATCACAAATCCCTGGCTATGGCTATGGTAAACGCCGCTAAGCTTTGTATACCCAGACTCTGGGGCACCAACAAATCTCCATCTGTGGCAGACTGGTTTAGGCAAATAGACAAAATTGCAGAGATGGAAGAACTCATTGCCATCTCCCACAACACCCCTAGAACATTCACACAACGCTGGGCCTGTTGGACACACTTTCAAACATCTGACCTCTACAAACAAACTTTGAATTGCTCCACAACTTAAAACCTCTACCCCCTTAAACTATCTGTAATCATTGCTCCCCCATTATTAACCCTGACTGATACACACCTCACACGGACTAACTTAGATATCATGGGATATCCCCCCACCTCACTCCGCTCTCTTAAATGTGCCTTCCAATAGAAAGCCTTATAGAACCACACAATATTATTAAATCACAGATACTACAGTGGATCAATCCCGCCATACAATCACCTCCTATACGATGCCCCCCTCACATCTCCCCTATCCCCCTTACCCCCCCTCCCAACCCCACCCACTACACAACAACCAAACTATCACATCCTATCTCACACTCCCCTCCTGCGCTGGACGCAGGGGACTCAAACCCCAAAGCCCCATATCTAAAATCCCAAGACCAGCCCCTACACCATAAAGTCTCGATATACTGCTAACCCCATACTGAAAACATATCGCAATGTTGGGTATTGTTGACGAGGAATTGTACTCTGATCATCTACTGTTGTTGTACATGAAGTATCTCTCGTCAATATGTTTCTTGTTCTTTAAACATGCATTATTCTTAATAAAGCTTTGTTTCGGAAAAAAAACAATGCAGAGGGGATCAAATACCACCAAAAGAAAGCTCTATTTGTGGGAAACAAGGACATTAATTTGGGTACAGTATTGCACAACCACGCAATTGTCAGTTAAAGTAACGTGGTGCCGTATCTCAAAAAAATGGCCTGGTCATGAAGGGGGTAAATCCTCCGGAGGTCAAGTGGTTAAGGAGGTGGTGAGGGTTAGGGGTCCCAGATCCTGTAGCAGATCATTTACAGACTCTCCAGATCAATGTCCAGCTTCAAAGTGTCAGAAGCTTTAAGCTGACTGAGCAACACTGTAAGCACATTCCCACATTTCAGTGCTTTCTCCAAATGAGTCACCAGGCCCTCCCTTCAGCAAATGGCCTCTCCTGGGTCTTCTCCTTGGCACATCTTTGTCCAGACCAGACAGCACAGCTTCGGAACCACTTTAGCAAGTTAGGCCTTGAACCAGGCTAATGGGCTTAACAGCAAATCTCCAAAAAGCAGCACCTCCCTAGGCCTCAGCCCAGAAAAGAGAGAGAGAGCACATGGCCTGTCCCAAATATTTATATCCTCCCCTAGCATGCACCAGTGGAAAAATCTCTTACTGGTTTGGCTGAAGAAAATATAAATACTCATAACTTAGTTTTGTTTGTGAAATCTCATACCAGTGATACCAGTGACATCTACTGGTGACAGTGAGAAACCAGAAGCCAACTTAAGCTTAGGGAAAACCAGGTGAAAAATTATACAATCAGTCTGAGCTAACCACAACCCAGCCAAAAATAAATTGACACAGTAGCCCTTGTTTAGGACAAGGGGGCTACACCAATATACACCCCAGCACCGTGGCACTATTACATGATTGTGGAAAGAGTAGTAATACCGCGCTAGGGTCTTCAATAAAAGCAGCAGCCAATATACACAATTAATATACTGTCTACATCAAAAATTAGGGCCGTGCTAAAATTTAAATATAAACAGTCTTAAACAGTGGCAGTGAAACCATCAACAATGGAAGAAACGAGTAGATAAAAATGATATGTAGTTTGTGGAAATGACCAACCAAAGTCCACTAAGATGACCAGTGGATATTTCAGTCCCATATACACCATCGATCTTATTCATAACAATAGGATCCGCAATAATGGCAGATATCTTGACCGTTATAAATCACCAAATGTGCTGGATAAACATGCCGTGTGAACCACCACCAACTTATGAGAGGCTTACCAGATGGAAGATAAGAAACACCTATGATTTAACCCCAGCCAGGGGTATACAGGTATTCCCCGCAAGTCTCCTCACAGGAGTCTTCAAATCTCTTAAGTCGCCAGGCAGTCAGTTTGACGTGGCAGGTTGTTCCCATAAAATAAAAGAATCCCGCTTAGCGTAATACTGTATACCAGTTTTATTAATGACTAAAAATATACTCACAAAAGTAACTTCAAATGCACATTAAAGGCCGGCATAAACTCTCCCGGGTACAATCGTAAAAACAAGTGGTGACGTCAGCGCGGCCTCCCGATGTACGTTTCTTCATCAAAAGACGTCGTCCAGGGGACAGGGCGCGCCGCCGCGACACCGCTCTTTATTCTCACCCACACACCATTCCGAGCTGTAGGTGATGCTCACTCCTCCATGTTCTCTAAGGGCAAAAATGCCATTACCTACAGAGAACAACAGTATGATGGTACTTTGAATTTTTTTCAAATGCTATATGAACAACCTGGAGCTTACAGGCACTATATCAAAAAATTTTAATAAATATAAATGAACCGGATTAAGAGAAAACACCCTTACGTTATTCCGGCCGTTCTCATATCGTCCAAAGGATGGAGCGTGCCATCACGGCACCATGCTTAATTCCGCCCACACACCAATATGAGCTCAGAACAAAGTTCTCTCCTCCATATTAGTTAGGGGCAAATTGCCTCAAAAGGGGAAACGATAAATAAATGGTGATATACAAATTTTTTTCTTCACCAATCATATGTGGGCTGCCACATTAAGACCCCAAATCACTTAATATAAAATATATGAAAAAATAACTAATTTGGTCTAAAAAAAATTCCTCCTAAGGGTAAGATCTTTAAACCTGGGATTATTTGATTCTACAAATTACGACACACCAACCAACAATTCGGATTGGGTTCACAGATTTAGGTAAGATATATATATATAATGTAAAAAATGTTTACATTAAATTTAAAACTTATGTGTGTCATTACCCCACACAATTGTAATGATGCCCCAAAATATAAAATCAATGATGCCTAATATTTTCATTTACTCCCTTATTGATTAGAAATCTTCAATCTATTAGGTGCCTGTTTGATCATGCACAGACCTAAGGAACCCTCCACCAACTCCACCAAGGGAATAGGGAATATAGCCCCGCAAATCTTGTGCATAAACAAAAGGCACCAAACAAGTACATATTAAGGAATCATGAGTTATCGATAAAGGAATTGACATCAACCTCTACATTAAGCCCATAGGGGGTGTAGGATCTGATCTTATAGATCCAGGCCATTTCCATCCTGGAAATGTTCCTAATCAACGAACTCCCCCTCCAGTAGGCCTCATATTTGTCAATCCCCAAAAACATAGTCCTCGAGGGATCTCTATTGTGAACCTCTCTATAATGTTTCGACACCGAGTGGTTCTTGAAACCAGTGAGAATATTTGTAATATGTTCATTAAGACAAACATTCAAAGGGCGCTTGGTCCTACCCAAATACTGTAGCCCACAAGGGCATTGTAATAGGTAGACCGCCCCTTTTGTAGTATATGTGATAAACGGTTTTATAGAATGTAGTGTAGACAAACTGTTGGAAACAAATGAAGATGTTCTAAGTTGTGATACACAACTATATGAACACACCCTACATTTCCCACATTTAAAGAAACCTGTAAGTTCTTGAAAAAACATTGGCCTCGTCACGGGGGGATCCACTACATTTGGAGCTATTTTATGCCTCAAAGAAGAGGCCCCCTTAAACACTACAGAAGGACAGTCAGGCAAATTATCACATAGAACACGATCGTTCTTCGGAATGTGCCAATGTTTAGAAATGATTTGTGGCACCTTTCTAGCTTGGCTAGAATAGGTAGTGACAAAAGGTAAGACAGGAGTTTTATCATTCTGTCTATCATCCTCCGATTTTTCTTTCAACAGGTCGTCTCGATTCATATGTGATACCTCCATTAGGGTAGTAGATAATGAGTCCTCAGAGTACCCTTTCTCTTTAAATCGTTGTGTCAGGATATCGGCTTGTCTATAGAAATCTCCTAGGACTGTACAATTCCGACAAAGTCACATGTATTGACTCTTAGGGATTCCCCCAAGTCACGGAGAGTGATGACAGCTCTCTAAAGAAATGAAGGAGTTCCTATCGGAGGCTTTAAAATATGTGGAAGTAACAAAACGGCATGCCTTAATTTCTATTTTAAGGTCTAAAAAATTCACCTCCCGGGGGTTGGCCTCATATTTTAATTCTATGCCCCTATCATTGTGGTTCAGACCCTCAAGAAAAGCTTTTAAGCTCGGGACGTCACCATCCCCCAGGAGGATGACATTGTCTATTTATCTCGCCCAGAGGACCAGCTCCGGCCTTCTCTGGGCATAGACAACGTCCTCCTCCCATAGGTCCATAAACAAGTTGGCCAAACTAGGTGCATATTTGGCACCCATGGCGACGCCCTTGATTTGACTATTATACTTTTGGTCAAACCAGAAGTAATTGTGGGTAGCCGCAAACTTCAACTCCATAATAAATTAAATTTGTTCCTGGGGGAAATCCAAATCTCGTTCGAGATAACATGCCTAGAATCCTTAATAAAAGATGGAACCCTCCGCACTAACGGCTGTAGGAAAAAAATCAATATATCTGCCCACCTGGGAAGTGAGGGAATCAATCCCACTCACAATAGGACGCCCGAGTGGGCAGATAGGATCTTTCTGTCATTTGGGGAGGTAATAAATAACAGGAGTGCGAGGAGCCTTGGGTACCAAGAAACTGCCTTCTTTTTTAGTTAGGATACCTCCCTCCAATCCTCTCCCCACAATCTTATTAATCTTATAGGTGAATTTTTTAGACCTTAAAATAGAGATTAAGGCATGCCATTTTGTTACTTCTACATATTTTAAAGCCTCCTTCATAGGAACTCCTTCATTCCTTTAGAGAGCTGTCATTACTCTCCGTGGCTTGGGGGAATCCCTTTGTCGCAATTGTACAGTCCTAGGAGATTTCTATAGACAAGCCGATATCCTGACACAATGATTTAAAGAGAAAGGGTACTCTGAGGACTCATTATCTACTACCCTAGAGGAGGCATCACATATGAATCGAGACGACCTGTTGAAAGAAAAATCGGAGGATGATAGATGGAATGATAAAACTCCTGTCTTACCTTTTGTCACTACCTATTCTAGCCAAGCTAGAAAGGTACGACAAATCATTTCTAAACATTGGCACATTCTGAAGAACAATTGTGTTCTATGTGATAATTTGCCTGACTGTCCTTCTGTAGTGTTTAAGGGGGTCCCTTCTTTGAGGCATAAAATAGCTCCAAATGTAGTGGATCCCCCCCCCCCCGTGACAAGGCCAATGTTTTTTAAAGAACTTACAGGTTTCTTTAACCACTTACCAACCGGAAGGTTTTCCAGCTTTAGGACCAGAGCACTTTTTGCGATTCGGCGCTGCGTCATTTTAACTGACAATTGCGCGGCTGTGCGACGTTGCATCCAAACAAAATTTGCGTCCTTTTTTTCCCACAAATAGCGCTTTCTTTTGGTGGTATTTGATCGCCTCTGCATCATTTCTGATCGGCGCTATAAACAAAAGAAGAGCGATCATTTTGCAAAAAAACACAAATTTCTTACTTTTTGCTAAAATTCAAATCCAAAAAAAATATAAAAAAATATTTTTTTTCACCGTTTTTGGCCAATTTATATAATTCCTCATATTTGTGATAAAAAAAAAAAATCGCAAACGGCGTTTATTGATTGGTTTGCGCAAAAGTAGCCGCGTTTACGGATGATGAGAATTCATTTCCGGGGTTTTTTTATTTTTTTATTTTTTACTAGTAATGGCGGCGATCTGCGATTTTTAGCGGTACTGCGATATTGCAGCGGACATGTCGGACATTTTTGACACTTTTTTGGGACCAATGACATTTAATCAGCGATCAGAAATTTAAATGTCCACTGATTACTGTATAAATGTCATTGGCAGTGAAGGGGTTAACCTGCAGGGGGAGACCTAGGGGTTAACTGTGTTCCCTGGGTGTGTTCTTACTGTGGGGGGGTTGGGCTAACATGGGCATGAGAGATCTAACTGATCCCAGTGACAGGGATCAGTAGATCTCTCATGCCCCTACTAACAGAGCGGGGAACCGCTGTGTTTACATCGGCGCTTCCACGTTCTTTGCCTGTGGCCGCTCATCGCGGCTCGCCGGCGGACAACGGGTCCGCCCGAGCCGCGGGCACACTCCTCAGGAGTGCGGCGGGCGCGCGCCCCCTAGTGGCTGTTCACATATCGCCACCTTTTTATGGCGATTCGCGCTCAGCATCCCGACTGCCGCCGTGAAAACACGTTGCGTGGTCGGGAAGTGGTTAAATGTGGGAAATGTAGGGTGTGTTCATATAGTTGTGTATCACAACGTAGGACAACTTAATTTGTTTCCAACAGTTTGTCTACACAACATTCTATAAAACCGTTTATCACATGTACTACAAAAGGGGTGGTCTACCTATTACAATGCCCTTGTGGGCTACAGTATGTGGGTAGGACCATGCGCCCTTTGAATGTTCATCTTAATGAACATATTACAAATATTCTCACTGGTTTCAAGAACCACACGGTGTCGAAACATTATAGAGAGGTTCACAATAGAGATCCCTCGAGGACTATGTTTTTGGGGATTGACAAATATGAGACCCACTGGCAGGGGAGTTCGTTGATTAGGAACATTTCCAGGATGGAAATGGCCTGGATCTATAAGATCAGATCCTACACCCCCTATGGGCTTAATGTAGAGTTTAATGTTAATTCCTTTATCGATAACTCATGATTCCTTAATATGTACTTGTTTGGTGCCTTTTGTTTATGCACAAGATTTGCGGGGCTATATTCCCTATTCCCCTGGTGGAGTTGGTGGGGGGTTCCTTAGGTCTGTGCATGATCAAACAGGCACCTAATAGATTGAAGATTTCTAATCAATAAGGGAGTAAATGACAATATTAGGCATCATTGATTTTATATTTTGGGGCATCATTACAATTGTGTGGGGTAATGACACACATAAGTTTTAAATTTAATGTAAATTTTTTTATAGTATATATATATATATACATATATATATATATATCTTACCTAAATCTGTGAACCCAATCTTGTTTTTGTTAGAATCAAATAATCCCAGGTTTAAAGATCTTACCCTTAGGAGGAATTTTTTTAGACCAAGTAAGTTATTTTTTGATATATTTTATATTAAGTGATTTGGGGTCTTAATGTGGCAGCCCACATATGATTGGTGAAGAAAAAAATTTGTATATCACCATTTATTTGTCGTTTCCCCTTTTGAGGAATGGCAATTTGCCCCTAACTAATATGGAGTAAATAACTTTGTTCTGAGCTCATATTGGTGTGTGGGCGGAATTAAGAATGGTGCCGTGATGGCACGCTCCATCCTTTGGACGATATGAGAATGGCCGGAATAACGTAAGGGTGTTTTCTCTTAATCCGGTTCATTTATATTTATTCAAATTGTTTTTGATATAGTGCCTGTAAGCTCCAGGTTGTTCATATAACATTTGAAAAAAATTCAAAGTACCATCATCCTGTTGTTCTCTGTAGGTAATGGCATTTTTGCCCTTAGAGAACATGGAGGAGTGAGCATCACCTACAGCTCGGAATGGTGTGTGGCTGAGAATAAAGAGCGGTGTCGCGGCGGCGCGCCCTATCCCCTGGACGACGTCTTTTGATGACGAAACGTATGTCGGGAGGCCGCGCTTACGTCACCGCTTGTTTTTACGATTGTACCTTGGAGAGTTTATGCCGGCCTTTAATGCGCATTTGAAGTGACTTTTGTGAGTATATTTTTAGTCATTAATAAAACTGGTATACAGTATTACGCTATGCGGGATTCTTTTATTTTATGGGAACAACTTGCCACGTCCAACTGACTGCCTGGCGACCCAAGAGATTTGAGGATACTTGCGGGGAATACCTGTATACCCCTGGCTGGGGTTAAATCATAGGCGTTTCTTATCTTCCATCTGGTAAGCCTCTCACAAGTTGGAGGTGGTTCACACGGCATGTTTATTCAGCACATTTGGTGATTTATAACGGTCAAGATATCTGCCATTATTGCGGATCCTATTGCTGTGAATAAGATCGATAGTGTATATGGGACTGAAATATCCACTGGTCATCTTAGTGGACTTTGGTTGGTCATTTCCACAAACTACATATCATTTTTATCTACTCGTTTCTTCCATTGTTGATGGTTTCGCTGCCACTGTTTAAGACTGTTTATATTTAATTTTTAGCACGGCCCTAATTTTTGACTATTACATGATTATACTTTGTTGATGTGGGAACACATGCAGGGTGTCAACAGCAGCTGTGTGTCATGTTAAACACAATTCATATTTTATTTGGTAATTGTCACAAGTGGCAGTGCAGGCATATTGTGTTTTATTATAAGTATTTGCTGATGCTGTGCTTTTGTATACACTGGGAGGTTATCTGGTTTGGTAATTGATTGCGCAAAAATGCATATTTTACATGGATATGGACTTGATTTCTATGCTTTTTTGCATTTATGCAGTGTGTATATTCTTTCGCAGGAATTTAAGATGCTCACAGACCACTAAAGCAATATATGAAAGCTGAGAACCTTCCCACAGGTCTCCTACTCTTTCCCTAAACTTTTATTTATTCTCTTTTCCTGCACATTTTACCACTCTAATTTTCTCCCTGATGAACAAGTCAGCACCTATGTGTACACTACAAAGTATTTCAGCAAGCCTTGTGCTGTACTACACTCATTAAGTTGCCAAAAAAAAAATGAGCAAAGGCTGCTAATGGTCTGGGTGTACGATTCAAAAGAGCAGATCACAGCTGTATTAGGAAAAAATGGATTCGTAGCCTTCTGCTTTAGCTTTTCTCTCCCTGATGCTGGTCATACACACTTTAATTTTTCATGTGATTATTGCATCAAACAGTTATTTCAGATATCTGACTGATAAAAAGAAGCAGTAAATGTGTCTGCGTTAATCTGAAAACCTTTAGTTTTAAAGGTGTGTTGAAACAAGTAAGCAAAATTTGAAAGATATTGTTAAGGTAATATTTCGTAATCATTTTTTTCCCCATACAGCATATGGCTTGCCAATGATCAGAATGTAATATCCAATCTTTTTTTCCCCTTTTTTTTAACAATGTTTTACACTAAGACATTTGTTCTTACAAAAGCAGCATAATATCGCATTGAAGCAGTGCTTAAGCTGAGAGATACATAGTATGAATATATCCTATAAGACATGAGCAGTATACAAATAGTAGAATAGAGAGCATAGCATAAGGTATGGGGTAGAAATATGAAAGGGAGGGGTTAAGTGATAATAAGTTTGTTTTTAACCTCCCTGGCGGTATGATTCTGTCTGGAATTTTGTTCCAAAAGTGGTACAATTATTTTGCATGAAAATTTGGCGTTTTATATTGTAGGCCTGTAATTCTTAGGAATAACTCACTTAAATCTGTCCAAACAAGAGTCTAGTAGACATCCCGGGTATGAAAAAGTTTGAAAAATGAAATCATAAATTATAATATAATAAATAACTATAAATAAGCTCAGTTGCAGAATTGTCGCTATCGTCACTTTCAGTTGCTGATGATAAATTTCCCCAAAAATCAGTATCACTCAATTCTGCAAATCATTCTTATTTACTATCGGTGTTTTCTAGCTGATCAAAAACCACTTTTGACGCAAAGGGACACTTTTTGGTTGCTATGGACATTCTCAAGTTTCCTGGCAGAAAGA
>BLSH010148082.1:820286-840788 GCA_018402905.1 Glandirana rugosa
CTGAAAATTGCGCGGTCGTGCGACGTTGTACCCAAACAAAATTTGCGTCCTTTTTTTCCCACAAACAGAGCTTTCTTTTGGTGGTATTTGATCACCGCTGCATCATTTCTGGTTGCTGCTATAAACAAAAGAAGAGCGACAATTTTGCAAAAAAACACAAATTTCTTACTTTTTGCTAAAATACAAATCCAAAAAAAAAATACAAAAAAACATTTTTTTTCATCGGTTTTGGCCGATTTGTATTCTTCCTCATATTTGTACTAAAAAAAAAATCGCAATTGGCTTTATTGATTGGTTTGCGCAAAAGTGACCACGTTTACGGATGATGAGAATTAATTTCTGGGGTTTTTATTTTTTTTTATTTTTTACTAGTAATGGCGGCAATCTGCGATTTTTAGCAGTACTGCGATATTGGGGCAGACATGTTGGACCATTTTGACACTTTTTTGGGACCATTGGCACTTATACAACGATCAGTGCTATAAAAAAGCACTGATTACTGTGTGAATGCCATTGGCAGTGAAGGGGTTAATCTGCAGGGGCGCTCTAAGGGTTAACTATGTTCCCTGGGCGTGTTCTAACTGTGTGTGGGCTGCCCTGGCAGGGGAAGGGGAGTGATCACAGCTTCCATGTAGAGGAAGGCTGTGATCACAGCCCTTCCCCCTCTCACAGAACAGAGGTCCGTGTTTATTTACACAGACCTCCGTTCTTTCAGTGCGGGGGGGCATCGCGGGTAGCCGGTGGCGATCGAGTCCGCCGCACCCGCTCCCTGGCCCCCCCGAACACAGTGCACGATCTCGCAGCCGCCGTCGTATGACGGCGGTTTGCGATATCGAGCCACTTTGTTGCCGTCAAGTGGTCGGCAAGTGGTTAATAATGCTTAAAGTGAAAAAAAAAAGAAAAATTCCTTTAACTATTGTGCCTGGGGGGGTGTCCTTAGTCTGTGTGTAAAAGAGCGCATCTCTGTGAGGTGTAGAACATAGCCAGAGCAAAATGACATTTCCATAGGAAAAATTGTCATTTAAAATCGCGGCTATATACAAAGTGCGTGCGGTCCCCCCCACCCCCCGGTCCAACCCAGGCTCTTCGGGTCTGGTTTGGAGATTAAGGGGAACCCCGCGCCAAATTTAAAAAAAATTGACGTGGGAGTCCCCCTAAAGTCCAAACCAGACCCTTATCCGAGCATACAGCCCTGGCCGGTTGTGATGGGAGGGGGGTGAGCGAGTGCCCCCCTCCTGAACCGGACCAGGCTACATGCCCTCAACATGGGGAGTATGGGTGCTTTGGGGGAGGGATGGCTCTGCCCCCCCTCCTCAAAGCACCTTGCCCCCATGTTGATGGGGACAAGAGCCTCTTCCCCACAAGCCTGGCCGGTGCTTGTGGGGGTCAGCGGGCGGGGGGGCTTATCGGAATCTGGAAGCCCCCTTTAATAAGGGAGCCCCTAGATCCCGCCCCCCCATGCGAATAAGTTTGGGGTACATTGTACCCCTACCCATTCACCAAAAAAGGAGTGTAGTGTAAAAAAAAACAATAGGCAGTTTTTGACAAGTCCTTTATTTTGTAAAATAGCTCTTTCTTCTTTCTTCCTCCATCTTCTCCTGGCCAGGTCCTTCTTCTGGTCTTTTTCTTCTTCTTTTAGTCTTCTTGCTTCCCCTCTTCATCTTCAATCTTCATTTTCTTTCCCCGCCGCTGCGCTCTCCGCTGCTGCATTCTGGCCCCTGCGCGTCTTGCCGAATGGGCAGTCTTCATGATGACAGTTCTTTTATAAGAAGGGGCGGGGCCTCCCGTGGCGTAAATGGGTGACCCACCCCCTCTGACATCACATTACGTCAGAAGGGGCGGGTTCACTCAGTTATGTCACTGGGTGGCCCCGCCCCTTCTTATAAAAGTACTGTCATCGTGAAGACCGCCCATTCGGCAAGACGAGCAAGGGCCGGACTGCAGCAGCGAAGAAAGCGGTGGCGGGGAAAGAAGAAAGAAGATGAAGATTAAAGATTGAAAACGAAGAGAGGAAGCAAGAAGACTAAAAGAAGAAGAAGAAGACCAGAAGAAGGACCAGGCCAGGAGAAGATGGAGGAAGAAAGAAGAAAGAGCTATTTTACAAAATAAAAGATTTGCCAAAAACTGCCTATTGTTTTTTTCTCCTACGTATACTGACAGACGCAGCCCTTCATTGACAAGTGGGGTTATATGCACATCCTACCAGGAGTTGACTAGGCAAATAGAAAGAAAGCAAGCTGACCCCTCCCAGGGGGCTGTCCTCTCTCTCCCATATAACCCCACTGCTCTGCATAGCATATCAGTTTCTTATGCCTAGTGCAAGGAGTTAGACCTGGCTCCCTTATGGGACCTGCGGTTCACCTTTTTTGCTACCGCTTTTTTAATTTTCTCAAGCTATCTGATGAAGACTGCTATGAAGAAGCCGGCTGGGGCATAGAGGATGTCTAGCATCCTGAACTTTCCCCAGCGTGGCCGACCGATGCGAGCTAGCCTTAGCCTTGGCGGGGCCCGCCGCATCGTGCATGTTCCGTGCGGGTGGCCAGTGGGTGACCCCCCACTTGCGCCCAGTGACCGGACCTTGTTCCCGTCTAAGGGCCTGTGGCCTGCAGCATCCCTCTCCGGCAGCGGGAGGAAGGTCTGCAATTGGGTGGCTACCCGCTACACCCGTTGGACTGGTGAATGACCCCCTCTCTCCCCCCTAGGGGCACGGAGGGGGGGCTGGGTGACTTTAGCAATTTGAGCCAGCCGGTGGAGGGTGTTTTGCTGGGCTACAGCCTCCCCTGGGTGTTCTCGCCCCCCTCCTACACCCCCTCCCCCCTCTCACCACCCTGCGCTTCTGAACTGCCATGCGGCGATCCGCTGCCATTTTGCCGTAGCCACGGCCATTTTCTTGGGGTTTTCCCTCTAGTGCTGAGCGGCGGCCATTTTGCTGTCGTCGCGGCCTGTATACAGGTTTTGGCCTCTTGTGACCGTTCGGCGGCCATGTTGGATGTGACTGGAAAGAAAAACGTGCTGCTAGCCATTTCCTTCCTCTTTCACCCTGGGACAGCGTGGATGGCACAGGCGGCGCAGGCTCTATAACTGGCGGTCACTAAGCACTCCTACTGGGACGCAATGCTTGTGAGGCTACAAACAGCAAGTATAGCTGGGCTCTCCCTGGGGCGCTGGTAGCGCTGGGCGCAGTCCTCCTGGGGTCTCCCTGGTTGATCTGTGGGGCGGTGGTGGGGCTGCATTGTGGGGGTGTCTGCATTTTTTCTGCCTGTCAGGTCCGATGGCACAATGGCGGATGACCCTGCGGTTCCTTCTCAGGAGGAGTCAGCGGCAGCGCAACCTGCGCTAGGGACCCTGGTGTCCTTGGACCAGCTGAGAGCAGTATTTGGGGAATTCCTTCCCCAGGCACCGAGCCGGGTTAAGGGGCCCCTAACAAGCATCCGCCTCCCCCTCCCCCTCTTTCATCGGGGGAAGAGTTCGAACTGGAAGTGGCCTCGGGAGTCACGGGGACCCCAATGGAGCTCTCAGAGGATGAGCTGGATCCCTCGGATGGCGAAGAAGACCAGGGGGCCATTCCCTTGGAGGGGTCTCCCTCTTTTAAGGACCCAGCTGATAGGCGGACGGAGGCGGTGTCTAAAGTACTTTTTCTGCTGGCAGGGTCAGCCATGAGGCTGGCCCTGGCATCGGCCATGGTGGCGCAATATCTGTCTGAGTGTGCGATGGAGCTGCAGAATGACTTGGACTGCGGGAAGCCACTTGAGGCGTCGCAGAGAGCAGACCATTTGTTTCAAGGTCTTCGGTACCTGTGTGACGCAGCCCTGGACCTGCTTCCCATGTTGTCTAAAATGTTTGTTTTCGCAGTCATTATCAGGTGGGTACTCTGGTTACGCTCCTGGTCGGGTGACCACGCATCTAAGAAGGGCCTTACGGATCTCCCTTTTCAGGGTGGTCGGCTCTTTGGGGCGCAGTTGGATGAGATCATTAAGGATTTCACTTGCGGGAAGAGTACTTTTCTTCTGGAGCCCAGGCGGCGGGACTTCTGCCGCAAGCAGGGTCCTACTTCTTCGGGTCAGAAGAGGTTTTTTCGTGCAGTGGGCAAGGGGGTCGAAGCCCGGCAAGTCTGTCGCGGGGGACGGTAAACGACCCTGGCAACGCAAGAGTGAAAAGACAGAGGATAAGTCCTCCTCCGCATGATGGGTTGCCCCCACCCGATTCTCGGGTGGGGGGCCGACTTGTGGGGTTTGCAGACAGGTGGACGGCCCGCATTTCCGACCGGTGGGTGCAGGAAGTGGTGTCCTCCGGGTACAGGATAGAGTTCAGCACTCTATCCCCAGACAGGTTCTTCCCAGCGAACTTGAGACTCCCTCAGGGGCGTCGAGAGGCTCTCCTAGGGGCTGTCCAGGCGCTCTCCACACAAGGAGTATTTGTGCCGGTACCTCCGCTGTAAAGATTCCGCAGCTTCTACTCCAAGCTGTTTGTGGTACCCAAAAAGGGGGAGGTCAGGCCGGTTCTGGACCTGAAAGCGCTAAATCACTTTGTGAGGGTGCGAAAATTCAGAATGGGGTCTGTCCTCTCGGTCGTGGCCGCCCTACACCAAGGGGACGCGTACTTCCAGGTTCCCATTTGTCTCCGGCACCTTGCACTTCCTGCGCTTTGCGGTAGGGGATCAGCATTACCAATTCCTGGCACTTCCCTTCGGTCTGGCCTCAGCTCCTCGGGTGTTCACCAAGCTGGTGGCTCCGGTGCTGGTGCTATTGAGGCAGAGAGGCATTGTGGTGGTAGCGTACCTCGACGACCTGCTCCTGAGAGTGGAGTCTGCTTCGGCTCTGGAGGAGAGCGTGGCTATCACCATGTCCTCATTGAAAGACTTTGGCTGGCTGATCAATCTGCAGAAGTCGACATTGACACCGTTCTGTCGCCTGGAATACCTGATTCTGGACACGGAGCAGGCGAAGGTTACCTCCGGCTAACTTGCTGACCCTGCAAGCAGTGGTGCGAACCCTGCTGTCACGCCGGTGGTCCCCCTTACGGTTCTGTATGTGGGTGTTAGGGCTCATGGTTTCGGCCTTCGAGGTGGTACCTTACTCCCAGAGTCACACTCGGCTCCTTCAGCGAGCGATTCTGTCACGGTGGGACCAGTCTCCGCTGTCCCTGGACCAGCTGATCAGATTGGATCATCAGACCAGAGGATCGTTGGCCTGGTGGCTTCGGCCCCAACTCTAACTTTGGGGAAATCGTTTCTCCCCCTGAATTGGTCGATATTCACAAAGGACACCAGCCTATCGGGCTGGGGGTGGGGTCCTGGGGCAGCTATCTGCTCAGGGCCGCTGGTCGGTGCAGGAATCCCCCCTTCCGATCAATGTGCTGGAGTTGAGGGCGATCGGGCTCTGCCTCTCCCACTGGACAGTAAGGTTGTGCGGCCTCCCGGTTCGGGTTCAGTCGGACAACGCCATGGCTATGGCGTATGTGAACCATCAGGGCAGCATGAGGAGCTGGTACGCTGGCGTGGTGCAAATGGTGGCAGATGTTCCCTGGCATCTTCCGCTGCGCGAAGATCTGTTGTCTCAGGGACCCATCTTGCACCCTGCTTTACCCTCGTTGGCTTTGACGGCTTGGCTATTGAGTCCCAGGTGTTGAGGGATAGGGGTGTCGCTGACTCCGTGATCCCTACCATGCTTAAAGCGCGCAAGCGTACATCACGCAAGATTAATCATCGCACCTGGAAGGCCTATATTACCTGGTGGGAGGTGGGGGGTTTGAACCCTCACTCTTACATTGTGTCCAGGGTCCTGGCTTTTTTGCAGCAGGGCCTGGATAAAAAATTGGCATTGAGTACTCTCAAAGGACAGATTTCGGCTTTGGCGATTCTATTTCAACGGCCTTTGGCGTCACATTCGTTGATACGTACATTTGTACAGGGTGTACGCCATGTGGCTCCTCAGGTACGGTTGCCTTTGATGCCGTGGGATTTGAATTTGGTGCTTTCTGTACTGCAGAAACCGCCATATGAGAAGATCAGGGATATTCCCTTACAATTGCTGTCGCAGAAAGTGGCATTCTTGGTGGCCATTACATCCGCTAGGCGGGTGTCTGAGTTGGCAGCGTTGTCCTGCAAGTCTCCTTACCTAGTCCTTCATAGGGACAAGGCGGTCTTGCACCCTTCTCCTTCGTTTCTACCGAAGGTGGTCTCTTCTTTCCACATTAATGAAGATATTGTTCGTCCTTCATTATGTCCGCACCCGTCGCATCCCAAGGAGTTTGAGTTACATTCCTTGGATGTCGTAAGGGCTTTGCGGGTGTATTTGGCGACTACAGCTTCTTTTCGGAAGTCTGATGCGTTGTTTGTGCTGACGGATGGTCCGCGCAAAGGGTTGGCGGCCTCGTCGGCTACTATTTCCCGTTGGGTCAGACAGACCGTGACCCATGCGTATACTGTACTTCCTGGGCTTTCAGACACCAGGCTTCGGTGTCACAGGTGTGCAAGGCGGCCACTTGGTCCTCGGTGCACACGTTTACTAAGTTTTACAAAGTGGATATTTCAGCATCCACGGATGCTGCTTTTAGCCGCAAAGTTTTGAGAGGAATCTGTTGGGTACAGTTGTTGTTTACCCACCCCTCTTGACTGACACAGCTTTGGGACATCCCCACTTGTCCATGAAGGGCTGCGTCTGTCAGTGAACGTAGGAGAAAAGGGGATTTTATTAAAACTTACCGTAAAATCCTTTTCTCTGAGTTCACTGATAGACGCAACACCCACCCCTCTGTGTTGCGTTTGTACGGCTTGTTATGAACTGATATGCTATGCAGAGCAGGTGGGTTATATGGGAGAGAGAGGACAGCCCCCTGGGAGGGGTTAGCTTGCTTTCTTTCTATTTGCCTAGTGAACTCCTAGTAGGATGTGCATATAACCCCACTTGTCAATGAAGGGCTGCGTCTGTCAGTGAACTCAGAGAAAAGGATTTTAAGGTAAGTTTTAATAAAATCCCTTTTTTTACACTACACACCTTTTTTGGTGAATGGGTAGGGGTACAATGTACCCCAAACCTATTCACATAGGGGGGGTGGGATCTGGGGACTCCCTTATTAAAGGGGGCTTCCAGATTCTGATAAGCCCCCTGCCCGCAGACCCCCACAACCACCGGCCAGGGTTGTGGGGATGAGGCCCTTCTCTCCATCAACATGGGGACAAGGGGCTTTGGGGGCAACCTCAAAGCATCCTCCCCATGTTGAGGGCATGTGGCCTGGTATGGTTCGGAGGGGGGGGGCGCTCGCTCATCCCCACCCCCTCCTGCCATGCTAGGGCTGCATGCTCGGATAAAGGTCTGGTTCGGTTTTTGGGGGGGAACCACACCATTTTTTTTTAAAATTGGCACTCGGTTCCCCTTAAAATCCATACCAGACCTGAAGGGCCTGGTTTGGTTTTTGGGGGGAACCGCACGTCATTTTTTTTTTGCATGGGGTTCCCCTTAAATTTCATACCAGACCTGAAGGGCCTGGTTTGGATTTTGGAGGGAACCGCACATAATTTTTTTGTTTATTTTGGCGCGGGCCCTGCTGTTGTAAATTTGTTAAAAAATTGTAATAAAATCCCCCAGTCAAACAGGTGGCAAAAAATTGTGCCTTGGGTGCTGGCGGTGCCAGAACACTAACCCCTTGCAGTTACTCTTGTTGGATGGAGGAACTGGGCCTGAAGTTGTGAATTATTTTACAAATTGGGACGAAAGCCACCAGTCAAACAGCTGGCCACAAATTGGGCCTTGTGTGTTAGCGGTGCCAGAACACTAACCCCTTGCAGTTACTCTTGTTGGACGGAGGAACTGGGCCTGATGTTGTAAATTATTTTAAAAATTGTTATGGCATGCCCCTGTAAATTAGGTGCAGAAAAATTGGGCCTTGGGTGTTGGTGGTGCCCTAAATACAACATATAGTTCTAGATTATGGACAGGAGGAATAGGAGCAGTGGCAGTCTTCAAGGGATCGCAGATCCCTAGTAAATTTAATCAGTTGCATCAGCATCAGGGGCTTGATAGCTGGTGATCCAGGACTGATTCATTTTTATAAATGTGAGCCTATTAACTGAGTCTGTGGACAGGTGCACTCTTTGATCGATTACAAACCCTCCAGCAGCACTAAATGTCCATTCAGAAACCACGCTGGTTGCAGGACAGGCCAGTAGCTCAATTGCATATTGAGCAAGTTCTGGCCAGTGGTCCATCCTCAAGACCCAGTAACTAGGTGGATGCTCAGTTGGAAAGGTCTCCAAGTCTGCTCTTGCCCCTATACAGTATATTCCTGCACCATATCAAGCAGACGCTGACTATGGTTGCTTGAATCTATCAGGCCTGGGTGCTGAGTGTAGCTGGCCAGCTAAGACCTGTCCTAGGTTGTTAATATGACTTACATGCATATACAGCTAGACCTGCTAATAACCTTAATGCAATTCATATGCTCATATGTGAGAGACAAAGCAGAGCTATTTACTGTGATTTTTTGAATGTCATGTAACAGTTGTATATTGTGTTCACAGAAGCAAAAACAGAGAATATGCCTTTTAAGATTTGTTGTGTGACTGTAAGGTAAGCTCAAGACCCAGCAGAATTGAAACCAGAAAGCATAGAGTTAAGCCTTTGTTATTCAGCAGGAGTCTTGGCCAATCGCAGCCAATCTCACATTGAGCAGGAGTCTTGGCCAATCACAGTCAGCTTTACACTCATTCTGTCTGGGAAATTCCCTAGCAGAGCTGCTAGAATTTACTACACCAGAGAGAGAGGAACTGAACAGACACAGATCCAGTCAGAGTTCTGTTTTATGGAAGCAAGTGGCCAAAATAGGTATTTAATACAGTTATATATGTTCCTATTGTTAATAATGTGATTAGAACTGTATACTGAACTAGTTATGTGTTCACTTATAGTTCCACCAAACATCGTAGCAAATTTCAATTCCAAACATCATAGCAAAAGTTCAAACAAGCAAACAAACGTGCAAACTGTAATATCAAACAAGTAAAACTATTGATTAATCCTCAGATATACCTCTCAGAGATATCATAAAGTGCCTAAAGTATTTAAAGTGAAAGTACAGATACGGAAGAGAGAAATATATCTACCATTTTATGTTGAATGGCGAGATTGGACAGTTGAACCGCCATTTTGTTAGACTTTATACAACACATGCTTGTACATGGACTTTCTGCTGCGAAATTGTCAGTGTTCTATATGAAGAAAAGCTGAAGTTAGTAAAGAAGTTATCTTAAGAGTTTGGTGTGCTCTTTAAACCTACTGCTTCCATAGAACAGCGCTAGAATTATAGAGTAACAGACAGTCTTGTTTGGACTAAAAGGTCATAAATTAAAATTATTCTAATACCACAGCGCATAAGGCACTTCACAGTGCTGTGCCTGCCACACTGAGGACTGAAACATTTTTTAAAGGCATCGCTCAGCCGGCCACCTTCTCCACCATTCTGCCTCTGAAAGACCGAAGCATCAGAAACATGTTGTCCAGGGCCAGCAGCAGGACACGTTAAACTCCCAGGGTCTGGAAAGGTGTTGCACAAACTTTTCTTCAAGGTATCCTGAAGATGTTTCATCCTTTGCACCCTCTGCGCAGGCAGGATGAGTTCTGCAACTTTACCCTTGTAATGTGGATCAAGAAGGGTTGCCAGCCAGTAATGATCCTTCTCCTTGATACCACAAATCCTAGGGTCTTTTCGCAGGCTTTTCAGAATCAGAGAGCCCATGCAGCGTAAGTTTGGGGAGGCATGAATGTCCTCTGGGTCACTGAGGATGACATCAGCAACTCCCTCCTCCCAGCCACGTACAATTCCTTGGGTTTCTGGGGCCTGAAAGCCGTGATCCCTTGAAGACTGCTGCATATTATACTCCACATCCATGCTGACACAATCCTCCTCCCGTGTATTTGGCGGCTCTGCAGGAATGCTCTCTGCATAAAGGGGGCCTTGAGAGGAAAGGTAGTCCTCCTCTTCCTCCCTCTGTTCTGCCTCAAGTGACCTGTCCAGGATTCCACTAAGCGTCTGCTCCAGAAGGAATATTAGCGGGACAGTGTCACTGATGCATGCATTGTCGCTGCTCACCATCCTTGTGGCCTCCTCAAATGGTGACAGGACAGTGCATGCATCCTTGATCATTAGCCACTGAAGTGGCAAAAAAAAGCCAAGCTCCCCTGAGCCTGTCCTGGTGCCATGCTCACAGAGGTACTCATTGATGGCCCTCTGCTGTGTGTGCAGTCGCTGCAGCATTGCCAATGGTTGAATTCCATGTCACAAATGAGGCGGTTGTTGGGCAGGTTGAATTCCCCCTGGATGTCAGCCAGCCGGGCACTGGCATTTTATGAGCGCCGGAAATGACCACAGACTTTTCTGGCCTGCCTCAGGATACCTGGTAAGCCTGGGTACCTGGTCAAGAAACGCTGCACCACCAAATTCAAGACGTGTGCCAAGCATGGAACTTGTGTCAATTGTCCCAGTCGGAAGGCAGAGAGAAGGTTGGTGCCATTGTCACTTAACCATTCCTGGCTCAAGCTGCCGTGGCGTCAACCACCTCTGAGCCTGCCCCCACAGAGCTGAAAGGATCTCTTCCCCAGTGTGGCTCCTGTCCCCAAGAGAGACTAACTCAAGCACCGCATGCCATCTTTTAGCCTGACTGCTTGCATAGCCTCTTGAACGCTTAGGGAGCACCGCTCAGAGGTTCAGAGGACAATTCTACAGTAGAGGCCACAGAGGTAGAAAAAGAGGAGGGGGTGGAGGAGGAGGCGGATGTGGAAAAATCACCACCAGCTTTTTGGAGGCGTGGTGGCGGAACTATTTCCAAAACTGTATCCTGACTGCACCCTTCCCAGCTGCCAGCAGAGTTACCCAGTGCACCGTGAAGGAAAGGTAACATCCCTGACCGTACCTGCTGGACCATGAGTCAGCAGTAATATGAATCCTGCTGCTGACCGCACTGTTCAACGAGGCCAAAACATTGCCTTCCACATGACGATAGAGAGCTGGAATGGCCTTACATGAAAAGAAATCTCTTTTGGGAACATGCCACTGTGTGACAGCACATTCCACAAATTCTCGAAAGGGGGCAGAGTCTACCAGCTGAAAAGGCAGCAGTTGGAGTGCTAGCAATTTGGCCAAGCTAGCATTAAGATGCTGAGCATGGGGATGGCTGGGACTGTATTTCTTTTTACAGATCAGCAACTGGGGTAGGGATATTTGCCTGCTGATTTCACCTGGTGAAATCTAGTTGCATGCCACAACTAGATTGCTGGCTGCAAGTACTAGTTGTGGCACGCATTGCTACACCTTCATTCCTCTCAGTGCAGGTTTTGGAGAAGACTGCAGGTATAGTAGGGGTTGAGATGCCAGATGAGGAGCAAGGAGTAGTCCACCTTGTTTTCTGGTGTGGGCTCTTAAGGTACTTTTGCCAATGGACTGCATGGCTGGTTGTCATATGTCTTGTCAAAACAGTAGTGCCCAAGTGGCTGGAGTCCTGGCCATGCTTGACCCGCTTCAGACATAGATTGCAAATGGCAACGGTGCGATCTACTGCACATGTGCTGAAAAATGCCCACACCAAAGAAATTTTGGAAGTAGGCGAGAAGGCCGCAGCGCCCTGCCCCTGTGGAGCTCTGTGGGCTGATGCAATTGGGTGGCTGCCCTTAAGCTGCCCCCTGGAGGACATCCTGCCTTGTTGGAGTTGGGCCTCCTCCTTCTCACTTTCCTCCTCTCTTCTCTCAGGCACCCAAGTACAGTATGTGTCCTCATCATCCCCTCCCTCTTCATCACTGGAGCAAACTTAGCGGTATGCTGCAGCTGGGGGAACATGACTCCTAGTTTCTTGTCCTTTTGTGGCACCCCCTGTCTCTAGGCTCATGCTACTCCCTTCCTCAACCTGGGAACCAACATCGGAGCCTTCAAACTGCTGCGCATCCTCCATGAGCATGTAACCGACACTATGGTTGAACAACTCAGGTGACTCCTCCGTACATGATGGTGGGGCTACAGAAGGAGTAACTGTGGACAAGGATCCAGTGGAATAGGCCGCTTTGCGAGATGCATTGGAAGGCAAACTTGTACGAGCCTGGGTGACAGAGGAGGAGGAGGATGAGGACAGCTTTGTTATCCACTCCACCAACTCTTTTGCATGTTGTGGCTCAATAGCATGTCCAGCAGCAGAAAAAAAGGACAAGCTTGACCCGCCTGCAGAGGACGCCACCTTTCACTGAAGACACAGAGGCTGCCTGCCCTCTTTTAGTGGCCTGGGAGCGTCTGCCTCTCCTTTGAGGCCTTCCTGACATGATGTTTTTTTTTTTTTTTTAAGCACCGCACTACACTGTACTATATAACATACACCCCCGAATGCATCGATATATAGTTTACTCTCAATACACTGCGTGTATATCTGTATACACTAGACTGTATATATTTGAAGACAACACGCCAAGTAGTGTGCTATATACCGTTCACCCCCAAATGCACTGATATATAGTGCACACTCAATACACTGTGTGTATATATACAGGGTGGGCTATTTATATGGATATACCGTAATAAAATGGGAATGGTTGGTGATATTAACTTCCTGTTTGTGGCACATTAGTATATGTGAGAGGGGAAACTTTTCAAGATGGGTGGTGACCATGGTGGCCATTTTGAAGTCGGCCATTTTGAATCCAACTTTTGTTTTTTCAATAGGAAGAGGGTCATGTGACACATCAAACTTATTGGGAATTTCACAAGAAAAACAATGGTGTGCTTGGTTTTAAATAACTTTATCTTTCACAAGTTATTTACAAGTTTCTGACCACTTATAAAATGTGTTCAATGTGCTGCCCATTGTGTTGGATTGTCAATGCAACCCTCTTCTCCCACTCTTCACACACTGATAGCAACACCGCAGGAGAAATGCTAGCACAGGCTTCCCGTATCTGTAGTTTCAGGTGCTGCACATTTCGTATCTTCACAGCATAGACAATTGCCTTCAGATGACCCCAAAGATAAAAGTCTAAGGGGGTCAGATCGGGAGACCTTGGGGGCCATTCAACTGGCCCACGACGACCAATCCACTTTCCAGGAAACTGTTCATCTAGGAATGCTCGGACCTGACACCCATAATGTGGTGGTGCACCATCTTGCTGGAAAAACTCAGGGAACATGCCAGCTTCAGTGCATAAAGAGGGAAACACATCATCATGTAGCAATTTCGCATATCCAGTGGCCTTGAGGTTTCCATTGATGAAGAATGGCCCCACTATCTTTGTACCCCATATACCACACCATACCATCAATTTTTTGATTCCAACAGTCTTGGAGGGATCTATCCAATGTGGGTTAGTGTCAGACCAATAGCGGTGGTTTTGTTTGTTAACTTCACTATTCACATAAAAGTTTGCCTCATCACTGAACAAAATCTTCTGCGTAAACTGAGGGTCCTGTTCCAATTTTTGTTTTGCCCTTTCTGCAAATTCAGTGCGCCGATCTGGGTCATCCTCGTTGAGATGCTGCAGTAGCTGGAATTTGTAAGGGTGCCATTTGTGAGTACCTAATATCCGCCAAAGGGATGTTCGACTAATGCCACTCTCCAGTGACATGCGGCGAGTGCTACGCTGTGGGCTCTTGCAGAATGAAGCTAGGACAGCCACTGATGTTTCTTCATTAGTGACAGATTTCATGCGTCCACATTTTGGCAAATGGAACACTGAACCAGTTTCACTGAACCAGTTTTCACGTAACCCGGTTACTGCGTTCACCAGACATCAACACAATTTCTATCCGCTCCGCACGTGTTAACCTCGGCGACATGTCAATGGCCAACTTCAAAATGGCCGCCATGGTCACCACCCATCTTGAAAAGTTTCCCCCCTCACGTATACTAATGTGCCACAAACAGGAAGTTAATATCACCAACCATTCCCATTTTATTAAGGTGTATCCATATAAATGGCCCACCCTGTATATACCAGGCTGTATATATTTGAATACCTCACGTCAAGTGGACTGTATACAGTCAGGTCCATAAATATTGGGACATCGACAATTCTAATCTTTTTGGCTCTATACACCACCACAATGGATTTGAAATTAAATGAAGATGTGCTTTAACTGCAGACTTTCAGCTTTAATTTGAAAGCAGTTACATCCAAATCAGGTAAACGGTGTAGGAATTACAACCGTTTGGTTTACCAGACCAAAAGTAATGGGACAGATTAACAAACATAAATCAAACTTTCCCTTTTTAATACTTGGTTGCAAATCCTTTGCAGTCAATTACAGCCTGAAGTCTGGAACGCATAGATATCACCAGACGCTGAGTTTCATCCCTGGAGATGCTCTGCCAGGCCTCTACTGCAACTGTCTTTAGTTCCTGCTTGTTCTTGGGGTATTTTCCCTTCAGTTTTGTCTTCAGCAAGTGAAATGCATGCTTAATCGGATTCAGGTCAGATGATTGACTTGGCCATTGCATACCATTCCACTTCTTTCCCTTAAAAAACTCTTTGGTTGCTTTCGCAGTATGCTTCAGGTCATTGTCCATCTGCACTGTGAAGCGCCGTCCAATGAGTTCTGAAGCATTTGGCTGAATATGAGCAGATAATATTGCCCAAAACACTTCAGAATTCATCCTGCTGCTTTTGTCAGCAGTCACATCATCAATAAATACAAGAGAACCAGTTCCATTGGCAGCCATACATGCCCACACCATGACACTACCACCACCATGCTTCACTGATGAGCATGACAATGATCCCAAACACACCACCCGAGCAACAAAGGAGTGGCTTCGTAAGAAGCATTTCAAGGTCCTGGAGTGGCCTAGCCAGTCTCCAGATTTCAACCCCATAGAAAATTTTTGGAGGGAGTTGAAAATCTGTGTTGCCCAGCGACAGCCCCAAAACATCACTGCTCTAGAGGAGATCTGTATGGAGGAATGGGCCAAACTACCAACAGTGTGTAAAAACCTTGTGGAGACTTACAGAACACGTTTGACCTCTGTCATTGCCAACAAAGGGTATATAACAAAGTATTGAGATGAACTTTTGTTATTGACCAAATACTTATTTTCCACCATAATTTGCAAATAAATTCTTTAAAAATCAGACAATGTGATTTTTCTGGATTTTTTTTCTCATTCTGTCTCTTATAGTTGAAGTGTACCTATGATGAAAATTACAGGCCTCTCTCATCTTTTTAAGTGGGAGAACTTGCACAATTGGTGGCTGACTAAGTACTTTTTTTCCCCACTGTGTGTGTGTGTATATATATATATATATATATATATATATATGTATATATATATATATATATATATATACAGTATCTCACAAAAGTGAATACACCCTCACATTTTTGTAAATATTTTATTATATCTTTTCATGTGACAACACTGAAGAAATGACACTTTGCTACAATGTAAAGTAGTGAGAGTGTACAGCTTGTATAACAGTGTAAATTTGCTATCCCCTGAAAATAACTCAACACACAGCCATTAATGTCTAAACCACTGGCAACAAAAGTGAGTACATCCCTACGTGAAAATGTCCAAATTGGGCACAATTAGCCATTTTCCCTCCCCAGTGTCATGTGACTTGTTAGTGTTACAAGGTCTCAGGTGAGAATGGGGAGCAGGCGTGTTAAATTTGGTGTTATCACTCTCACTCTCTCATACTTGAAGTTCAACATGGCAAAGATTAGAAAAGCAAACCCTCTAGTGGGACTTTAAAGGGCATAGACTCCACTAAGACTAGATACAATTAGTATAAAAAGTATTTTGTTTATTACAAAAATGTAAAAGTTAGGGGGAACAGAAAGGGGGGATGATGAGGTGGGGTACACAGAAACCCAATATACAAAACAGTAATACATTAAAATGCAACAAATATATATAGCAGAACCACTTATTTACTGCACTGCTGTGTAATTGCAAACCAACTCGTTTCAAGATTGTGCATTTTTCCTCTTCATCAGGGGAAAGTGGTGGTGTTACTCATTAATATCATTCAGACAATTGTATAACATAAATGTAGATTCTCATGTAGGACTAGAGCAGGCTAAAAGCAGGAAGAAAGGATGCTGCTGCCACTGGTATCGGGTCATCCACAGGGGTGGGAGGCGAGAGCTGGTCCCAATGTTCCCACCCAGATGGGGGGAGGGGCACCCCGCCCAGGATGTGATCGGCCCCCAAGGCGCCCACCAAGGGGAGGCTTCCCAGCTGTATGGGTCAGCCCTTGCTGCCTAGGCTATATATAGATACGGTAGAGACGGTTGAAAGGTCAGACCATAGGCGGTTGAGAGGGTGGAGTAGGAGTGAGTGCCTATGTGTATGACGTATCGGATTAGTATAGTATACTGGTCAGATGGGACCTTGTGTATGGATTATACACTTCGTCCGTTCATAAAATGAGGAGATTGTACAATGAATATCAAATATGCACATGCAGGATCTCTAAATGCACATCCTAAGTTGTTTAATAGAAGTTGTTTAATAGAAGCTTGCCCAGAAGAAGTATTGAGTTCTGAAAGGGAATCAAGCACTAGAGGTAAGTCCCACTTTGGAAACATTGGTCTCCTCTCAGGTCTGAATCTTGCCGCACCCCTAAAGAACTGCCGGACCAAAGGGTGAGAGGCCCACGAGGTCCCGGAAAAAGCTGACAGGGCCGAAACTTGTACTCTTAGTGAGTCGACTGCCAAGCCCAGGTCTAGACCAGTTTGCAGGAACCCAAGACTGTTTGGACCTACGGATTTATGAATGATCTCCCCGCAGCAGACGAGAACTCCACGAACTTGGACCAGATTCTTCTGTACACTCTGTGCTCCCTCTCTTCGAGCTCATAAGAGTGGAGATGACGCCTGCTGCACAGCCGAGGGCTTCCAACCTCCCCCTCTCAAGAACCAGACCGTCAGTCTCAGGAACGCTGGACAGGGGTGTAGAACTGTCCCTTGGGATAGCAGTTCCAGCCTGTGGGGGAGGGGTACTGGTTCCCGAAAGCTAAGCTGAGTTAGGAGGGGAAACCACGGCCTGTTCGGCCAGTAAGGGGCCACCACCACCATCTCGACTGCCTCTGCACAGAGTCTCTGCAGGAACCTCAAGATGACTGGAAATGGGGGAAAGGCGTATGACCTGTTGAAGTTCCACCTGTCTGTCAAAGCATCCATCCCTCAGGCCTGGCTGCAACAGCCCCGGGTGTAGTATCACTTGTATATGCTGTGAACAAGGCCACAAGCGGAAACGCGTCTGCGTGTTTTGTTTTTTTATGGGTATGGAATAAAGCATTTTGGACATCGTATCTTCAGTGTGCCGGCTCATTCGTTTTATCCCTTATTGTCTGTGGTATGAGGAGGAACATCTGGAGCCAGAGCACCTGATTCAGGTGTACATCAGCTTACACTGATTCATGAGTCTTCCTGGTGTTCTGAGCGGTGCACCTTTTGCTGCTTGTAGTATCACTTGACTTTGAAGTTGCAGGGAGATGTGAACAAGTCCACTTCGGGATGGACTCCCAAAGACAGGATCCCCTTGAATGCCACCATGTGGAGCGACCACTCGTTGTTGTTTAGTCGCACCCTCAAAAGAAAGTCTGCCTGAATGTTCTGGCTCTGGGGACAGACACCGCCGAGAGGTTGATTAGGTTCCTCTGGGCCCATGACATGATTTGTTCGACTTCTCGGAGTAAGGTGGTGCTCCAAGTCCACCTCTGTCTTTTCACATAGGAGACTGCTGTGGTATTGTCCATTCTTAACAAGACCGCCTTCCCTTTCAGGAAATGACTGAAGGCTTGTAGAGCACAAGAGGCTGCCTAAAGCTCCAAGACATTTGAGCCCAGGATGTGGGCACGGGGATCCCAACTGCCCTGTGCCAGTTCTGTCTCATAGTGAGCCGCTGGCATTGGTGGTGACCACGGCCCATGAGATGGGTGCGATGAAATTGCATGTAAGCGGGTTCTTCCATTGCATCCACCAGGGGAGACTGATCCTCATGGCCGGTGTTATGCGAATGAGTTGACTGTTGTCACCTGAATCCCATTGTGCTAGAAACCCTATCTGAAAGGGACAAAGCCTCCAAAGGGCCTATTTGACCATGGGTGTTGTGGAGACCATTGTGCCAATGATCTTGAGTCATTGAGAGGCCCTCAGATACAGGGATGTTAGGGCCGGTGACACCCTCTCCCGGATGATGGGAATTTTCTCTGCTGGCAGGGAAATTGTGCTCTCCACTGTGTTGAACTGGGCCCCTAGGTATACCAAGTGCTGCGCTGGTTCCAGCTGCTCCTTGTCTTGAGATAGCAGGAGGAGGTCGTTGAGATAATGGTATCACGGCCAGAAGAACTTTTGTGAAGGTGCGAGGTGAAGATGAGAGCCCGAAAGGAAGATGGGTGAACTGTAGATGTCTCGGCCTGACTGCAAACCGGAGGAACTTGCGGAATTCTTCCTCCACCGGCACATGGAAATATGCATCCTTTAAGTCTATCGAGACCAGCCAGTCGCCTGGCTGCACGGCTTGCTGAAATGTAGACAGTGTCTCCATCTTGAACCTCTCGTACTTTATGAACTTGTTCAAATAGGTTTAGTCTATCACCGGGCGCCAGTGGCCATTTTCTTTTTTTTTTTAAATCAGATAGAAGTTTATTTAGATGTCACAGATTATACATAGCAGAACAGACATGTCCATGTTCAGAGAAGCACTGCGATGAAGCAATACCATCCAACTCCAGTCTACTTTCATGTTCTCATATTCATCATTACACATTAGTATTCAGAGTACAACTCGATAACTGGACTTCATATGCTTAGTTCAACATGAAATATAGAATATACTGCATGTCTGTTTATCAGTATATTTTTATAGTAGCAGTCTCTCTATCACCAGATCCACTGGTGCCAAACCCGGGCAAGCCAGCCACCTTCCCCAGACCTTTTCATATTTTGAGTGACTTCCTCTATGTTGATATATTAATTTCTCCATTCTCAATGTCGTGCCCATATGTTTTATCCACATATCATGCGTGGGAGGGGTGGGGGATAACCAGTGTTGTAAAATAAGTCTGCGGGCCTGAAATAGGGCTCTAGTAATTGCCTACCTTGCATATTTATCATCAATCACCGCATCTATGATGCCTAGTATACATTGTTTAGGTTCCAACGCTATATTAACCTGTAGGTCCATATTGAGTGTGGAGACTCCAATATCGGTGAAGCTTTGAGCGTTTCCACAATAAGTGCATCAGGTCTCCCGTTCCCACACCGCACCTAGAACACAAAGGGTCATAGCGTAGTCCCATGGAGTGCAGCCGTACCGGAGTACGGTGCGTTCTCAAAAGTAAGTATAATTGTGAGAGTCTTTGTGTCACATTTAGTGAACATGTGCAAACCGCCTCTAAGGCCTCTTCCCACACCTCCCCTGTTATCTCACCCACATCTTGTTCCCACTTTTCACACACATTGCTGGGGAAAGCCTCCAAGTGGCCTCCTAAGAGCGTGGTGTAACAGGTGGATATGAATCCCTTGGTGCCAGACACTTGCTGTATATAATTAAAGAGTGGGGTGGGGGAGAGGACTGCATCCTGAAGCAAGGTCTGGGCCAGTATTGCATGCTGCAATTGTATATAGTAGAAAAGCCCGTTCCTTGGAATGTTGTATCTAGCCCTAAGTTGTGCAAATGGGACCAATTTCCCATCGACTATTATATGCTTAATGAAGGACTCCCCACAGGCCTGCCAGGAGGGTATGGCCGGAATTTTAGCTAGCTCCGGATAGGTGAGATTTCCCAATATGAGGCTAAATTCAGTAAAACCTTCCACCTTTTGTAAATGTTTCGCCTTGTCCCATATTTTTTGCATGAGTCTATATGTCGGGGTACGTTTATTTGATTTACAGAATAATTGAGATTCCAACCCCTCTGGTAACGAAGTGGCCCTAGTTTCATGGAGTAACATTGACAATGTTGAATCTGGACTCCTCCCTTCCTCAACTGTGTGTTCCCAAAGCACTCCAATAAAGTGCTGGAGTTGTGACGCCAAATAATATATCCAGGGGTTAGGAATAGTGTTGAGCGAACCCGGACTGTAACGTTCGGGTCCGTACCGAACTTTTGGGTGTCCGTGGCACGGACCCGGACCCGGACATTTCAAAAATCGTTCGGGTTCGGTCCGGGGTTCTGCTATTTTACTCCACGTGTTGAGAAGCTGCAGGGCAGCCAATCAACAAGCGTTTCACTGGTTTGCCCTTAGAAGCCATCACAGCCATGCCTACTAATGGCATGGCTGTGATTGGCCGGTGCATCATGTGACCCAGCCTCTTTATAAGCTGGAGTCACAGTGCTGCAGTCACATGCTCCTTGGGTTAGTATAGGGAAAGGTAGCTGACGGCGTGAGGGACAGATTTTAGCCATTTTAAGACCTGATCCTGCATCCTGAGATAGATTACTTTACTACTGCTGTCTGTGCTGTTGCTCTGAGGACAGATAGCAGAAATTAGAGATTTCACATACCGCTGCTTTGAGTTGCAGAT
>BLSH010148082.1:845718-888344 GCA_018402905.1 Glandirana rugosa
GGTGGGGTCTGATGGGTCATGGCCAGCACCTATTTAAGTTTATAAACCCGTATTATTAATGTGGAGTCTAATGGCTTACGACAGGTGATTTGTAATATGGAGATGATTGATCTAAATCTCTATTCCAATTCGAGACCTTATTCTATACCGAGAGCCACCGTCTGTCCCGATTGAATGATTTCTACTAAAAATACGGGGTCAACGATATTAAGAACGTGTTAAGTGGTCGCCACTATGGAGAATTTTAAAAAGCGTATCATTTGAGATATAAGTCTTTAAACGACACCTTCCCCCCAGCACGAACACTCCGTGCGATCGTTCGGGTTCCGTCCGGACCCGGACCCGGACTTTGTCCCGAAGTTCGGACGGACCAGCAGAACCCGAACTTCCAGAGGTTCGCTCAACTCTAGTTAGGAACAGCCAACCCCCCCGTCCTTGGGTTTTTGCAGTTGCTCCAGTTTAACACAAGCACGACCCCCCTTCCACAGCAAATTTCTGAATATAGAGTTTACTATGCGAAAAATTTTAAGAGGTATCACCGCTGGTGAATTGTGCAAGAATTATAGCAACTGGGGCATAAAAATCATCTTTAGTAAGTTAGCCCTGTCTGCCACCGAGAGCCATATCTTATTCCAGAGCTTAACCTTATCTCTAAATCTAGTTAGTAGAGGTATAATGTTTAGTGGACAGCATTCGGTAATCTGAGGTGTAATTATTATGCCCAAATATTTGAATTTATCCACGACCGGTACTGGGTAGTCTGGGGTGGCAGCAGGGGCTCCCCCCATCCAAATGTAGTAATGCAGATTTAGCCCAGTTTATGGTGAGCCCCGAGAATTTCCCAAACTGCATAATCACCTCCATGGTGTTGCTGAGGGAGTCACCAGTGTCTCCCAACAGCAACATCATATCATCGGCATACAAAAGAAGTTTCTCGTGCAGTTGTCCATACTTGTAACCGGTTATACCCTGATGTGCTCTGGGCCGCCAGTGGTTCAGTTGCCAAGGCAAATAAAAGTGGCGACAGTGGGCATCCTTGACGGGTGCCCCTACCAAGCTCGAACGGTAATGATACTCTACCCCCCTCCCTAATTGTTGCGTTCGGCTTATAATATAGTAATTTGACCCACGATATAAATTTGGGCCCCGAAACCAAACTTCTCTAATGCTGCCCAGAGGTATCCCCATTCTACGCTGTCGAAGGCCTTGTTGGCGTCCAAGGACAACAAGGCTCTGGCACCAGCATTGTCAGCTTTCGACTGCATGTTCACAAACAGCCTCCTGAGGTTTATCGCGGTGGACTTATTGGGCACAAAGCCTGCCTGGTCTGGGTGTATAATGTCTGATATAACTGTGTTTAATCTCCTGTCCAAAATCTTGGCCAAAATTTTAATATCAGTTTGGAGGAGGGAAATTGGCCTGTAGGATGAGGAATCAGTTGACGGCTTACCCGGCATCAGTAGTAAAATGATGCAGGCCCATAGACTCAGGGAACTTCTGTTCAGTGTCCGCCCCATTGTAAAGTTCCAAAAGCTTTGGGAGGAGTAGCCCAGCGTATTGTTTATAAACCTCCATGGGGACGTTATCGTCACCCGGGGCTTTGGAGTGGGGGAAAGCTGCCACAGCTTCCTGTATCTCCTCCAGTGTCAACGGAGCCTCCAAACCCACTCTTGGGAGGTCTGCAGACATGGAAGGGAAACAGAGGCCAAATATTCCTCCAGTTCACTTTGAGGATAGGATACCTTACTAGCATATAAGTCAGTATAGAAACGCACCAATTCGGTCATAACGGTGTCCGGTGTGTTTACTCTGTGGCCATCTGGCGTATCTAATGCTCCTAACGCTGGGGTCGTGGGGCGGACATTCGCTATTTTCGCCAAGAGGCGACCGATCTGTTCCCCTTCTTCATAGAAGGTAACTTTGGAAAAAAAACTTTTTTTCTCAGCCTTGGAGCTAACCACTTTGTCTAGGGCATCCTGAGCTTAGTTTGTTCTGAGGGGTCTGCTATGTAGGCCTTCTCCAAGCTATCAATCAAGTCAACCAATTTTTCCTCATGTGCTCTGGAGTTACTCTTTACCTTTTTGACAGCTAAAGTAAAAATTCCCCTGAGGTGGCACTTAAAGGCATCCCATTTAACTAGTAGGTTCTCATATCGTGCATTATCCCTATGGAAGTGCTCGATATGTCTCTCAATCGAATCGTCTGCAGGGAACAGTTGCGGCCAAAAGGCAATGAACCGCCAGGGGGCAGGGGCCAATATGCTTTTAGGTCTCGCCGCGATCCAGGTCAGCAATGGCGAATGATCAGAGATCCCTCTAACAGCGTAATGAATTTTGGTGACATATAATAAAGCTGGCATGTTCCCCACATACAGATCAATCCGCGACAAAGTGGTATGACTCTTAGAGAAACAAGAAAATTGGACCGTTCCAGGGAACTTTGTAAACCACACATCAATCCACCCCATATCTTCGAAAAATCTAGACATTAATGTCCCCTTATCCGCATTAAAATTGGAGCTGAGCGGACGTTTATCCACCCTTGGGTCCAATATACCATTGAAATCTCCCAGGATGTACAAAGGGAGAGCGGGCCTTATCAGAATGAAGGCCACGAGCTCCCTCAGGACAGCCGGCGAGAAGGGGGTTGAAATATATACCACTGCCAATATACACTCCAAGTCATACACTTTACAATGTAAAAATACATAGCGACCCTCATCATCCACAGCTACCGATTGTTCTTGAAAAGACAAAGCTTTATGCACCAATATGCTCACCCCCCTAAAATAAGAGGAGCGAGTGAAATGGTACGCCCTCCCCACCCAGGCATATTGAATACAACTTATTGAATCCTTGGCCAAGTGTGTTTCTTGCAGGCCCACTATGGCAGGGTGGTATTTGCGTAGATAGTTGTTCACCAGTACCCGAACATTCCATGAAACAATAGGAACCTCAGCCATATTGGGTATACAGTATATCAGCGTGTAGAGCAGATCTGTAATGCTCAAGCATGCAGGGAAAAGCAAAATACGGTTGTGCCATTGTACAAATTGGACATGTATAATACAGGCCTGTCTGTCTGCTGGTCAAGTCGTGATATCTTAACATGTGAATCCTGATAAGGGAAAACAGAACAAGTAAACTCGTAAGGCACAACGGTGCCCACCAAAGACTCAAATATAGAAAAATATTCGAAATCTCGAACAGATTGCTCCCCATCCCACACGGGGGGTGCTGCACTGCTCGCTGGAAAGCGGCAGCAAGTTGCATTGTTAGAGCTGGCTTTTTCCCAGAAAGAAACAAAACATTATTTGTGTCCCCGGCCAGGGTATATCAATATATGAACCCCACTTGTCAAAAATACAAAGAAAAGAAAAAGATTCCATAGCCAATATGCCGAACCAAAACTTGTCTCACCCTCCTGCAGACTTCTAGTTATAGATCCACGCGATCAGGCCACTCCGTCCTCTCGAGGCCTATGGCGCAGAGATGGCTCATGCACATCAAGCCAATCCACCGCGTCAGGTGCCATGTTGAAGTGGGTGCGGCTGTTAGCTGTCACCCTCAGGCGGGCAGGATAAAGCATAGCATAGGGCACTCCAAGTTTCCTCAGTCGTTGTTTGACGTCGAAGTATTTGGCCCACTGGCGTTGTACTTCGGCGGAGAAGTCAGGGTAAAACAATACTTTCACACCATTATATTGAATATCCAACTTTTCCCTCGCCATCCGCAGTATTCGCTCCCTGTCACGGTAGTGAAGGAGTTTAGCAAGTATAGGCCTGTGAGCATTTCCCGGCAAAGCTCTGGTGGGCACTCTGTGAGCACGTTCAACAGCGAAGAGCGGAGTGAAGGCCTCCTTCCCAAATATTTCAAGCAGCCAAGATTCGATGAATTATGTGGGGTCCCTGCCCTCCACCTTCTCTGGCAACCCCATTATGCGGACATTGTTCCGACGCAGTCGGTTTTCAATGTCATCTGATTTGTTCTTGTTATCATGCGCCATGCGGGCATTGTGATGGGTTTCTGCTATTAGAGGCGCCATTTGACCTTATATGTCGCTAATGCGACTTTCTGTAGCAGTGGTGCGTTCGCAAATTTTCTGTAAGTCCTGTCGGAGAAGGGCAACCTCCTCAGTCAGCCCCCCAACCTGTCTTTAACAGTATTCACTGACGCTGTACAGGTATATACTGCTTTTAATATTTGGCCCAGTGTAGGTTGCTGCTCTCCTTGCACAGAGTCCTCTGCGCAGTCTATGGAGCTGGCTATGTAATCGGCGCCATGTTCCTCCTCGCTGTCTGACTCAGCCTCCCCATTCACTTCTGCAGAGTGCGTGGACCTCTACAGGTTCTTGTGGCCCTTAAGCTCAGATAGCTTTATAGTTTAAAATTGAATGTCCCCTGGGTGGTCTTTCCCCATCTTGGGGGGTTTAACTTTGGTACCTCTGTCTCTGAGGCCGTCCTGACCCTTGGTAGCTCTCATTGCTTGCGGTGTGGCGGCGTCGCCGGCGCCATCTTGCAGCCCTGGGCCCACCGCATCAGTCTTGGATTTGCGGGACATAGCTGCCTCGGAGCGGGTCATGGGTGGTGCCATCGCAATCCTTGCGAGAAGAGGAAGCGATTGGTACCGGTCCGGGTAGACTAGGTGGCCGGGGAGAGGATCGATGTGCAGATCAATGCAGGGAGCTCTGTGAGACAAGTCTTCTTACATGCCCTTTGCGGCCACGCCCCCTAGCCATTTTCTTTAACATGAGAAAAAGAGGGGAGTAAACTCCCTCAAACTCTTCACCCTTTCGGGACAGGCACCACAGCTCCCTGCTCCACCAGTGAGTCCACGTAGTCCAGGAGGACCTGCTTTTTCTCTTCTGACCGTGATAGCAGCATTGTGACAAACTTGAGGGGAGGAGTACCGGTGAAGGACCAAGTGTGACCTGTTGACACTGTCTTGATGGTCCAGTAGTCCGAGATTGAGGCCGTCCAGACGTGCCGGAAGAGACGCAGACGCGCCCCTACCCAACCCGCTTGGACGGGCCCAATCTCAAAATGATTTACACTAGATGCTTGGCTCTTAGCGGGCTTCTGGAAGGCCTGCCCCTTTTCCAATTACTCCAGAAGTCTCTGCCTGGTCTGTAAGAGCGGGCTTCCCTTGAGCGCTCTGTACTGCGTCCTCTGCGCTGAGGCCTCCTCTGGCCAAGCAGGCATTTTTCCTGAGGCAGGAACCCCGACTTCCCGCCTGTGGCCCGGGCAATGATGCTATCCAGCTTGTTACCAAACAAGGAAGACCCCTCAAAGGGAATTTTACACCAGGCTTGCTCAGCCGGGTCAGCGAGCCAGGGGTGTAACCATAATGCCCTCCTGGCCGTGACCAAGGATAGCATCGTCCAGGCCGACAGGCGGATGAGATCGATGGAAGCCTCCAGGAAAGCTATTGCCAGCTTCAGGTCTTGAATTGCTGAGCTCCTTGCCAGCTCCTCGGAGATGCCCTGAGCACCGAATCTATGTACTCCGTCCAAGACTCCATTGCCTTGGATAAGGTGGCAAGGGCCAAAGCGGGCTTGCAGGCCGAACCGGCCAGCCCGTAGATTTTCTTGAGATCCTGGTTGATTCTTCTCTCGAGCCCATCCCTAAAGGACACCGCGTCCTCGAGGGGGAGGGTAACATGCTTGGCCAGACGCATCATTCTCCAGCTGCCTCACATCTTCGGCTTTAAATGGATACAGCCTTGAGGTCTTACTTGACAAGAACGTCTTCCTGTCCACTTTCTCCCACTCTTCCACAATGATCTCCTTGAGTTCCCCCAAGAGCGGGAAATTGGGGCTCTCTTTTCACAGATGCTTAAAGAATTTTCTTTGTTTAGCTGGGGGCGTGGTGGGTTCCTCCCACTTAAGGGCCTTTATCACTGCTTTGATCAGTTGAGAAACTAGGGCAAAGTCAAAACCGCCTGGGAAGTCCTCTCCCTCCATCTCGCTGTCTGAAGACCTGAGAGAGGCATCATAAGGCCGGAATAAGCCCGTATCCTCCTGGGCCTTATCGGCCACCGAGCCTGACATGGTTCTGGATTGGCTCTGCGTGTGGGACGTGCCCCACTCTTTTAGGGACTGCTGCACCACATGCTTTACCAGAGACTCCATCTGCTGATTCTCAGTCTCTTTTTCCCTGACTGCCCAGGCATAGCAGAGATCACACAGTGACTTGCCCTCCGGGACTCGTGTCCCTTACCCCAAGCAGGCTCTGCGACCAGAGCGGCTGTTGTTGCGGTGGGAGCGGAGTCTGGAGGAGCAATTAGAGTGTCTCCTCTGTTGACAGTCCCCAGACGGAGAGTCATGCCTGGACCTGGATGAAGACTGCTGATGTGGCCTGGCAAGGTCTCTGTCATTTTGAGCCACAATCTGGTGATCCGACCTGGAAGTGCTAGGGGAGAGAGAAGAAAGGATGAACAGATACAGCGATTAACCTCCTGACCTTAAAACATTCCAGGCCCCACCCCTTACCTGCACATACCTTGTGCGTGAGGGCTGGCCGCAGGGAGGCGGTGACCTGTCCATGGTCACCTGGCAAGAAGCAGACTGTGAGGGACAACACCACAGACCTAGGGCAGAGAGACAAGATATGTGGTAACAGCAGGACACTGGACTGCCTGCCCCTTTAAGAGCAGCTGCCACCCTCCCAAGCACACAATCTGCCTTGTGTCTACCTTTGGCCAAATGTCCAGGGCCTGGGGAAGCTGCCACACTACTGCCCGCAGAGGTTCCCACTGAACCCTGGGGCTGACAGCTATTTAAAATCCTTACCTGTGTGACGTCACCGCCGCACCCCACCTGTGCAATGGGGACCTTCCGAACGGCGCCTGCACGGCCACCAAACCCCCTAGCACACTGCGCATGTGCAAACCAAGCCTCGATTTCAATCAAAGCCTCACACATGCGCAGGCGCCAACGGCAGCTGCGACCCAGAAGAGAGGCGACGTCCTGGAATGCAGAAGTGCTCCAGACGCCATGAGACTGCCTGGGGGACCTGGACCGAAGAAAAGAAAGCGACCAGATGGAGAAACACAGGGGGACATAAATGGCATATAACCTGCTGCCATGGAGCAGAGCCTTAAGAGAGACCACCTTGCTAGCCGTCTGCTGGGTGACCCATCACAGGCTGTCCCCCACCACTGGGACTCTGAGCCTGGAACCACTCGCCCGCCCTTGGCTGGGCCCTGGGCTTCACACCGCATCCTAGGTATGCCCGACTTCTTCCCGCAAGGGGCTCATTCTTGGACTGGCTGCCATAGAAATGTAAGTGCGCATCAGGTAGATCCAAGGAGGAGGATAAAAAAGGAACCCAGTCTCTGGCTGGGAGCTCACATTTATGGGAATGGGGTCCTATAGCATTGGAGGGGAGGCGGGGTTAACCCACACGTAGGCTGCTATGGAGTCAGTCAGGAAATTAAGTTATGTTTAAAAAAAAGATGAATGACACAGGGGAAAAAGTATTGAACACGCTAACTGAAATGTATTTAATACTTTGTACAATTCCTTTGTTGGATTTGACAGCTTGGCAATGCCTCCTGTATGGAGAAACTAGTCGCATGCATTGCTCAGGTGGGATTTTGACCCATTCTTCCACACAAACAGCCTTCAAATCTTAAAGGTTCCGTGGGCCTCCTCTATGAACTCTGATCTTTAGTTCTTTCCATAGATTTTCTGTTGGATTCAAGTCAGGCGATTGGCTGGGCCATTCTAGCAGTTTTATTTTTTATTTTTTCTTTGAAACCAATTGAGAGTTTCCTTGGCTTTGTGTTTGGGATCATTGTCTTGCTGAAACGACTCCCCTCGTTTCATCTTCATCATCCTGGTAGATGACAGCAAATGTTTATTAAGAATGTCTTGGTACATTCATCCTTCCTTCAATGATCTGAAGTTTGCCAGTACCGCATGCTGAAAAAGAGCCCCACACCATGATGTTCCTACCTTCTAACTTCACTGTTGGTATGGTGTTTTTGGGGTGATGTGCAGTGCCATGTGACCTCCAAACATGGTGTGTATTATGGCATCCAGAGTTCAATTTTGGTCTCATCTGACCAGACTATATTCTCCCAGTATTTCACAGGCTTGTCTAAATGTTGTGCAGCAAATTTTAAACGAGTTTCAACATACTTTTTCTTCAGCAATGGAGTCTTGCGTGATGAGCGTGCATACAGGCCATGGCGGTTGAGTACATTAAAGGGTAAATAGAACTAGTGCGCAAACCAGTAAGTAAAATAAGGTTGTAGCTGCCAACACAGATAAGGTAACCTGATACCAAAAAAAAAACTGTTTGGAGTAGAGAATGTGTAGCGCTGTGTAGTTTGATGAGCGTGCATACAGGCCATGGCGGTTGAGTGCATTACTTGTTTTTTTGGAACAATTGTACCTGTTAATTCCAGGTCTTTCTGATGTCTCCACAAGTGATCCTTGGCTCTTGGACAACACTTCTGATAATTTTTTTCACTCTTCTGTCAGAAATCTTGCAAGGAGCACCTGGTCATGGCTGGGTTATGGTGAAATGATGTTCTTTCCACTTCTGGATCATGGACCCAACAGTTTTACCTGATCATTCCGAAGTTGAGAAATTCTTCTGTAACCAATGCCATCATCAATAAGGTTGGGAAGGTCTTGAGAGAGCTCTTTACTTTTACCCATCATGGGATGTTTCTTGTGTGACCACTTGGTAATGAGACACCATTTTTCAGATGAGACTGAACCAGCTGATAATTTCCACTGGCAAGGGATAGGATTGCTTTCTAATTACTAATTAATTGATTTTAGCTGGTGTCTTGGCATTCCATGCCTTTTTGCATATCCCTTTCTTCATGTGTTAAATACTTTTTCCCTGTGTCATTCCATGATATTACACAAACATAATTACTGACTTATTTGTTTTGGTTTCTTTGTATGTGTGGATTGCATGGGTTGTTACCGACGTGGTGAAAACTTCATGTCAATAGAATCTTTAGACATATTTGACATGGAATAGTCTATATCTGTTAATCAGTATCAAAGACAAAATTAAATCTGGTAAGATGCAATGTTCTATGACAGTATAACATAAAAACTCAGAGAATTTTTCTTCTCTGCTATTAGTACCAAAAACTCCCATCTGACAAGATATCAACTCCTGTGTAAAATGACACTTGCAGAAAATGTGAGCTTTGATTTGCTACAACATTAACCACTTTAGCCCCGAAAGGATTTTCCACATTAGGACCAGAGCACTTTTTGCGATTCAGCACTGCGTTGCTTTAACTGACAATTGCGCGGCCATGCAACGTTGTACCCAAACTAAATTTGCATCCTTTTTTCCCCACAAATAGAGCTTTCTTTTGGTGGTATTTGATTACCTCTGCGTCATTTCTGATCACCTCTATAAAGAAAAAAAGAGCAACAATTTTGCAAAAAAAAATATTTTTCTTACTTTTTGCTAAAATACAAATCCAAAAAAAATATAAAAAAAACATTTTTTTTCATCGCTTTTGGCCAATTGATATTCTTCCTCATATTTTTGGTAAAAAAAATTGCAATCGGCATTTATTGATTGGTTTGCGCAAAAGTTTCCGCGTTTAAGAATGGTGAGAATTCATTTCTGGGGTTTTTATTTTTTAAATTTTTTACTAGTAATGGCGGCGATCTGCGATTTTTAGCGGTAATGCGATATTGGGGCGGACATGCCGGACATTTTTGACACTTTTTTTGGGACCAATGACATTTATACAACCATCAGAAATTAAATATCCACTGATTCCTATATAAATGTCATTGGCAGGGAAGGGGTTAACCTGCAGGGGCAGTGAAGGGGTTAACAGTGTTCCCTAGGCGTGTTCTAACTGTGGTGGGGCTGGGCTGTTATGGGCATAGGAGATCTAACTGATCCCAGTGACAGGGATCAGTAGATCTCCCATGCCCGCACTGACAGTAAATGTAAACACGGCAGTTCCCCGCTCTTTGGCTTTGGCAGCTCATCGCGGCTCGCTGTTGCACACCGGGTCGGCCCGAGCCGCGGGCACACTCCTCCAGAGTGCGGCAGGCGCGCGCGCACCCCCTAGCTGCCACTCAGCGAATTGCCGTTTATTTACGGCGATTCGCTGGACATGTCCACACTGCCGCAGTGAATATACTGCGCACGGTATGAAACCGGTTAATTAACCACTTCACGCCCATAGGATGTCCATGGACATCCTGGGCTTTGAGTGGTGATATCTGAATGGTGCCAGCAGCTACAGGCACCATTCAGATATCATTCTTTCCAGGCGACGATTCCCTACACCTACACCCTACGATCGGCAGCAGGGAGAAGAGATCCGTCGCCGCCGGATGCTTGTCAGGAAGATGACTGATGACCATCTGGTCACCAGTCATCTCTATGACCCTCGGAGGCCCAGGCGCGACGTTATGACGTCACGTCAGGGCCGGCTTTAGTAAACAAAGCCGTGATTGCGGCTGGAAAGCCTGGAGGAAAGATGTGAGGTCTTATTGACCCCACATCTCTCCATAAAGAGGACCTGTCACGCACCATTCCTATTACAAGGGATGTTTACATTCCTTGTAATAGGAATAAAAGTGATCAAAAAAAAATTAAAGAGACAGTGTAAAAATAAAAAAATAAACGTAAAATAAATAATAATAAAAAAATTAAAGTGCCCCCGTCCCTGCGTGCTCGCGCACAGAAGCGAACGTAAGCGTAAGCCCCGCCCACATATGTAACCAGTGTTCAAACCACACATGTGAGGTATCGCCGTGTGCGTTAGAGTGAGAGCAACAATTCTAGCACTAAACCTCCTCTGTAACTCTAAACATGTAACCTGTAAAAAATTTTAAAGTGTCGCCTATGGAGATTTTTAAGTACCAAAGTTTGGCGCAATTCCACGAATGTTCGCAGTTTTAAAGCGTGACATGTTGGTTATCAATTCACTCGGCGTAACATACTCGTTTATAATATACAAAAAATGGGGCTAACTTTACTGTTTTGTATTTTTTTAATTCACTAAACGTTTTCTTTTCCAAAAAAAACGCATTTGAAAAATTCCAGCGCAAATATCGTGTAATATAAAAAGTTTCAATGATCGCCATTTTATTCCCTAGAGTCTCTGCTAAAAAAACATATGTAATGTTTGGGGGTTCTGAGTAATTTTCTAGCAAAAAAATTATGATTTTTACATGTAGGAGAGGAGTGCCAGAAATGGCCCGGATGGGAACTGGTTAAAGGAGAACACGAGAGGGTGCCAGACTAAGTGTAGCAATTGGGACCTGCAAAGGATGTGTGCGCTGCTCAGGCTTGGCAGAAAGGGGACATATGAGCGGTGCATCCACAGCTGTGATTTGGAGTGTTGACAGGGGATGGAGCCCGTCCTGGCTCCTGCAGAGGTGCAAGGAAAAAGGGATAGCCCTTGGAAGTTGCACATCCAAAATGTCCTAGAGAGGTGAGTAGAGTGGCAACCTCAGCCTGGACTCCAACCAGGCCACGCCCCTAACACGTTTCACTCCGCTCCTCCAGACCTTAGTCATGGGGATCTATATTAGTACCAAAAATTCCCATCTGACAATATATTAACTCCTGTGTAAAATGGCACTTGCAGATAATTTGAGCTTTGATTTGCTACAACATTAATTAAAGGAGAACACGAGATGGTGCCTGACTAAAGCCTCGTACACGCGGTGCGCCGGTCGTATGAAAACGGTTGTACAACAGGTTGTTGTACGATCATCCGAGCATTAGTACGCGTGATTAGAACAGCCGTCACGCGACGGTCCTACAACAGAGGCTGGATGACCAGACTAGAAAACTTTTGTTGTACAACAAGCGGTCGTACGACTGTTGTACTGTGTGTACAGAAAAGTTGGTCCAACAAGTTGTACAGTCAAAACACTCATGCTCCGAAGTCTGGAACGCCCGGAAGTGTCCTTTCTTGTAAACCTACGTTCCTAATTCACAAATCACATGCACTTGATCTTTCCTCTTTATACGCTCGTAAAACGTCACCACGTTAGGCTTGGTCATACGATCGCTTAGTGCAGTTCAGTATGCGAGACACAACAACCGACATGCGATTTTGCACGTCCGGCCGTACGACAGTCGCATCATGTGTACGGGGCTTAAGTGTAGCAATTGGGACCCGAAAAGGATGTGTGCGCTGCTCAGGCTTGGCAGAAAGGGGACATGTGAGCGGTGCATCCACAGCTGCGATTTGGGGTGTTGACAGGGGATGGAGCCTGTCTTGGCTCCTGCAGAGATGCAAGGAAAAAGGGATAGCCCCTGGAAGTTGCACATCCAAAATGTCCTAGAGAGGTGAGCAGAGTGGCAACCTCAGCCTGAACTCCAACCAGGCCACGTCCCTAACGCGTTTCACGCTGCCCCCCCCCCCAGAGCTTAGTCATGGGAATCTATATTAGTAACAAAAATTCCCATTTGACAAGATATCAACTTATGTGTAAAATGGCACTGGCAGATAATTTGAGCTTTGATTTACTACAACATTAATTAAAGGAGAACACGAGAGGGTATCAGACGAAGTGTAGCAATTGGGAACCTTTTATTAAATAAAAAGACAACTGGCAACTAACTTATGAGAAATGGCTGTTAGCACTTATCATGATAATCATCTGACTGCCAGTGGGGTAGTACCCCAGGAGGCTGTAATTTCAATGCCAGGGTACTTGGTCACCACCATTAGCTGGGTACAGTAGAGAGCAGCCAAAACAGCAAGTGAAACCACCGTGGAGTGCAAGGCTGGACCGTAAGTGATGTCATATGCCATGGCTATGTGGGGGACATGGCTATGTGCTTTAGAGTCTCCCTGCTCATTTGTCATGCCTGTTTGATTTAGGGTTGCCATCTCATCCCTTTAAATCCGAACACATATGAATTGCACAGGTTTTGAGGCTAACTTAATGCAGATAAGGCACCAAGTGAGTTTAATTACCACCTTAATTAGCCTCAGAACCTGTGTAATTCATATGTGTTCGGGTTTAAAGGGATGAGGTGGCAACTCTAGTTTGATTGGATGTGAGACACTTTTTATACCCTGAGCAAAGAATTTAACTCTTGCAACCATGATTACTGGGAAACAATACTTTAGGCAAGACTATAATCAAGGCCATGCCTATGTCTAGATACATAAAACACAGATGTACATAAAAATACATAAAACTATAAAAGATAAGCTACAAATATGTGATAATTATATAAAATTGATAAAAGTAAATTAAAAGAGCCTTGCAAGTAGAAGAAAAATCTATAAAATGTTTTGATTTTTTTAATATATATTTTTACAATTAGAGACAAAAAAAAAAACATTTTTTTTAATTTTGTTATATGTTTTTGTTTATAGTTTTTATTGAAAGTAAAATAATTTTTGAAAGACATTTTTGCCACAAGAAAGTCTTGTTTTTAGAGAAAAAAAAACAATGGATATCTTACTTCATTATCGTAAATTATTAAAAAATTGTCACTGAATAACAGGCCTATAGTGGAAATGTAAACATTCTAAGTTCTAGTCCATAAGAGGTACACAAGTATGAGAGCTGAAGAGGTTAAGGAAGAGCAAATTTACTTGGACGTAATCATGAATTTACAAGTAAATTTTAGCCAAGTAAAAGGCATATCAAGAATAACAAATCCCCAACTTTGATACACACAGATTATTTGACTTTTTTGCTTTTTTGTCTATTTGCTTTGTTTAGTGTTGTAATTGTGAAGGATCCTCAAATAGTGACTGTTCACTCACTCAGTTTCTGCTGCACACTGGGGTTTATTTCCTAAAACTGGAGAGTGCAAAATCAAGCTCACTTCTACATAGGAGCCAATCAACTTCCAGGTTTTCAAATATAAAACAGTGCAGCGCTTAAACCAATTTCTCTCCAGTGCGTGGTCACCCAATGTGCTTCTATATTTCAAACAGAGAAAGGTGATATAGTGCCAGATATCCTCCACCAGCCACACTAAATTCTCACCTTCCTCAATGGGCTCTCATTACAGGAGCCAAGAAGCGCATGATAGATAATTTTCCAGGGACAGAAGGTAATCAATCCTTTCTTCCTTCAGACCCCTTATACACCATAACCATACTCATAAATGAGTGTCATATGTGGAAGGATCCTTGGGGTAATGGCTCCTGGTAGGTATTGAGTAACTCAGCTCCCCGGCACATGAAACAAAAATGCCACATCTAGTGCTCACTGCTTACTAGCATACTTTATTAATAAGAACAATAAATGTGGTACTCACATACAACCGATAAAATCAAGCATCTGGTGTAAACATATCTGTGGGCGCTCGGTCCAAGACGCCCACACTATGGAGACAGCGGCGACTGCGGATGACGTCACTTCCCTATTCCGTACGCGTATCGTCCCACCGGAACTTCGTCAGCGGATCCGCGGACCGAGCGCCCACAGGCAATGTATAAAAAGGAACGACTGCACCTCAAAGGAAGTCTGAAAAAGTATCTTTGTTTATTAAAGCATCAAATTAGCATGGTACAGGATGAAGCAGGTCAAAGGCAGATGCGTTTCACACTTAACAACAGTTCTTATTCATTGCAAAGACAAAACTCACTGATCGATAGATATATACCATGAACAATTATCGCCCAGATGAAAAAAAGAGGGGAGGGAAAAACCATTCAATCATCGAGTAACCTATCAGCAACCAATGTAGCCTCACACATGGTGCAAACCATGAACACTAATGACAATTGAATATAAAATGTGGCTGAAAAAGAAGGGACTACATTGGAAACCAATGTACAAGTCAAAAAACCAACAGACATATATATAATATAAAAAAGACAAAGAGAAACCTAAATTAGTGTGAATTTGACAAATAAAATCATTAACCAGATACAATGTAACAGCAGCGGATGACAAGAAAAGGGAAAAACACCACATATGTAGACAATTGAATGAATAAAACATTAGACACACATAGAGAGATTACACCAAGTCTCATGGGAAAGTGCTCTATACTAAAGTTTTTATCTATCATACGGTAAAGAACCATTAATAGCTTAAAATATTAAAAGCACAAAAATCCCACACAAATTAATACTAATGCTATGTGTATGGAAGGTCATCCAGTGAAAGGAAAATATCCATTCAGCATGTAATCAGAATAATAGTATAAAACCTGTATATATATAAATAGTCTGCAGGAGCATACACTGGTCAATCAAGAGATCGCAACGAGGAACTTGAATGGCCGACAAACACGGCTGGCTGATTGCAGGCTATGCATCAAGACAACCAGGATGTCCTCGCCCGTACCATCAAAAAAGATATAAATGAAGGAAGGAACAGGTGCCCTAAACAGAGGGAAATGAGCATGACAGAGGGAATAAAAGGTGGAAAATGCTTGAATAATGTCATATATGGAACCCCTACATACAAAAAAGAGGGGGGCCCATATCTACCAAAGTAGAGTGCATATCCTACTAGCGTAAAAAAGGAATGAATAATGGATAACTCTATAGAGAGAATATATGTCACCAGATATAGCTATACAAAGGTAAAGATATGTGGGGATAAGAAAATCAAACATCTGTATGATCTACAAACCTCCATGAAAAAAAATATATAATACTTGACAGACCCACACTGGATACATGCTGGAGACAGTCAATTGAAGATAGGCCATAAGCTGGAGATGCAAGATGTATACTTATATGTACAGAGCATGTGCATATGAAAGGAACCCAGTATAATGTAAAAAAACAAGAGGAAACCTTTGTGGCAGGATCCAAAGAAAAAGAGAGAAGGAACCTTTGTGGCAGGATCAAAAAAAAAAAAAAGGAGATAAGTAAAGAGGCGAAGAAAGAAGGCCACTGCGCTGGAGGGAGGCATGAGTGGGATCACTCATGATAGTGACTAACATCCCACTCAAAGTTAAGCCCCGCGGAATGCGGGTCTGGAGATGGAATATCCAGAAAACCTCCCTCCGGCACAACAGGCAATAAACATCACCCCCTCATCTGGGTACCCTGGCCTTCTCAATTACTTGAACCTTTAAAGCTGAAGCATCACCACTATGGCATTGGTTGAAATGTTTGCCCACATTAGTGGGCAAATTCTTCTTAACACTATTGAGATGTTCAGGGAAACAATCCCGCAATCTCCTGATAGTTCTCCCCACATATTGTACCTGACAAATCCTGCAAGTGATGAAATATATGATGTATGTGGTGTTGCAATTAAAAAATGAATCTATGACAAATTGTTTGGTTAACAGGTGAGCTGAAACCGCTGCCACCCAAAATGTGGTGGCAGCAGGAACAATCCACCTTCCCACATCGATAATTTCCTTTGCAGTGAAGCCAACTCAGGGACATAGAAGGTTCCCTGTGAAAAAATGTGGGGGAAGGGGTGCTACCCACCGTGGATACAATGTTGACCCCTCCTGAAAGGATATCAGCACATGTTTGGTCGGAATATAATACATCAAGATGGAGATTGAAAATATCTCTGATCTTACCAAATTCACTGCTGAATATGGTCGACAGAGCCCCATGGGGGGGATGCAGGTGCCCGACCAGTCTGAGATAACATATCTGTTCTATTTTTTGCATTTAGCTATGGTCAGGGCTCTGTCTAACATCCATGTGGGGTATCCCCGGTCACGGAAACAATGGTACAGTGAATTGGCCTTTACCTCAAATTGGCCATCATCACTACAAATGCGTCTGATGCGTACAAATTGACCCACCGGGACACCCTTGATGGTATGCCGGGGGTGGGCAGATTTTGCTCTCAATAAAGGAGTTACCAGAGAGTGGTATAAAGGGTAGTATATACTTTATGCTTCTCTGGCACACCTATGAAAAGCACATCCAGAAAACAAATCTGTCGCAAGTCAATGTGGCCAGTGAACCTCAAGTTCATAGTGTTGTTATTAAAATGTTCAAGGAGGGGAGAAAGGCAACCCACATCACCACTCACTACTAAATAGCCTATGTACCTGAAATATAGTCGGATCGATGACCTGAAATCATTGCTATCACCAAAAATGTGGGACCACTCCCACCAACCCATGTATAGGTTGGCGAGAGAGGTCGAAAACCTGGTGCCCATCGTGGCCCCACACTTCTGGAGATAGAATGTACCGTCAAAAACAAAATAGTCGTGAGACAAAAGATATTCAAGTATGTCCAATATGTACAATTTATGTTCAACTGGGAGCTGGGTGTAGCTATCCAAGTAGAACAGAACCACATCACATGCAAGGTGGTGGGGAATAGATCAGTAGCGGCTGGAAACATCACTGGTTATCCAACAGGAATCAACCTCCCATGTAAAATCTTGCATGAATTTAAGGAATTTAAAGAATTTTAGCACTGGAAGCCTGCATATCTTGACACTCCATATGCTCAACCTTTTTATTTTTGTTTTGATTAATACAATATATATTTTTTCAAGGTGTTATTTGGGTGCTAGGTCAGTGTGAAACCAAATAAGTATTTATTTAACTAGTGAACAATGTAGAGGTAAGGTACATTGGTAGACCCCCATACTTCTTTCTTGACAAGTTTCCTTTCAGACCATTACTCTTAAAGTGGATGTAAACCCGAAAAAAAAATGTAATTAATAATTCTGCCTGGTAGAGTATAGCATGTTATATCATCTGCAGTCTTCCCACAAAGAGTTAATCCAACTGTGAGTAATGAGCTTATCTTTTTTCAGGAAGAGAAAGTCTGACTAACAGGGAAATACACAGTCGATCCGCCCCTTGCTCTGTGAGTGACATGCAATTTGCTTATCTCCTTCACACAGCAGAGAAAGTTTTACATGCCCCCCTCCCTCCCTCCTCAATGTTTCAGTATAGAGGTGGGTGGGGGGGCTTGTGACATCACAATTCCACCCACCAAACTCCAGCAAACACAGACACTGACTGATTTCAGAGTTTGCCAGAGCTGCTAGTGCTTACAGGAAGGGCATTTGAAAGGTAGGGATAGATGCAGGAGGCTTGCATGTATATATACATTAATACTGTGTCATTAGTTTATACTGGGTGGGTGGGTGGTGGGTTTACATCCACTTTAAGCTGGATACACACTATCCAATTTTCAGTATATTTTTTATTTCAGATTTACCAAAACCATATAATATGCGGTCAAATCTTAGGAGTTTCAATTGTTATGTAATCAGGCAGGCCCTTGCACTACATGGTTTTGGTAAATCTGACAACAAAAGTTGGATAGTGTGTATGGGGTCTTATGCTATGTGGGGTGACTACTCATTATTCTTATGCTAGTAGCTATTAAAATACCTATTACTAATTTATGCTAGTGACTATTAAAATATGAATTACAGATTTAATTCATTCATTTTCTTTAGTTTGCCTTTTTTAATTTACAAGTTTTGTGGTAATTTTAGAAACCCTTTATGGCTGTTTCTTTTTTTCATTTTATAACTACCTGAAGTGTTGTCCATTTAACAATAATGCTACTTTGGTTAAATTATTTATTCTATCTATTCTACATGTAGCATAGAAAAGTGGAAAATCGCACGTGTTCTCAGAGTGTATGAAAACATGCTATGTCGTGGCCAGCACACTGTGGTGCCATTCATTCTTAATGACACCCAAAACTCACCAGCCAATGCACATGCGCTATATCACACCACAACACATAGGGGTTGATTTACTAAAACTGGAGAGTGCAAAATCTGGTGAAGCTGTGCATGGTAGCCAATCAGCTTCTAATTTCAGCTTCTTAAATCCAGCATTGACAGTAAAACCTGGACGCAACCTGCAGTGCAATATCTTTTGATATATTGTTTTAACTACTTTTTAATAAATACAACACCATGAGATTTTACCATACATCTCTTGTGGAGTCATTTCCTCATCCCACAGCCCTGCATTGAAAACGCCATTGGGCCTATTCATACCGACTGGAACAACTTGGTGTTTCCATAAGGTGTTATATGACCCCCTATATTCAAGGGATCTGGGGAGTGGCCATTTTTACCCTACAAGCACAGGTGACGGAAAAAAGGAAACGTTTTAACAATACACATACATGATTAACTTAGCTTGTTGTTGGCTCAGACTGCGCTTTGGACTGTATTATATATTCTACCTGTGGACTGAATTTTATCTGCTATATGAATTTGTTTATTAATAACAATTGATTGATCTGACTCTATATACAGTGTATATATATATTTCACTGTTATTTACAAATATCCATATAGCACACGTGGTTTGCGCTGTACCTTTGCATTATGCACTTTAAGTTTATAAGTTGATTCACACTTATCCCAAAGGGGCAGCAACCCTAATTTTCTTTTTAGTATTATATAGCGCCCCTTTTTTAGCTATCTTACCTCACTGTAGTTGCTCGGACCCGAGCCAAGAGAGGTTAAGATATTGGAAAGCTTCTAAAAAGAGCAAATCTGGGTACAGGCACAGAAGAAGATCACCAGGTCATCGGGCACAGGATCATCGGGCACAGGATCAGTGGGCACCAGGTCAGTGGACACCAGGTCATTGGGCACAGGATCATCAGGCACAGGATCATCAGGCACAGGGTCATCGGGCACAGGATCAGTGGACACCAGGTCATCGGGCACAGGATCGGTGGACATTGGGTCATCGGGCACCGGATCAGTGCGCACCAGGTCATCGGGCACAGGATCAGCGGACAACAGGTCATTGGGCACAGGATCAGCGGGCACCAGGACATCGGGCACAGGATCAGCGGACACTGGGTCATCGGGCACAGGATCAGCGGACATCGGGTCATCAGGCACAGGAGCAGACAGGAACAGATTGGCTATTGTGGAGGCAGATTGGCTGGTGTAGAGATGGGCTTGAGCAGGTTGGCTGGTGTGGAGACAGACTGGGATGGATCAGCTGGTATGGCAGCAGACTGGAACAGATCGGCTGATGTGGAAGCAGACTGGAACAGATTGGCTGGTGTGGAAGCAGACTGGAACAGATCGGCTGGTGCAGAGGCAGGACTGGATATTGGCTGAATTGTGCGGGTTGGAAAAAACTTCAGTTTCTTTTTAGGTTTAACCATTGAAGTTCTGTACGTGTCTGCAGGGCTGTAAGTAGGAGGTGCAGCTGATGGGAGAGTATGGCTGGAGTATGGTAAGAAAGAGGGAGCGGTCACTAAGGTGGATCTTTGTGGACTGGTTGTAAGCAGCGAAGAAGAGGTAGGTGGGTTAAAGGCAGGGTAGGTGCAGCAGGTGGAAGTGGGGTACTGATATTTGGTTGATAGCAGAGTATATTGGGCTGTGACTGTGGTTGCTGTAGGTGAAGGAGAGAGGGACTTCTGTACAAACTGGTGGCCAATGGATGGATGCATGTCAACAGATACTGAGGAGGGCAGATCCGACCAAGCTTGGAGTAAAGGCTGAACAAATGTCAATTTACACTCTCCTCGTCTGACTAAAGAGTTTACTGCGTTGATACAGTCTAACAGAGCCTTTTGTGAAAACGCAGAGTAATGTTTAAAAAGATAACTCCTATCATCTTCCAGGAGCCAGACAAGTGACGCCACCTGACAGACATCGAAGGGCGGTTTATAATCATTGCAGCCGGTAGGCGTACTTGATAAAGCACACTCTGCACACACCTGAATCAAAGGCTGAACCTCTCCAAATGTCATACTGCCCTGATCAACCAGGGAATGAGAAAGACACATACACTCCAATAGCTGATCACTGGTCCACTCTTTTAATGCCTGGCAGCAATGGTCATGGTCCTCTGTCAGCAGCAGAGAAAAATAAATAACTTCTTCCAAACGCATGTTATCACAACCAGCCAAAACAAGATTGCTTTTCTGTGCAGCCACTTCTGGTCAGGAATGGCCTTGGTATTATGTCAGAAAAGTGGTGTGACCAGAAATGTGTGGACTGCACAGAAAATACCGAACCCGAACGTAACTGAAATAAAAGGATTTGTTATAAGATGTGACAGTGAACTAAAACGCACAACCAAAATAGCAATAGTGAGCCAACCAAAAGCATATAACTAGAGCAGTAGGGAAAGTCCAAACCATAAACTTCAAGCCAGGCCAGGGTCATCCATGGGAGATCAGTCAGAGGGAACCGGGAAGCAGGACAAAGCAGGATTCAGGGTTCGGGATGCAGGTTTCCAGGATACAGGTTTTCAGGATACAGGTTTTCAGAGGCACAGGGAAGTAATACCAAGGCGAGCTAACACAGCACTCCCAGGTTTAAATACACTCCCTGCAAACAGTCTCTGGTGATGCTTGATTGCAGGAGATGATATCAGGTCCTGACTGCGGAGAGACATCTGCTGGAGGACACTGGAACTGCAGCCCCTAGGTCTGGGGGCTATAGTGCCACCAACTAGTGAATGCGTTCCTAACAGATACAATGTTGGCTGGTATTCCATGGAGCCTCACAATCTCTTTAATAAAAACTTGTGCAGTTTCAGGAGCTGAGGGTGTTCCTTTCAGTGGTATGAAGTGGGCCATTTTAGACAGCCTGTCTACTACCACAAAAATGGTGTTGAAACCTTCTGCTGGGGAATGTTCTACGATGAAATCAACTGAGATCATCCTCCAAGGCCTCCAAGGACAGATAGTGGTTTTAATAGCCCCCAGGCCTTGAATCTGTCACTCTTGTTTTGGGAGCACACGGTACAGGATTTCACATAATCCCAGCAGTCATTGCCTTCTGGGCCACCAGAACGTGTGTTGCACTAAGTCAGCCATCTTTGAAGCACCAAAATGTCCTGGCAACCTGTGGTCATGGCAAAGCCCTCTTAAGTCTTCTGCTACAAAGATCTAATTGTCATGCCATAACAGACCATCTCTGGCTTGTAGGTTGAGTTCTGGGGTGGTGGTTGTTTCCATAGAGGCTTTTTTGAGCCGTGACAGAAGGTTTTCCTGGATTACTAGAAAGCTCGCTGCGGGTAGGATAGTGTCTGGTGGAGAAAACTTCTTGGTGTCATTGAACATATGGGATAACACGTCAGGCTTGGTATTCTTTGACCCGGGCCTGTAGGTTATATGGAAGGCAAACCAGGAAAAGAAAAGAAAGAGTGCCAATCTAGCCTGTCGTGCGTTTAGTCTCCTAGCAGTCCTCAGGTACTCCAAGTTCTGGTGGTCAGTATAGATTAGAATCGAATGTGCTGCTCCTTCCAAAAGATAACGCCACTGTCACGTACCTGGTGGACGAGTCTGACTTATGCAGGGGGTCACCTCTCTTGCGGCCTTGGTTCGAGAACCCCTGGTATTGCGGACAGGAAGTTCAAGAGCACAAAGGGACACGAGGGTTGGACTGGGTCACTTGGTGGTAGGTGAAGGTCCACTAGCTCGTGCTAGACAGGAGGATGGTGATGCAATCCGGGTCGGTAACGGGCTGGTGGGGCAGTACAGGTGGAGCAGGCAGGCGGATGGTTGGGTACAGGCAGGGTCGGCAATGTACGGGCAGCAACGGTACAAAAGGAGCAGGCAGAAGAATAGTCGTAGACAGGCCGGGGGTGAGGGCAGACGGAAAGCAACAAAGTCCAAGTAAAGCCGGGGTCACAGGTACAGTAAGGTCTCTCAGAGTAAGCACAGGGTCACAGATCAAAGGAATGCTGTAGAACGGATGGCATCTGCTGCAGGATGTTGTCTGCTTAAATAGGGCTGTTTGGCGCCATCAGCGTGCATGGGCGCATGCGAATGCGCACGGGCGCGCGCAAACGCACACAGACAGCCTGAAACGGCCGGAAACGGCTATTTTCCTAACGGCCACTCTTCAAGTGCTACCTTTATTGCCAAGAGTTCACGGTCTCCTACGTTGTAATTTCTTTCTGCCGTGGACAACTTGCGGGAAAAAAAGCAACAAGATGTAGTAATGACTTGGGTCCTTGTCGCTTGGAAAGTATTGCTCCAACTGCCACTTCAGATGCGTCAACTTCCAAAACAAATGGTAAGGCTGAATCAGGGTGTTTTAGGACAGCCCAGAGGTGAATAGTTCCTTGAGTGTTTCAAAGGCAGCCTGCGCTTTTGGCGACCAACTGAATCTGGAACCTTGTTTAGTTAGCTCTGTGATAGGGGAAATGATGGCTGAAAATCCTTTAATATATCTTGCGTAAAAGTTTGTGAAGTCAATAAAGCACTGAATTCCCTTCTTGTCTGTAGGGACTGGCCATTCTAAGATGGTGGTGACCTTCTGCGGGTCCATCTTAATGCCATCCACAGAGATGATTAGCCCAAGGAATTGGATGCTTTGACATTCGAATTTGCATTTTTATGCTTTTGCGTAGAGGCCATGCTGCCTGAGTCGGCTTAACAGGTTCTTGACGTGTCTACGGTGGTCATCCACTGAGGAGAGGAAGATCACGATATTGCCAAGATATTCTATGACATACAGGTCTAGACAATCCCGGAAGATGTCGTTGACAAAATGCTGGAAGGTGGCAGGAGCATTGCTCAAGCCAAATGGCATCACTAAATATTCAAAATGCCTGAATTGGGTACGGAAAGCTGTCTTCCATTCTACTCCTTCTCTGATACGTACTAGGTTGTAGGCCCCCCCAGAGGTCTAGTTTGGTAAAAATTATAGCTGCACCAAGTCTCTGGAAAAGTTCTGTGACTAGTGGTAGTAGATATCGTTTTTTTATGGTTATTTTATTTAGTTCCCGGTAGACCACACGAGGCCGTAATGAATGATCCTTCTTTTCAACAAAGAAGATATCGGCTCCTGCTGGGGAAGTAGAAAGGCGGATGAATCCCTTTCTTAAATTATCGTCTATGTACTTCTTCAAGGTGCCTAGCTCCACTTCAGTCAGAGGGAAGATCCCGCCAAATGGGATTTAGTTTCCTGGCAGGAGCTCAATGGGACAATAATAGGCCCTGTGGGGAGGGAGAGTCTCTGCCCACTTCCTACTGAAGAGATCCAGAAAGTCATGATATGCTACTGGAACTGCTTGGCGGAATTCTGTATTGGCTTCCAAACAGAGCAGAGGGGAAGACTGGCATAAGCAGTGCTGTTGGCAATATGATGAAGGGTAGCTGATTTCCCCAGTGGCCCAATCAATGCGAGGACTGTGGGCCTGGAGCCAGGGCATGCCCAGGATGAAAGGGAACATGGGTGAGGAGATCGCGTCCAGGTGGTGTTTGACCATGATGGCCGGTAGCAGGATGGTTTCTTGGGTGATGGGTCCTGATTTGATAGCGGACCCATCAGCCAGATGAACAGACAGTCCTAGGGCTTTAGGCTGTAATGAAATTAAGTGTCTTGCTGCAAAAGATAGGTCCGCAAAGCAGCTGCAGGCCCCGGAGTCAATGATAGCAGCAGTTCCTTCCTGCTACCTGCAACAAGATGGGAAGAGCCAGATGAGAAGACTGGTTGATTACAGTGGTAATAGATTTAGCAGAAACAGAGAGGCACTTACGCAATTTTGCCGGACAGGTTCTCACATAGTGTCCTGGTTCACCACAGTACATGCAGAGATTGTTGAGACGGCAGCGTTGTCGTTCTTCGGTGGTGAGAGAAGGGGGGAGCAAGCCCAGCTGCATAGGTTCAGCTGCATCAATGGTCAGGGATTCGGGTGCTGGAGAAACTGGACTGGGATGGGCAGGCACTCGAGGAAGCATCCAGGTAGGTCGGAACTGACCTGCAGATCTTTCAGATCGCCATTCCCTCAGTCGCCAATCTATTTGTGTGGACAAATTAATGAGCTCATCTAGGGTCTGTGATACCCCAACTCCTGCCAATTCATCCTTTAATGGTTCGGACAGTCCCATGTGGAATTGGTATTGCAGGGCAGCGTCATACCAATTTGTAGATGTACCTTGTCTGATGAGTCTGGTAATAGCAAAGGAACACGTGTCTCTCACCTGTAAAATGCTCACCCGTTTTGTGTGGCTAATCAATTATCAGAAGATGCAGCCGATCCAAGTATTGGAGTATCTCAGAGTACAATTCAACACAGTACAGGGTCTGGTTTTTCTTCCCCAGAGAAATATTCATGAGATTCAGACCCAGACAAGGGAAGTAATGGCCCGACATTTTCTGATAGCGAAGGAATGCATGTGGTTTCTCAGGGTACTGTCCGCCATGGTAGTCCCATGGGCCAGGTGGTGGAGAAGGAGGTTTCAATGTAATTTCCTGCTCCAATGGGATCAACACTGCTTGATCCAGAAGATCTATATTCCGGTTCCTATAGTTCATTCTTTGGCCTGGTGTACAATCTCTTGCAATCTTGCCCGGGGAGTGCCACTGCGGTCTCCAGAACCGGCGGTAGTGACGACGGATGCCAGTCTTCAAGGTTGTGGGGTACACTACCTTGGGGCAGCAAGTTCAAGGCCCTTGGGAACCTCACGTTTCGCAAAGTTTGAATTTCCTGGAATTGGAAGCCGTGAGCCGCACTGTGTTAGCATTCCAACCTGTGTTACAAGGACAGGCTGTCAAAGTTCTCTCAGACAACAAGACCACTGTCACTTACGTGTCTTGTAAGGGGGGCACCAAGAGTAGATCCCTTCTTCAAGTGGCATGCCAAATCTGCCTGTGGACAGAGAGGAATCTCGATTCTCTTACAGCGACCTATCTCCCAGGGCCCGAAAATGTCCTGGCGGATCGTTTAAGTCGAAGCTTTGTGGATCACAACAAATGGGGCCTCAATACCAAATACCTGCAATACATCTTCAAGGCCTGGGGAACGCCGGCAATAGACCTCATGGTGTCAGAGAAGAATTTCCAACTTCCTCGCTTCTTCTCCCGAACCTGCCATCCACAAGCGTACGGCCAAGATGCTCTGTCCAAACCATGGAGTTATCCACTGGTGTATGTGTTCCCTCCACTCCCTTTGATTCTCAAGGCCCTATTGAAGATCCACCGAGAGACAGTTGCAGCAATAGTGATTCTGCCTTATTGGCCAAGAAATAATCCCAGGATCTCCTGCTGCACAACGGGATGTGTCACCCAAACCCTGGGAGACTGAAATTAATGGCTTGGAGATTGAGAGGAGATCTTTCAGTGGATTAGACCTCTCAGAGCAAGTACTTGATACCCTATTACAGGCTCGTAAGAAATCCACAAATTCAACCTATCACCGAGTTTGGAAGGCTTTCCGACGTGTCGCTGCAGAAAGAGGTTGGGAACCCGGGTCTCCTTCAGTCTCAAACATTTTAGAGGTCCTACAGCTTGGACTCGATAATGGTCTAGCCTACTATTCCTTGAAAGTCCAGGTCTTCGCCCTTCAGTGATGTCAAATACAAGATGGGCTTTGGATCTGGTAGTGGTCCGTTTTTTTAAAGGCGGCCATAAAGATTAGGCCCCCACTGAAATCCTTTTTCCTGAATGGGACTTGGCTTTGCTCTTAAAGGTTTTACTGGCTCCTAATTTTGATCCAGCTTCTTCCTGTTTCTTATTCGATTTAACGTTAAAGATGTTTTTTTGACAGCTATTGCATCGGCTATTAGGGTCTCCTAATTGTGCTTTCTCATCTAGAGAACCATTTTGTTTGACTCTTCAAGATTATTCTCAGACCAGTACCAAGCTTTCTACTGAAGGTGGCTTCTTCCTTTCACATGAATTGGGAAACAATTCTCCCAGCCTTCCCGGTGGATGCATTGGCAGATGAATGGAGAAAACTAGACTTAGTCTCCTCTGTTTCAGCCTACCTGGAGCGGACTAAGAGCTTTTGTTAGCAAGATCAACTTTTTCTCTTTCCAATGAGCCCAAAAAAGAGAATGGTGGCACCGCCTAGAATTATTTCTTCTTGGATTGTCAAGACCATTCAGGTGGCATACAAATCTATGGGCCTTATTCCTCCTTCGGAAGTCAACGCATATTCGACTAGGGATGTGAGGTAGTAAGCAGAGCAGCAAACTGGAGTGCACCTAACATCTTTATCCGACATTACAGGCTGAATGTGGCTCTTCCTCCTGCGGAGGCATTTGGTTCTTCTATTATTACTGCGGCTGTCCCATTAAAAAAGTCTAGCAGAATTACATTCTGGGCTTGACGTTTTCGTTTTGGGTCCCCCCTTTCGAAGGATTGCTTGGTACATCCCATGGTTAGGCTGACATGGGGAGGTCCAGGAATAAGGAAAATTGTTATCCATACTTACTGTAATTTTCCTTTCCTGGATTCTCCCCATATCAGCCGGGGATTCCCACCCTAGTTTTCCGCTGTGAGGTATTTTTAACACTGGTCTAGGCCAACAGCTGCCCTTTATGGGCTAAGAAAAAGGTTGTCCTGGAGGGGTCAGAGATGGCAGAGTTGACCCATGGTAGGCTGATATGGGGAGGATCCAGGAAAGGAAAATTACGGTAAGCATGGATAACAATTTTCCATAATGTACTCAAAAACAGCCTAAATACACAGAAAGAATATAAAATGTTGGGACCTCAAAGAGACAAATCATTTTGATCTGGTCGTACCAAGGAAAAAGTTCTAAAGGGTAACATATAAAATAATTTCTGAAGCATCTGACCTTCAAAACATGTAAACATTACACCCACGATCGAATGGATTAAAAACACTTTGTAGGGTACTCAAAAACAACAGGCACATTTACAGCCAATATTCACCATTGCATACAGCGATGCCCATGGGTTACAAATAACAGGTCAATATTAAATAGCGATTGCTAGGATCACACCTTTATGAGAGCTAGCATACTTGGCTTGTACTGTTCTTACATGTGTTGTATGGACTAAAACAAGTTTTAATAAGGTAATTGTCAGGACACCTGGGGACAGGTGCGAATCGCACCAAGGGTTGCAAAGCACACCACTAAGGATGTGGGCCTATAGCTGACTGCTGCTAATGAGTTCCGGCTGGTACGGGAAGAGGAGTCCCTGGAGCATGGACACTGGAACACAGGGAGCTAGTGCATTAGTTTCCCCAGGAGTCTAAGAGTCAGTAGGTATTCGCCAGAACCTCTGGTGGTGAGGATGGATTTGGCTGCAACTGGATCCAGGTCGCAGCCCCTGGGGTCCCCTAGCTCATGCTTGGCTGGCTACAGGTGGAAGAGAGGTAGCAGCAATGCAAGAACAGCAAAGAATAGTCAGCGGCCTAGCAAAGGGTCAGGGCCACTAGCAGACAGGAGAAACAGAGAACAAGCCTAAGATCGGGGTATCAGGCAGGCAGGGATAAACAGAGAATAAACCAAAGATCGGGGTATCAGGCTAGAACAAGCCAAAGATCGGTAACAGTAAATAGACACAGAGCATACAACAGGAACAACCACCACACAAAGCCAAACACACACAACATTGATCGGCAAGGAGGCTTTGCAGCACATGGTCTAATATAGTGTTTGCTTAATTGGAGCCTGGGGTGGAGTTCACTGAGAGGAGATTACTTAGCCCACAGGTGGTGATGCGAACGGCCTCTAAGCTGACACAACCAAGAGGTAAGCAAACAGACAGGAAATTAATGACTATGGGTTCATGACAGTACCCCCTCTTACAAGGCCTCCCCCTCCCCCGCCTAGGCCCAGGCTTGGAGGGAAATCTCAAATTAAACCTCCTAACCAGGCGAGGCACAAATACCTCAGATGCAGGGATCCAAGGCCTCTCCTCAGGACCAAACCCTTTCCAATGCACTAGGTACTGAAGAATGCCTTTACAGAGCCGGGAGTCCAGGACTAGACTAACCTCGTATTCCTGGATGTGAGGAAAAAGTCCACTTTTATTTAAATCAAAGGCAAACAAAACATCCAAAATGTTGGTCCACTACAAGTGGATGATAGGACATGAAGCAAAAGATTAACGCGTTTCACAAAATAAAATTCGCTTGGTCATAGATTATGACCAGATTAAGATCGGTGATGAAATCCATAGCAATGTGAGTCCAGGGCTCCTTCGGAATGGGCAAGGGCATGAGCAGACCGGTAGGAGCTTGTGTGGAGAACTTAGACTGGGCACAAACATGCACGCCTTTACGTAGCCTTTGACATCCAAATGGAGAGTAGGCCACCAGTAGTGGCGACTGATGATCTGAAGGGATCAGAGGAACCCAGCATGACCTGACACCTTGGAATCATGTCCCCAATGAAGGATCTTAGGTTTTAGTTCCATGGGGACGGAGGTCTTGCCAGGAGGAATTTTAGACACCGGAGTGGTGGAATGGGCAACAATACACCTGGACGGAATGATCGGCTCAGGTTCAGAGGTGGGCTCCTCATCCAGTGTGTGAAAAGACCTAGAGAGTGCATCAGCCCGACTGTTGCAGAAACCAGGTTTGTACAAGATCGTGAAATTGAAACTGGAAAAGAACAGACTTCACCTGGCCTGTCTGGGATTCAGTCGTTTAGCATTATGTAAGTACTGTAAATTTTTATGATCAGTGAAGATCGTTATGGAGTAAGGGGAACCCTTCAGGAGATGACGCCATTCCTCTAACGCCAATTTAATTGCAAGAAGCTCTGGTTGCCATTAGTGTAATTTTTCTCTGCCTGAGGAAATTTTTTGGAGAAAAATGCACAAGATTGTAATTTATTCTCAGATAATTGAAGAAGCACTGCTCCTACTCCAGTAGAGGAAACGCCAACTTTAATAGAAAATGGGTCCCCAGGATTTATTTTATTTATTTATTTATTTCAGGTACTTATATAGCGTTGTCAATTTACGCAGCACTTTAAATATATATTGTATGAGCTTACAATCTAAGGTCCCTAACTCACATTCATACATATACTAGGGCCAGTTTAGACAGGATCTAATTTACCTACCAAGAACCCAAGAAATCACTATGTGGCCTTGAGGCTGGCAGGAAGGAGCCAGTTGGTAATGGCCAAGACATTTTTGGGACCCATATGAAGACCCAAACTGGAGACAAAGCATCCCAGAAACAGGACCTCAGAACATTCCAAAGAACATTTCTCCAGCTTGGCATACAGGTTATTTTCCCTAAGGCGCTGAAGTACAACCTGGACATGGACAAGCAGATTTTCTGAAAAGATTAAAATGTCATCCAGATAGATGACCACAAATTGATACAACAAACCCCTTAAGACCTCATTGACGAAGTCTTGAAATACAGCTGGGGCGTTACACAGCCCAAAGGGCATAACCAGGCATTCATAATGCCCGGCTCTTGTGTTAAACGCGTTTTTTCATTTGTCGCCTTCCCTTATACGGATCAGATTGTAGGCACCCCTGATATCCAACTTGGTAAAGATGGAGGCGCCTTTCAATCTGTCAAATAGCTCGGAAATTTGGGGCAAGGGGTATCGGTTCTTGATTGTCACGTGTTTAAACCTCAAAAAGTAAGGTCTTAAGGTGCCATCCTTTTTGGCAACGAAAAGGAATCCTGCTCCCGCTGGTGACGAGGACTTCCAAATGAACCCTTTCTCTAGGTTTTCAGCGACATACTCTGACATGGTCTGGGTCTCAGGGATGGACAGAGGATAGGTGCGACCCCTGGGCAGAGTCGCTCCTGGAACAAGGTCAATGGCACAGTCAAAGGACCTGTGAGGAGGAAGCACTTCAGCTGATTTCTTGCAGAAGACATCCTGGAAATGGCTATATGCAGAGGGAAGAGCAGAAGAAACTGAGGTGGTGGCAACAGGAAGTCTGTTGAGTAGGCAGGATGAGAAACAGGAGGAACCCCAAGCCAGTATCTGCCCGAAAGCCCGCTCAATGTGTGGGGAATGGAGCTGTAACCAGGGAAGGCCTAATACAAAGGGGGTTGAGGCCTTAGGTAGGACAAGGAAGAATATCTTCTCCTGGTGGAGTACTCCAACCGACATCTTAACCGGAAGGGTCTGGAAGCAGATAGGCCCTCCTGGAAGAACAGTGCCATCGATCGCTGAGGGGCTGAAGCTCAAAATGAATGGTGCACTGGCTAAGGAACCCCCTGCAGGACTTAGAGTCCGGTAACCGCAAAGGGTTCAGGGCTGCGATCATGACTGGAACAGATACGGCCGCAGGGTCAGGTGACAGGTGCGAATCGCACCAAGGGTTGTGAAGCGCACCACTAAGGTTGTGGACCTATAGCTGACTGCTGCTAATGAGTTCCGGCTGGTACGGGAAGAGGGGCCCCTGGAGCATGGACATTGGAATACAGGGAGCTAGGGCATTTTTCCCCAGGGCACAGAGTCTAAGAGCCAATAGGTATTCGCCAGAACCTCTGGTGGTGAGGATGTATTAGGCTGGAACTGGATCCAGGTCGCGGCCCCTGGGGTCCACTAGCTCAAGCTCGGCTGGCTACAGGTGGAAGAGAGGAAGCAACAGTGCAGGTACTGCAAAATATAGTCAGTGGCCTAGCAAAGGGTCAGGGCCACTAGCAGACAGGAGAAACAGAGAATAAGCTGAAGATCAGGGTATCAGGCAGGCAAGGATAAACAGAGAACAAGCCGAACTTCGGGGTATCAGGCAGGGATGGTCAGAACAAGCCAAAGATTGGTAACCGGAAATAGACACAGAGCATACAACAGGAACAACCACACACAAAGCCAAACACACACAACATTGATCGGCAAGGAGGCTTTTCAGCACATGGTCTAATATAGTGTTTGCTTAACCACTTCCCGACCACGTAACGACCATAAGTGGCAACAGTGTGGCTCTGTCCCGCAAATTGCCGCTTATGGTCGGCGCTCATGTGCACGTCGCTAGGGGGCTCCCTGAGCTGGGCCGCAGGTCGGGCGGACTCGATGTCCGCTGGTGACATCGTGATCGCCTGTGACAGAACCAGGACGGGGAACCGCCGATGTAAACACAGCGGTTCCCGTTCTGACAGGCGGCATGTCAGAGATCTACTGATCCCCGGGATCAGTTAAATTTGTGGTGCCCCTGGCAGACAGGCCCCCATACAGTTAGAACACACGCATACAGTTAACCCCTTCACTGCCCCCTGCAGGTTAACCCCTTCCCTGCCAATGACATTTATACAGTAATCAGTGGATATTTAACCCCTTCCCGTCGGTAGGACGTCCATGGACGTCCTGGACTTTGAGGGGTGATATCTGAACGGTGCCAGCAGCTACAGGCACCGTTCAGATATCATTTTTTTAGGCTGGCGATTCTGTACACCATAAGAATGATCATAGCGGCAGTTCAGCCGCTTGATCATTCTTATAGGCGGCGGGAGGGGACATCCCCCCCACCCGCCGCCATGTCGGTGCTTCTCCCGTGCCACCCGTACGATCGGCGGCAGGGAGAAGGAATCCGTCGCCGCCATATTGTCATCAGGGAGATGACTGATGACCATCTGGTCACCAGTCATCTCTATGACCCTCGGAGGCCCGGGCACAACGTTATGACGTCATGTCCGGGCCGGCTTTAGTAAACAAAGCCGTGATCACGGCTGGAAAGGCTGGGATCAGAATTTTTTTTTCTGATCTCAGTCTTTCCAGCCTGCAGGAGAGATGTGAGGTCATATTGACCCCACATCTCTCCATAAAGAGTACCTGTCATGCACCATTCCTATTACAAGGGATGTTTACATTCCTTGTAATAGGAATAAAAGTGATCAAAAAAAAATGATTAAAGAGACAGTGTAAAAATAAAAAAAAAAGTAAAATAAATAATAATAATAAAAAAAATTAAAGTCCCCCCGTTCCCGCCTGCTCACGCGCAGAAGCGAGCGCATACGTAAGCCCCGCCCACATATGTAACCGGTGTTCAAACCACACATGTGAGGTATTGCCGCGTGCGTTAGAGCGAGAGCAACAATTCTAGCACTAGACCTCCTCTGTAACCCTAAACATGTAACCTGTAAAACATTTTAAATCGTCACCTATGGAGATTTTTAAGTACCAACGTTTAGCGCAATTCCACGAGTGTTCGCAATTTAAAGCTTGACATGTTGGGTATCAATTTACTCGGCATAACATCCTCTTTTACAACAAAAAATTGGGCTAACTTTACTGTTTTGTATTTTTTTAATTCACTAAACTGTTTCTTTTCCAAAAAAAAGCGTTTGAAAAATTCCTGCGCAAATATCGTGTGATATTAAAAGTTGCAATGATTGCCATTTTATTCCCTAGAGTCCCTGCTAAAAAAACATATATAATGTTTGGGGGTTCTGAGTAATTTTCTAGCAAAAAAATTATGATTTTTACATGTAGGAGAGTGGTTACATTTCCGATCTCTGTATAAATGTCATTTGTCCCAAAAAATGTCAAAAATGTCCAACATGTCCGCCCCAATATCACAGTCCTGATAAAAATCGGAGATCGCCGCCATTACTAGTAAAAAAAATATATATATATATATTAAAAACACCAGAAATTATTTCTCATGGTTTATAAACGCGGCAACTTTTGCGCACACCAATCAATAAACGCCGATTGTGTTTTTAAAAAAAACAAAAATATGAGGAAGACTATAAATCGGCCAAAACCGATGAATACATTTGTTTTTTTATATATTTTTTTGGATATGTATTTTGGCAAAAAGCAAGAAATATTGTTTTGCAAAATTGTTTCTCTTTTTTTGTTTATAGCGGTTATCAGAAATGACGCAGAGGTGATCAAATACCACCAAAAGAAAGCTCTATTTGTGGGAAAAAATGACGCAAATTTTGTTTGGGTACAACGACCGCAAAATTGTCAGTTAAAGCAGCGCAGTGACGAATCACAAAAAGTGCTCTGGTCCTTAGGTGGGAAATCCTTCCGGTCCTTAAGTAGTTAAATGGAGGCTGGGGAGGAGTTCACTGAGAGGAGATTACTTAGCCCACAGATGGTGATGTGAATGACCTCTAAGCTGACACAACCAATAGGTAAGCAAACAGACAGGACATGAATGACTATGGAATCATGACAGTAATTAGTACATTAAACTTTGCATGTTATTAAACTGGGACTGGCCACAAACAGCAAATTTTAGCTCCACATATTGTTCTTTCAATATTCACTTGACAGTTATTGCTTTCAAATCTTGTATTTTATGTTGCTTGTATGTGTTCTCTGGCATTCCATTTTTATCCTCTTACATTTAAATAGGTATGCTGTGCTTTAATCTTGACACCATGGTTTTTGTAGACAGACTGAATTGTTTTCAACCTCTTGGGAAGGCAAACCCCAGTGACATTTTTCTATCCATGATTTCCTAATCCCTCCAGTATTATACCATACTAATGAACAGGGCTGCCCAAAACTTGTTTCTGTGCAGCAAACTGCTCAAGACTTTAATTATGATTTAACCACTATGAATAATGATTTTAATGACCGCAAGTGTGGTAATCCTAGAAGATGGAAAAACATAGCCCCCACGTGAAACAGAGTTCATTTTAATTCTACTAAAATGCTTATTTCTTGAAAAAGCCCCAAGACTTCATGAAAAGTATATAATTAGTTTTAACAGGAAAAAAAGGACTCACTCCCAAAAGCATGAATGAAGCTTATGAAGAAATCAGATTTACTTATTCATACCTTACCAGATACAGAATGCATTCTGACTGCCAATCATATAGGATATCATATAGAGAAAAGCTATGGCAACAGTGCCTATAATGTCCCCTGCTTTTAAGCAAGATATGAGCGAACCAATCTCAACTGACTTAACCTTCAATTTTGGTGAACTTGCTTCTCCAATACATATTTACCTTACAAATTGGCAATAAAATAAAATGAAGCGTTCTAACTGAAAATATGAAAGAGCTAGTGAATAATGATGTATATGACAGTGACAAGAAAACAACATTCAAACAGAAAAATGTGATGGAAGTATGTCATGGAGAGAATAAATATGAAAAAAAGAATTATACTTCAGCCATGCACATCCACCTATTGAAAAAGAGTTCAGCCTTCTAGACAGTTTAGTGTAAAAAGAATGTGAAATAGAATTCCAAACACTATTTCTGAGTGAAATCCAGGAGTAAAAAATAGAGAATAATTAATCATATGGGGAAGACACAAAGCAGGGAGTCTCAGGATAGAAATCACTGTATATGCAATGGATAGAGTTGAATGGCCTAGAATTGTGCTGGAGGCCAGAGCCTCTAAACGCCTTCAAACTTTTCTATACGTCTAGAAAGGAATTCAGGATTGTTTGACCCACTAAATTTTGCATATACATACACAAGGTTTGGTAAGTACAGATGTGGATCTACATCACTGGATGATGTGATTGATGCTGGATTTACAATGTGGGACATTGTTTTTTATTCAATCAAGGAATCAAACAAGGTATGACCATGAGTTACTACCATAAAATGGCAGACTTCTTGCTAATATTGAACAAATAAATAAAAACTACTGACAGACCCTTCGGTATAGGTGGGGTGAAAGTCCAAGTGAATAAACAACATAAGTCACTGTAGAAGATGGCTGCTGCTCCTCATAACTTAGGTCCTATGTTACCTAATGCACAAATCAGAAAACAAACACAAAAGGGTGCCAGCACTTAAGTGTAGATGTTTTCAATCAGGAGGGGGTTGAAACCAAATTGCACTTTCTGCATTAAAAGAAGATAAGCTTATAATCATCTTCAAGGGAAGTCATCTTTGAAGCGATCGCATACCGCAGAGATCATCAGGGAAGCGACTGAATGCTGCAGAGTTTTACTGGGAAGCTGATGGTAAGGAAGGAGAGAACCGCTATCTAACTAGTTTTCTGGAATGCAAGCATCTCCAGTAGAGGGTCAGGCAGCTTCTGGGTAGTATCGGCTGGCTCTAAAATCAGCTTCCCTTCAGACACTCCACCTCTCTTTCGTCCAGCTAGACAGAGGTTCTCTCCTTCCTTACCAGCAGCTTCCTAGCGCAGCTCTGCTGCATCCAGTTGCTTCCTTTCCGACCTCTGCAGTATGTGGTCACTCCACAGATGACTTCCCATGGAAATGATGATAAGCTTATCTTCTTTTAGTACAGTGAGCACAATGTGTTTTTAACTTCCTGATTAAAAACACCTACACTTAGATGGTGGTGCCCTCGTGTTTGTTTTTTGATTCTTGCTAATATTTGTTTGCAAACATCAGGCAGGCAAACTGTCTAAATATGGTCTGCTTGTTTACTGAGCTGCAAACAGGCTGAGCTAGCAATTTGCGGTGGTGCTGTCACTATGCTGGTTGCCCTCTCAGGATAAATTAACCGTCAAAGGTAAATCATGACCCTGACTGTTGCTTCAAGTGATAGCGAGGGACACAGAGAGAGTTCATGAAGAGGGACATATGGTTGGCATTATTTGTTGTTTTTTTTTTATATTTGCTTTGAGCTTTAAGAGATCCTGGCTGAAAGGATGGATTTGTGTAGTCATCATGAGGTATTGAGAAAATCTAGCATCTTATTATTTATCTAGGTTGTGTGGCAAGTAGAATATATAGATGTTTACCCTTGGCCTTGGCATACGGGGCTAAAAGAATCATCTTGTTACAGACACATCATCCCACCTGCTGCAAAAAGCTACATCTTCATACAAGTTCATAGCCTCATTTACTTAAAAGCTACATACAGGGCTGTAATGGCTATGGAATGCAGGCCATAGCACAGAGCATCTCATCAAGTGGAAGAAAGTAGTATCCTGCATTCTAAGAGCTCCTGAGAAAGGCTGTATGAATATGTTCTTGTAGAGTCACAAGAGAATATAGCCAGCTAATAGATTTTCCTAAAATATTGGATGCCATTAAAGTACTTTGCCATATGTGCTTTACCTGTAAGTATTGAATTAGACAATCGCTGCATTATATTTGATTCTTTCCTAACAAAATGTCTCCTAGTGTGTTTGAAATGATGATGAACTCATGCACAAATGCTATGCATTATTCTTGCAAAAGACAATGAGTGCTTGAACATGTTAATATACATTGTTAACCTCTGCTGCTACCGCCCCCCCCCCCCAATGCCGGGTGGCAGAGCAGACTTCCCGATGATGTGATTACTATGATTAACAGTCACAGCGGTCACATGATTGAAAGCCCATCCCTCTGACTCCCAGTCATAAACAGAGACTGAGGCTGTCTGTGAGAGCTCGGTCACTGTGCTGGGAGTTTGCATGTTCTCAGCATAGAAACACTGGCCAACATGGACACATTTTTGTGGCATGCGGGCTTCTATCAAGAAAGGCATGAAAATCACAATCATCTGTACATTTGGCCATCACCACCATCTTTGACAGAGTATACCTACCAAGGCTATTTTATATTTCACATTAAACAAACTCTCATCACTTTTTCACGAAGCTGTGCACCTCAACCCTCTAAAAACTAACAAAAATGACAAAGTATTGACTTATACGGTTGTAAATACATACTTATTTCTTTTCACCAGCTGTTAAGGCTATTGCTCAGGTTCATGTTCACATAAATATCTAACAAATCTAAATTACAGAGCTTACCTGTTGCAATTTTGTGAGTGGGATCTTATTTTAATAAAGTGCATTTTATTTATGGAATCACACTGTTGGATTCCCCATTTTTTATGTTCCATCCCAATGAGAGTCTTTATGGAAGAAGAAAAATTGAGAACAACCTGTATTATATTGCAGCTGCTGTTTAGTTTGCAAGGTGTTTGTCACTCTGGAAGCGCAGAGTAATGCTGACCATACACTAGACGAAAAATCGTTTGAATATCTGTCATTTGGACAGTTCTTTCGTTTATCATCCAGTTAATGGGCACATATCGAAAATTGGTTGTGACATTTTTGAGCTGATAAATCGAAGGAAAGGTTTGGAAAACTTTGGCCGAACGGACGATAAATTGAAAGGTTAATGTGTTTCTTGCCCGAACAGTTTGCACTGGGCTTATGTGACAAAATTAAAAAAAAACAGGATTTATTTATGTCAGTTGAACAATTTATCAATCAAATTTCGGTCATTACATGATGGCAAAATCCTTTGCTCTCACCATCGTGTGTTAGTTTTTCGAAAACTCACCTTTTCGTATAGTGTATGGCCAGCATAAGAGAAATGTTATTGTTTGTTTTCAGGTTCACATAAAGTGTGTTCAAGTATACCCAAATAATTTTCTAGTTTTAGTTACCAACTTAGACAGGTGTACCATGCATCCCTGTGCAGGCAGCCACATTGCGGTCAATTGGGATGCAATGGCTGACCAGACGCATTTTGTGTTGTTTACATTTTTCTGGCTAGACACAGCTGCTGCTCCCAATGTGAGATTTATACGAGTGCATGACCCTGAACCCTGGGTGCATTTGGAGCCATGCACCTGCCCAGAAGTCACTTTTGTTCTGAGGGGAAGCTGCCCTGTTTACACCTGAGGCCCTGTAGCACTAACGAGTCACATGACAATGGGGAGGGAAAATGGCAGATTGGGTCCAATTTGGACATTTTCACTGTTGTGGGTGTACTCACTTTTGTTGACAGCAGTTTAGACATTAGTGGGTGTGTGTTGAGTTATTTTGAGGGGACAGCAAATTTACACCATTATACAAGCTGTACACTCACTACTTTACATGGTAGCAAAGTGTAATTTTTTCAGTGTTGTCACATAAAAAGATATAATATAAAAATATTTACAAAAATGTGAGGGGTGTACTCACCTTTGGGAGATACGGTGTAAATCTGCTGTCCCTTCAAAATAACTCCACACACACAGCCATTAATGTCTAAACCTCTGGCAACAAAAGTAAGTACACCCCTAAGTGAAAATTACCAAATTGGGCCCAATTAGCCATTTTCCCTCCCCGGTGTCATGTGACTCATTCGTGTTACAGGGCCGCAGGTGTGTTAAATTTGGTGTTATCGCTCTCACTCTCTCATACTGGTTACTGGAAGTTCAACATGGCAAAGAACTTTTCGAGGATCTGAAAAAAGAACTGTTGCTCTACATGGCCTAGGCTATAAGAAGATTGCCAAGACACTGAAACTGAGCTGCAGCACGGTGGCCAAGACTATACAGCGGTTTAACAGGACAGGTTCCACTCAGAACAGGCCTCAACCAAAGGAGATCAGTGCACATGCTCAGCGTCATATCCAGAGGTTGTCTTTGGGAATTAGATGTATGAGTGCTGCCAGCATTGCTACAGAGGTTGAAGGGGTGTGGGTCAGCCGGTCAGTGCTCAGACCATACGCCGCACACTGCATCAAACTGGTCTGCATGGCTGTCATCCTAGAAGGAAACCTCTTCTAAACATGATGCACAAGAAAGCCCGCAAACAGTTTGCTGAAGACTAGCAGACTAAGGATATGGATTACTGGAACCATGTCCTGTAGTCTGATGAGACCAAGATAAACTTATTTGGTACAGATGGTGTCAAGCGTGTGCTGCAGCAACCAGGTGAGGAATACAAAGACAAGTGTGTCTTGTCTACAGTCAAGCATGGTGGCGGGAGTGTAATGGTCTGGGGCTGCATGAGTGCTGCCAGCACTGGGAAGCTACAGTTCATTGAGGGAACCATGAATGCCAACATGTACTGTGACACCCCAAAGCAGAGCATGATTCTCTCCCTTCGGAGACTGGGCCGCAGGGCAGTATTCTAATGTGATAACGACCCCAAACACACCTCCAAGACAACCATTGCCTTGCTAAAGAAGCTGAGGATAAAGGTGATGGACTGGCCAAGCATGTCTCCAGATCTAAACCCTATTGAGCATCTGTGGGGTATCCTCAAACCGAAGGTGGAGAAGCACAAGGTCTCTAACATTCACCAACTCCATGCTGTCGTCATGGAGGAGTGGAAGAAGACTCCAGTCACCAGTGGCAACCTGTGAAGCTCTGGTGAACTCCATGCCCAAGAGGGTTAAGGCGGTGCTGGAAAATAATGGTGGCCACACAAAATATTGACACTTTGGGCCCAATTTGAACATTATCACTTAGGGGTGTACTCAATTTTTTTTGCCAGCGGTTTAGACATCAATGGCTGTGTGCTGAGTTATTTTCAGGGGACAGCAAATTTACACCGTTATACAAGCTTTTACACTCACTACTTTACATTGTAGCAAAGTGTCAGTTCTTCAGTGTTGTCACATGAAAAGATATAATAAAGTAGTTACAAAAATGTGAGGGGTGTACTCACTTTTGTGAGATACTGTGTGTATATATAAATATATATATATATATATGTACAGGGCTTTTTTTTCCCCACCTCCAGCGGCCCTCTCCTCTGCAGTCACATAACACAGAAGCCAGCAAAGGTAATTTTCTATACCACTCACCTCCTCCACCAGTTTCTGTATGCTAGCGCTGTAATCCAGGCCATTTGCCCCACATCTGTTTGGGTGCCCCAGGTCCAGATGCAGCAGCTTTCACATTCAATGGGGGATGTCAGAGGCAGCTTCTATGCCCACCTGCTGTCTGTCAGATCTGCGTAGCACGGAGCCCAGTGAAGCACTCTGCTGTCAGTATGCTAGGAAAGCTGCTGCCCCGATCTCTGCTGGAGTCTCATCAATATATGTAAAGCCTCAATGCAGAGCTGAAAAGAAATCAGTGGTGATTTTTTTTTAGCAGATCATTACGAGTGCCAGGGGAGCTACTAGCCCATGTGAGTGTACAATTTTTATGGTTTTGAAATTTGGTTTGACTAAACAGAGTTAGGCTGTGAAATTTCTTTTGTTCCTTCCTTATGTTTATGGAATATACCAGTGGTGTGAATGGTGAAAACATTCCAAGAGGCTGAACAGAGGCATTAAGCACAGTTTGACCAGCCTCAATGTATGCTCAGGCAGTCAACTACTTGCTGTGAGTGCTGTTATAAGAGGAATATCACATTATTTTCAGCACGGAGCACAGTCACTTTTTTTATAACAGCATGTTATGTTCTATTTATTTGCACCTTATTCTGGATTTTTAGCACTTTATGGAAATGATTGCACTGAAAATGTATGATGGTTTGTATAATTATACTGGTTATCTCAATTAATTGTTTATTTTGTGGTTACACTATTTAAATATCAGCGGCTTCCCTGTGATTTGTTTCTAATTTATTTATTTGAAGGTAGCGCAGCTATTCTTTTTTTTTTCCATTAACAGTTTTTATTAAAACTCAAGGTAGTCTCATTTATCAATACAGAAAGAAATAACAGGCGTGTACAGTTGCACAGTTGATCAACACAATTGGTATCAAGCATTCTGCTTTGATGTAGAACACATTCAGATAATAGCTCTGTTGCAGATAAATCTTGAGTAACAACTATTCATTTTTTAGAGGAAAAAAATAGAAAACAAAGTAGTTAGAACAAAGGAAGAAACAAAGGAGGGAGGGAAAAGGTTTGGGTATCGTCAACCTGGATCCTCCTGGAGATGCCACGGTGCCAAGATACGGTTGTGAACTTCCAAGCGGTCCTGTAGTCTAGCTGTCATTTTTTTCATCAGCTCTACATCTTTAACCCTAGCGTAAAAGGCTTCCTGTGTCGGAGGTTTGCGTTGTTTCCAGTGTAGGGCGACTAGGCACCGTGCTGCGGTGAGGATATTGCGTATGAGCAGGGCCGTCTTAATGAGCGGGCACCCCTGGGCACAGCCCAGGGGCCCCAGCTGCACGGGGGCCCTTATACCTCTGTCCTGCCATCCCACTGTAGAAGAACATAAACTGCAGTAACTTCCAGCTCAAATGTGAATACAAAGCACAGCCAGGGATTGGCCAGCAAGCCTGCTGGGTGTGCTCTGTGAAGCTGCAGCTGTCAGATTCAAGCCGTGATGTTGGGGATGGGCGGGGCTGCTACCCATACCCTCCCCTTTGTCATTCACTCAGCCTATAGGGAAACAGCCCGCGCTAATACAGACTGCTTTCCGTTTTTTTTTTTGGCTGTGTGGAAGCCCTGCATGGCTTCTGAAAGCTCTCCCCCACGGATCCAAAAAACAGCCTCCCTGCTCTGCACTGAGAGTGGGGACAAGTGCTGCTCTGTGCAGCATGACCGAGGGGAGGAGGAGGGGGTGAGCTCAGCTGCACCGTTATCGTTATCTCCTTCCTGCTGGGGAAGGGAGATTGGGAGCTGAAAAGAGACTGCACTGGAAAAGAAAAGAGACTGCACTGGAAAAGAAAACAAATCTGTGACAGCCAGCTACACAAAGGTACTTTTACACAGCTAACCATGTGGAAGTTTGGGGAAGGGGAGGGCAGAGGAGAGGTGTGTGGTTTTGTATGCACAGAAATGAAGTTCTGCCTGGTAATGATCTTACAATGTAGTACCTGAGCACACACACCTTAGGAACACTGCTTGGATAATACTGCTTTCCCTCATTAGATCACTATACTTGTAAGGTCGGCTTTTGGGTAATTGCAGAGATGTAGTTTGCAGGGAGATGCAGGTGCTTGCTGACCTCCCGCCGTGGCTTGACAGTGGCAAAGTGATTCGTTATTGCAAACCGCCGTCACCTGACCTGAGTATTGTGATGATCACGTGCTCCCTGTGTTCCCGGGGGGGGGCCAAGGAGCGGGTAGGGGGGACTCGATCTCCGCCGGCTACCCGCGATGCCCCCCCCCGCAGTGAGAGAACGGAGGTCTGTGTAAGTAAACATGGATCTCCGTTCTCATAGAGTGGGAAGGGCTGTGATCGCAGGCTTCCTGTACATGGAAACCTTGATCACTCCCCTCTCCCTGCCAGCCCAGCCCCCATACAGTTAGAACACACTGAGGGAACACAGTTAACCCTTAGAGCGCCCCCTCCAGGTTAACCCCTTCACTGCCAATGGCATTTACACAGTAATCAGTGCATTTTCATAGCACTGATCGTTGTATAAATGCCAATGGTCCCAAAAAAAGTGTCAAAATGGTCCGACATGTCCGCCGCAAAATTGCAGTACCGTTAAAAATCACAGATCACCGCCATTTTTAGTAAAAAATAAAAAAAAATTAAAAA
>BLSH010148082.1:901260-917050 GCA_018402905.1 Glandirana rugosa
CTTTTTCTGGTCCCCGAGATCGGGCCTTTTTACGCCGCGCCTTGCACGCGGCGCCGTTTTTACCCACACCGGATTTGATTTACCACCCGCACCGAATTCCCCCACACCGAGCGCAGACTCAACTTGCTCCCTACCTCCTTCCTTCTTTCTTTCTCTATCCCTCCCTTCCCTTCTCTTCCTTTCTTTCTTTAACCCTACCTCCCTGTCGTCCGTGTCTAGGAAGTGGTGTTATGTACATAAGGTCTTTCAAATTGTTAGTCGTCTATTTCTATGAGGTTTGTGGACCACATTCACGAAGTTAGTAGGGCCGTGGTACCAACAATACCACAGTCCTACTAACTTCGCGTAATAATGATATTAATGTAACATTATATTTTACTTTATCAAGTTGAGTGGTTTACGTCTTAGTCACCCTCGGGGCTCACACAGTGAACATAACAACCATGGTGCCGGGATGATTGAAGCACTTACACCAGGTGTTTGGAGTATCTTTATCTGCTGATTGTTAAACTTTCTGGAATACATGTATTGTGGTGAAGGATCTGTGCCTGCTGTCCCTCCATCCCAATTTCTTTCTTTCCTTCTCTTCCCTTCCCTCCCTATCTCTTTCTTTCTTCCTTCCTCCATCCCTCGTTCAACTCAGACGCGAGCCACACCCCCTTAAGCCACGCCCACCATTTAGTTTAGGCCACACCCATTTTTGCCGCGGCGCACGTTCCGCGCCGCATTTTTCCGGGCTAGAGCCCCTGGTCTTTTTCCAACCTAGCAACGCCCCTGACACAGAGCGTGTGTTCCAGAGGGCACAGGAGAAGGGGAGGCTAGTTTTGGGAAGAAGGGGAATGGAGATTAAATAGATAGATCGTGACTACTGCTAGAGGGTGTGGGGTGATGGTGATGGGTGTGGTTACAGGGTACAGTTAAATAAGGGACGCCCAGGGTTTGGGGAAATATCTCCAGTGGCTAGAAGAAGCAGAAGAGTAAGGGAGTTAATATGAGAATATGATTTATATGAGGGGACATGCTTCAGCATCCTGGGGGTTTTGTTAGCATATGGGCTTAGAGTTAGAAAGAGGTGATGAGTGCAGTATTAGTGAGAGGAGAAGTGAGGGTGATAAGTACCGATAGTGGGGTGGGGAAGAGGGGTGAAGAAAAGAGTTTGAGGAGAGAGGCTGTGATTGTGAAAAGGAGAGGTAAAGAGTGCAATGTTTTAGAGAAGAAAGTGAGATGATTTGGAAATGAGGTTACCTGCAGTCTGGTGTTAAGTAAAGTAGTTCGCTTTTGATGAGCGCTTTGTGCAGATCGCTGAAGTGCAAGAGAGGAAGTGCCCACTTATTTACACAGGAAATAGGCCAAGCGACTGACGGTAGATTATATGAATGTATTGAAGAAATGCAGTCAAAAAACGCATAAATCATTCAACAAGCAAATAAACACATTTAAGGATACCATGCTAGGTAAATGAGCACTGACCTATAATCTGGCAATAAATTTAATTATAGCAACAGTAAATGAAAATATAACTTGCGCAACTAGAGTTAAAGTTAAATAGCATCAAATAACTCAGGAAAATAAAGGTCCTTGTGTGCACACTTTGCGTTCAGCCACAATAGTGAGTTGGGAGTATGCGTTCCTGACTAAGGGGTATCCGTGGAAGTAGAGACCAACTACCTGGCACCTAATTGTGTGTGTTGGCCGGCTTTCATTGGGGCCCTTCTGTAGTTAGTGCACATGGGGCTGTCCCTTTAAGGTTGTAGAGGGGATGATTCGCCGGCATCACATGACAACCGTGCATGCACACGTGATTACGCTATCTCGCACGCCATTGCACGATGACATCGCAACGTAGCGTCATCTTGGAAGACAAATGATCAGTGAAAGCAGGTAAAACCTTGTATGCCATTCCGTCCCAGACAATGAAATGATGCAAAACACAAATAGTTGCCTTGGTAACACTACAGCTGCAAGTCCTGTATACAAATGTGTAATGAGGTTACGCCAGGACTAGAATTAACAGTTCCTCCTAGAGACAACAAGGGAGACTTAAGGAAGTAGTCCACTTATCCAAATGGTTGCACTATAAGCATCAATGGAAAACCAGAGAAATATACATTAGTATGCACACATTAAAAAACACATCAATGTCTGTAAATACATACGTAATACTGTATCTACCATTGATAAACCCACTTGCCATAATCATTTACATTTAATTATGCAAAACATATATAGAAAGTTATAAAAAATCACCACAATGCTTAAATACTAGCAGTAGTAAAGCAATGTAGGTAATAGCCCACTAGGAGATGGAACTTGCTAAACTGAATGACACATTTCTCAATACTTAATTTAGAGGTATAGTCTGGAATGGATGACTTGTCTCCACAGGATCCAGGAAGAACCACTCTGGCCAGCGTGGACCGTGGAAGCGAAAGTGACGTCACCGTCGGGCGGAGGAACCGGGTTAGAGCTTGGCAGAGTTAGTCAGGATGCAAGGGTGTGGGCTGGGCTACGCGCTCAGAGTCTCTGCTCCTTCTATTGGCCTGCTGCCCTCTAGGCTGTCAGCGGGCTTCCCCGCTGACAGCTAAATGTAAAAAAAAGAATTGCCTACCAAAAATATTGGGGAAAAAATGGTGTGGCCCCCCCCCCAATGCATACCAGTCCCACGCCAAAATAAAAAAAAAATGTTGTGGGGGTCCCCAAAATCCATACCAGACCCTTATCCGAGTATGCAGCTTGGCAGGTCAGAAAAGGGAGGGAATGAATATGTGCCTCCCTCCTGAACCATTGCAGGCCACATGCCCTCAACATGGGGGGGTGCTTTGAGGCAGGGGGGCTCTGCCCTCCCACCTCAAAGCACCTTGTCTCCATGTTGATGGGGACAAGGGCCTCTTCTCCACAATCCTGGGTGGTGGTTGTGGGGGTATGCGGGTGGGGGGGCTTATCGGAATCTGGAACCCCTTTTAATAAGGGGGCCCCCAGAGTACCCCCACCCATTCACCAAAAAAGTGTAAAAATGAATAAAGACAGTAAAAGAGTGTTGGACAATTCCTTTATTAAAAAAATGAAAAAACAATGTCCCCCCGATGTAGATCCATCGTCAATCACACCGCCGCTACCAACACTGGACCCGAAAAAAAAGCTCCCGCGGCCTGCCTGCCCCACTGTGTGACATTTCTTAAATAGCTATGGGGCGGGGCCACCCTGTGACCTCAACTGGTAGCACTGCCTCCTTGTGACGTTATCGAACCAGTGCATGCTGGCCCCCCCCCACTATTTAAGAAATGTCACATGGCAGATCAGGCAGACTGTGGGAGAATTTGTGGCAAGCAGAGCTTTATTTTTCATTTTTCAGGTCTGGCGATGCTGTGATTGACGATGGATCTACATCGGGGGACATTGTTTTTTATTTTTTAATAAAGGAATTGTCAAAAACGTTTACTGTCTTTATTCACTTTTATACTGTTTTGATGAATGGGTGGGGGAACATGTACCCCATACTCATCACATAGGGGGAGGGATCTGGGGGCCCCCTTGTTAAAGGGGCTGTCAGATTCTGATAAGCCCCCTGCCTGTAGACCCCACAACCACAGCCCAGGGTTGTGGGGAAGAGGCCCTTGCCCTTATCAACATGGGGACAAGATGCTTCGATGTAGGGGGCAGAGCCCCCCTGCCCCAATGCACCCCCCCATATTGAGGGCATGTGACCTGGTATGGTTCAGGAGGGGGGCGCTCGCTTGTCCCCTCCCTTTCCTATCAATTTTGGGGGGGCCCCGTGCCATTTTTAAAAACATTTTGGCATGGATTTGGGGGGGGGGGTGCGCTGTTTTTTCACAAATTTTTTAGCCCACAATTGTTTTTCTACATTCAGCAGTCAGCGGAAACCCCACTGACAGCTGATGACTCAGTGGTTGTTAAGGATGCGGCGGCCAGCTTCCCGTCCCACTTCTTAGCAACCAGCTAAATACGGTGTGTTTAAAGGGGAACCCCCCCTACAAAATACTAAATGCATTAAAAAACGCATCAAAAATACACTTGCATTTCAGGTGCGACTCCATTGTAGCCTATTACATGCAAACCGCAATCTGCTGCGGGGAAAAAAGTCCCTGACCCTTTCCAAAAACGCACTGGCTGAAAAATGCATAGATGTGAACGCGTACCATAGGAACCATTTTAAATGGACTTTAGTGCATTTCTGGAAAACACACAAGCAAATAGGTGTCAACGTAGGGTAAAGGTCTCTTTTTTTATGGCAATTAATGTTACACAGTGTGCTGATGGCAATTACTGTTACACAATGTGAAACAGCAAAGTTGTTTTAAAAATACAAACTACTGGTTCAGTTTAAATCTTCCTCAAAATCTGATTTTTGTGCTCCTGCATAGGGAGATGGTTTTCAGCAGTGCAAATATTCTATGCAAGTCCAATCTTCACATTTTCCCATCAATTTTTATGTACTTGCTCCCTTGAGAGTGGCTGGTAGTAGTGGTTCACCTTATAGCTGCCCTCAATCACACCATATATCACACATCTGTGGACACTGAACCGGCCGGTTCTTGTAATTGTTTTAATTAGGAGAAATAACTTGGATGGGGATAAGGGATGACTGTGACTTGCCCAAAGTATTATATTACATGAGCTCCATATACACTCCTGTATATGTGCACTTTCACTGTCCCTCTGCAGACTGTTACTACTTACAACTCTCCAGCACTTGCTGACCGTTTCTTCTACAGTTCTCTCTCCAGCACTGAACTTTCCAGCTTGAAAGGAAATTTATCAAACTTCTCTGTTCCTTTCTCTTCACCGCGGCAAGCACATGGCGAGGCCTACTCTCAGCAGAACCTCCAGAACACCCATTACAGGTCAGGGATCACAGGTCCCTGAATGTGTAGCAAAAGTACTAGAGTGCTAGCCGGGCCTTTGATGGACTACAACTCCCAGCCCATCCCTCTTCCAGGTCCCACCGACCTGCTTTTCCTCAGTGACTCTCCTTTCCCTGAACTGGCTTCCAAGGCTTACACAGACTGTCTGCTATTCCTCTCCCAGCCTGCTCCAGCACTTTCTCCTCCAGCTTCCAGGGACCCGTCACTCACCAAATTGGTGGATCACTTTAAAGTCTCTCACTGTGTAGCACCTCCGCTGTTCTCTTGTTCCTTTGCGTGACTCCATAAATCAGCTCCACTCCTGGCTGCACCTGAACCTCCAGGCCCCAAGGTCACCCTCCCCAGACTGGGGCGACCTCCTGGGTAGGGGCCTCCACAGCGCCTCTGCTACATCTCCAGATGTCCACCCGACACTTCTCCCCTAGATTGGACTGACTCAGAGTATTTAAAGAGGGCTGCCCCCTGCCAATCCTGCTTGGGGATTGGTCAGGGCTCCCCAGGACACTCCAGATGGCTCCACCTATCTCCCAGCTCTCTGACCAGAAACCACCCTCTAGATTTCTAGAAAGAAGTAGAAGGATCAGGTGACCTCATCTGTCAAGTCCACTCATTCCTCCCTGAGCCACTCCTCCCGGCCCAGATCAAAACATTCAGGCCGTATACTCAGGCCTGACTAAATTTTGCCCCACCTAGCAAACCCTGCTAGAAAAATGCACCTACACTATGGGGGGCACTACACTTACAGTTCTCTGTGACATGCCAGCTTCTGCAGAAACTGTAACTCCCATGACCACTCTGACCGATGTGCAGACTAAAACTGGCCATAAATTATATCTTTTCTTATTAAATTGCCCTTAGATTTGTCTAGTGCAAGAGCCTGCCTGATACAAACTGAAAGTGTTTAGATTTGACCTCATATTATATGGTTTTGGTAAATCTAAGGCTCCTTTCACACATGAGGGACCGTTCATTTCATGAGTTCAGTCAAATCAAAACGGATGAAGTATTCATCAGTTTTTCATCAGCTGCTAATCCGCTCCTCATCTGTTTTTTTTTTACATCCACTACCAATGCAAAAATGAATGAAAAACTAACCGTTTGTTAGTTTACATTTGTTCTTCGTCCGATCCGTTTGGTTAACGGTTGATGATGATCATCCTCATACTGACATCATCTGGAGCGTTCCTGTAATGCTATACCTCCTATATAAGATAAAGAGGTATAGCATTACAGCAACGCTCCAGATGATGTCAGTACGACGAAACCGGTAGAGCGTTGCTTATGTGCGTCATTTCCACTTCAAGCTGTTTTTTTGAGCATGTTTTATTATACTTTTTTTGCTTTGGAAATTGTTACCATTTAAATAAAATGTCATTTTAAATGGCACTACTCTATGAGAACCCTCTTTATTTTTCACACACGCATGTGACCGCGGGAAAGGACACCACCAAGACAGACTGCAAGGTCCAGGCTGGACCCGCTGCACAGTGGCGTAGGACTGTGAACGCGATGCACCCCGCAGAGGGGTGAAACTATCTGGTAAGCATACATCTACCCTTTTATTATCACCCACAGCACTAGGAGCACCAAGAGTTTTCCAAGGATTGCCCTGCACCACCAGAGGGAGCAATCAAGGAAGAGCACAAGTCACCTTATCACCAATATTGAACATTGCACTTTATGAACTTTTTTATCTGCTTCCTTTGGATACACAGGATTTATGTTGATTATCTCATGACCATGTATATTTAAGGGGGAGCACAAGTCACCTTTATCACCATCATTGAATGCACAAAAGATTTTTTCTGCAGTTTGGTTTTAAGCAGAGCATTATAAGCACCATTTTAAAAGGACCTTTTTTTTTTCTTTTTTTCTGCACCTTCGTTTTAAGAATTGTTTTATACTGATTTAAGCTGAGCATTTAAGCACCATGTTGTATTGCTAGTGTATATTAGAACAGCGCCATACCTTCTCCTCTTCATATCACTCTATACTCTTGTTCCCCTCTTTGGGGGCAATAGTAGGGGCAGCAGTTCTACCCACCATACAACAATATCTTTTCATACCATCAGCGCGGCACCAACCCCCTTCTTTTTACCTATTACTGGATAACTATGAGCAAACAAATGGTGCACAATTATAATGTTTTGGAGCATGCATAACACATTAACTTTTATAGCATGCTAATAGTTGTGTTTGTAAGGTCATAAACTCATTCATATGAAGACAAAACAATGCAGAGGCAAGTTGCGAATTCTTATCATTAATGTACAATGTAATATACATGATCAAAGCAACTATGACTTACATTAAATGTAAATGATTTTCTTAGGAAATAGTATAACTGTAAAAGTAATTTGCTTAGACATGGAGTAGCATTTCCATTTTGTATTATTACACAATTAAAATGAAAATCTACTAAATAAAAAAAAAAAATCAATCATCAATACACATAAAAACAAAGAATTTAAAGGAAAATGCATATTACCTTGTAGCTGAAGAGGTGAAGACACGTGAAATGAAGCAAAGAGGTAATTCTTGTAATTTTACTGCTATACATGCATTAAAAAACAATTTAACTAAATCAATATAAATAAATGGAAAGGAAATTTCACTGATAAGAACAGAGTGCTCCTATTATTTTCTTTTTTGTGACTTAAAGTTGTTGTCAAGTGTGTTTAAAAAAAAAAAAAAAATACCTGCAAGAGAAAGGCATAATTAGCTAGTATGCATCGCATACTAGCTCATTATGAAATGCTTACCTTAGGTCGACGCTGTAGCAGCGATCCCCGAGCACCGATGTGGCCGGCAACATGCTGAGTCCGTCGTCTTCCGGGATCTCGGGCACCGACCAATCACAGCACGGACTCCAGCGCTGTGATTGGCAGGAGCCGCGCTGACGTCACTCCTGCGCATGTGCATGGGAACCGTCATTTACGACACACTTCGTGAAGAAATGGCCCGTTTCTTCACTGCGCATGTGCCGATGCCGTCGGCACATGTAAATACAGGGAATATCTCCTAAACGGTGCAAGTTTAGGAGATATTCCCGGGACCTACAGGTAAGCCTGAGTATAGGCTTACCTGTAGTATAAAGTGGTTGTCATGACTTGACAACCACTTTAAATCAAAAAAATAGGCCTACCAGTTTGATGTTTCTTTATCATACATCACAGGCCACAGAGTAGTCTTAATAATCCTTACTAACAGGATTATGTGCCACTTACAGGTGATTGGACACTTCCAAAAAGACACAAACTCTCCTCCCCTGTGAATGAATATGTACAGTATCTCACAAAAGTGAGTACACCCCTCACGTTTTTGTAAATATTTTATATTTTTTCATGTGACAACACTGAAGAAATAACACTTTGCTACAATGTAAAGTAGTGAGTGTACAGCTTGTATAACAGTGTAAACTTGCTGTCCCCTCAAAATAACTCAATACACAGCTAGGGGCATCACCAGAGTGTGGCTATCGAGGCTGAAGCCCCGGATGTCCTGTCCATAGTCCTGAGTGTCCACCGGGGTCCCTAATACCGGCGGGCGACTTCAGAGCATGCATAAGGGACACGCAAGCCGGGCGGGCGAGCAGAGATGACATCACCTCTCTCTGCCCGCCCTGCATCACTGCTCTTCCCCCCTCACAGCCTGGCCTCTGCAATGTCGGAGGTGTGGCAGGGAGCAGAGAGATATATCTCACTGCGCCCACGTCACCTCTCTGTAATGTAAGGAGGGACACTCCGCTGGGGGCACCTGTGATGGAAGGAGGGACTCCACTGGGGGCACCTGAAGGAAGGAGGGACACCACTGGGGGCACCTGATGGAAGGAGGGACTCCGCTGGGGGCACCTGATGGAAGTAGGGACTCTGTTGGGGGCACCTGATGGAAGGAGGGACTCCACTGGGGGCACATGATGAAAGGAGGGACTCCACTGGGGGCACCTGATGGAAGGAGGGACTCCACGGGGGGCACCTGAAGGAAGAATGGACTCAACTGAAGGCACCTGATGGAAGGAGGGACTCCGCTGGGGGCACCTGATGGAAGTAGGGACTCCACTGGGGGCACCTGATGGAAGTAGGGACTCCGCTGGGGGCAACTGATGGAAGGAGGGACTCCACTGGGGGCACCTGATGAAAGGAGGGACTCCACTGGGGGCACCTGATGGAAGGAGAGACTCCGCTGGGGGCACCTGATGGAAGGAGCAACTCCGAGGGCACACCTGATGGCAGGCGCCAGTTGCAAGTGACACACTCGGGCTCCCACTGATTCTGCATTATGGTGAGTTGAACTATTTCATTTTATATTACAATGTAATAATAGAAATAATGCGCTTCAATCATCCTGACACCATGCCAACTATGGTGCCGGGATAATCAAAGTGCTAACAGGTGTTTGTAGTATCTTTATCTGCTGATTGTTAAACTTTCTGGAATACACATATTGCTATTGTGCTGTAGGATCTGGGCCTGCTGTCCCTTCATCCCTCTTTCTTTCCTTCCTTCCTTGTCTCTCCTTCCCTCCCCTATCTCCCTATCTTTCTTCTTTCCTCCATCCCTCGTTCATCTCAGACGCGAGCCACACCCCCTTAAGCCACCCCCTTTAAGCCACATCCGCTATTAAGTTTAGACCACGCCCATTTTTCGTTGCGGCATGCTTCGTGCACGGAATTTATTTGGGCTGGAGCCCCTGGTATTTCTCTCACCTAGCAGCGCCCCTGCCCACAGCCATTAATGTCTAAACTGCTGGCAACAAAAGTGAATACACCCCTAAGTGAAAATGTCCAAATTGGGCCCAATTAGCCATTTTCCCTCCTCGTTGTCCTGTGACTCGTTAGTGTTACAAGGTTTCAGGTGTGAATGGGAAGCAGGTGTGTTAAATTTGGTGTTCTTGCTCTCACTCTCTCATACTGGTCACTGAAAGTTCAGCATGGCACCTCATGGCAAAGAACTTTTTGAGGATCTGAAAAAAAGAATTGCTGCTCTACATAAAGATGGCCTAGGCTATAAGAAGTTTGCCAAGACCCTGAAACTGAGCTGCAGCACGGTGGCCAAGACCATACAGTGGTTAAACAGGACAGGTTCCACTCAGAACAGGCCTAGTCACGGTCGACCAAATAAGTTGAGTGCACGTACTCAGCGTCATATCCAGAGGTTGTCTTTGGGAAATAGACGTATGAGTGCTGCCAGCATTTCTGCACAGGTTGAAGGGGTGGGGGTCAGCCTGCCAGTGCTCAGATCATATGCTGCATACTGCATCACATTGGTCTGCATGACTGTTGTCCCAAAAGGAAGCCTCTTCTAAAGGTGATGCACAAGAAAGTCCACAGTTTGCTGAAGATAAGCAGACTAAGGACATGGATTACTGGAACCATGTCCTGTGGTCTGATGAGACTAAGATAAACTAAGACTAAGTGTCATGGTCTGGGGTTGCATTAGTGCCGCCGACACTGGGGAGCTACAGTTCATTAAGGGAACCATGAATGCCAACATGTACTGTGACATATTGAAGCAGAACATGATCCCCTTCCTTCGGAGACTGGGCCGCAGGGCAATATTCCAACATAACAACTCCAAACACACCTCCAAGATGACCACTGCCTTGCTAAAGAAGCTGAGGGTAAAGGTGATGGATTGGCCGAGCATGTCTCCAGACCTAAACCCTATTGAGCATCTGTGGGGCATCCTCAAACGGAAGATGGAGGAGCGAAAGGTCTCTAACATCCACCAGCTCCGTGATGTCGTCATGGAGGAGTGGAAGAGGACTCCAGTGGCAACCTTTGAAGCTCTGGTGAACTCCATGCCCAAGAGGGTTATATGGAAAATAATGGTGGCCAAACAAAATATTGACACTTTGGGCCCAATTTGGACATTTTCACTTAGGGGTGTACTCACTTTTGTTGCCAGCGGCTTAGACATTAATCACTGTGTGTTGAGTTATTTTAAGGGAACAGCAAATTTAACCGGTTATACAAGATGTATACTTACCACTTTACATTGTAGCAAGTTGTCATTTCTTCAGTGTTGTCACATGAAAAGATATAATAAAATATTTACAAAAATTTGAGGGATGTACTCACTTTTATGAGATACTGTAAATGTTGTTTACACCCACTGTCGACCCAACTCTGGGCCAAACAATAAAATCATATATAAAACAAAAGAAAAGGAAAGCTGCCATCAATCAGACATATACCGTGTACACATATAAATTATTTCTCCTAATTTAGGATAAAGACAGCGTTCTCATATACTATGAATTGCAATAAAATAATGTGTCGAGGAATCCACAACTTAATCCAAGTGAATAAAGTGAACTGTGCATAAATCAGTCCACATATCACAGGTGCGTTTTAACAAATCAAGGTGTACCCTATCCTCTGTGTCTCTATGTATACATACCACACAGATCAGATGTTGTTGACTTAGTGAAAAAAGAAGTCAAATAGCACTTTGCTACCAGTGTGCCATGCATTAGGTGATTGGTGGTCCTTGGTGCCTTTAAGGTCCAGCTACTGGGTCCTTTGTCTTTAAGGTTTGTAAAATACCCCTGTCCTTTAAAGGTACTCAAAATTAAAGCTTATTACAAAATAGCAATGCACTTACATGAATTGTATAGAGCTCAGGACAAAGATGAAACTAGGAGCACCCAGCTCCAACATGCATTTCAAGAGATGGAAGTGACATCACCAGAAGCCCCTGCTTACACGTTTCGTCATCTACGTGTGACATCATCAGAAGTCATCGTTTTTGGTCTTAGCTCTGGATTTATTTATTCCAATCATTTATAATATACAATATTTTTTTTATCACTGGGTTAATATAAATATGTTATCCTTACTTAAAGGCTGTATGCAATCCCCGGTGTGAGTTATTTATGATGCTAACCTTTACTGTACCTTCAATTTAATTAGGTGGCATTTGCTAAAGATTTGTGATTTATCCAGAAATCAATTTTTATGGATTAATTCTGAGTCATTTAAGGATGTCTGGATAATATCACATCATAATTTCCCATCCTACTTCTAAATCGTGATATTATAAAATGTAACAATTTCCTTATTTTAGGTATCACAATAATACATATGGATGATATTATTATTTTTTCTTTTTTTTTTTTTACATATACAGTACATGATATTATAATTCTTGTCATCACTGAGTCCTTTTAGACAGTATGTTTTGTATATACCTAATTTCAGAAATGTTTGAACACTATAGTTTTTCTATATACATTTTCATTCCAATATTGTCCATAAGATTTAAAACATTTTTGTTTTAAAAATAGTAACTGTGTTTTCCCAATTATTACACTGGTTGGTTTCTTAATGCCTTGCAAACAGAGAAAAGTAGTTTAAATTTAGTGTGGATTTCTGTTATTCAGTTTTCTTATTTTTTTCAAAGCACCTTGTCCCCATGTTGATGGGGACACAGGCCTCATCCCCATAACCCTGGGCTATGGGGGTCTGCAGGCAGGGGGCTTATCGGAATCCGGAAGCCCCATTTAACAAAGGGGTCCCCAGATCCCAGCCCCCCCCATGTGAATGAGTATTGGGGTACATTATACCCCTACCCATTCACCAAAAAAGTGTAATAAAAACACAGAGGCAGTTTTTGACAATTCCTTTTATTAAGAAATAGAAAAAAAAATGTCCCCCGATGTAGATCCATCATCAATCACGACACCGCTGAACCCGAAAAATAAATAGTAATTGCTCCGCTGTCAACTAAGGCAAACTGCCGAATGCCTGACTTGCCGTTTGACAATTCTTATATAGGTAAGGGACAGAGCCACTTGCCGACGTCACCTGGTGGCACTGCCTCCTTGTGACGTCAGGCTGGTGCATGCTGGTTTGCCTTAGTTGACAGCAGAACATATTTTTTTCTTTTTTTGGGTCGGCGGTGCAGTTGGCGCCGTGATTGATAATGGATTTACATTGGATTTTTTTTTCATTTTTTAATAGAGGAATTGTCAAAAACTGTCTCTGTTTTTGACTTTTTGACACTTTTTTGGTGAATGGGGGGCCCCCTTCTTCCAGATTCCGATAAGCCCTGTGCCCGCAGAGCCCCCTCTGCCTCAAAGAACCCCCCCCCCATGTTGAGGGCATGTGGCTTGGTGAGGGCATGTGGCTTGGTATGGTTCGGGGAGGGGGGCTCGCCCCCCCTTAACTTACCTGCCAGGCTGTGTGCTCAGATAAGGGTCCGGTATGAATTCTGGGGGGGGGGGGGCACGGCATTGTTCTTTTTAATTTTGGCTTGGCCATTTTTTAAACATTTTTCTATTTCCGGCAATGGTATTGTATTGCCGGCAATGTAAATGTCATTTCATGCATTTTTATTTCTTTAGAAATGTCATTTTTGCTGCAGCATGTTCTATACATGCTACAGATGTGCCACTTTACAGGCAGAGTAATGGGACCCCCTCCCCAGGCACTATATTTAAAATAATTTTTCATTTTTATTGTTGCACTTTAGTTGTTACTCAAAATAATCTAGAGTGGGTGACTGGGGACAAAGAGGAGGCAAATGTATTAAATACCTTCTTCAGCTCTGTGTATACAAAGGAGCATGGGGTAGCTCATGTCCATAATGGGGATGGTATTAACACAGCCCCAAATGATCCACAATGGCTCAAAAGTGATATGGTCCAGAAATATTGAGACAGAATAAAGGAGGATAAAGCATCTGGACTAGATGGCATCCACCCACAGAGCCTAAAATAATTAAGCTCTGTCATTGCAAATCCATTGTTTCTAACTTTTAGGGACTCGTTAATGACTGGAATGGTACCACTGGATTGGGGTAGGGCCAATGTGGTGCCCATATTTAAAAAGGGATCAAAGTCTTTACCAAGTAACTAGACCTGCTAGTTTAACTTCTACAGTTGGGACGATATTGGAGAGTTTAATAAAAGACCACATAGATGACTTATTGCTTTAAAAAAATATTTTAACCACTTCAATACCATGCACTTAGAACACTTCCCTACCAGACCAATTTTCAGCTTTCAGCGCTGTTGCGCTTTGAATGACAATTGCGCGGCCATGCGATGCTGTACCCAAACAACATTTTTATCATTTTGTTCCCACAAATAGAGCTTTATTTTGGTGGCATTTGATCACCTCTGCGGTTTTTATTTTTTGCGCTACAAATAAAAAAAGATAGAAAATGTTGATAAAGGAAAAAAAAGGTTTTCTCTGTTTCTGTCACAAAACTTTGTAAATAAGTACATTTTCTCTATCACTGATGGGCACTGATGAGGCTACACTGAAGGGCACTGATGAGGGGTACTGATTGGCACTGAGGTGGCACTGATGAGGTGGCACTGATGATGAGGCACTTATATGCAGCAATGATGGGCACTGATAGGTGGCCCTAATAAGCAGCACTGATGGGCACTGATAGGTGGCACTGATATGCAGCAATGATGGCACTGATAAGCCGCACTGATGGGCACTCATAGGCAGCACTGATTGGCACTCATAGGCGGCACTTGGCACTGATAGGTGGCACTGGTGGACACTGATAGGTGGCACTGGTACGCACTGATAGGGGCACTGGTGGGCACGATAAACGTCTCTTCCTGTTTACACTGTGACCAGTCGTGATTGGTCACGGCTGACCACATGGTAAAGTGCTTCCGGTGGAAGCGCTTTACCGAGATCCTGACCAGGGATCTCTGGGAGGGCACATCCCTGGTGGTCCATGGGCAGTCTCCCTGGTGGTCTAGGGTGGCGATCCGAGGGGGGACTGCGCTGATAAACCATCAGCACAGACCCCCCGTCAGGAGAGCAGCCGATCGGTAAAGTGCTTCTGATGGAAGCGCTTTACTGAGATCCCGACCAGGGACCCTTCCGATGGAAGTGCTTCCGATTAAATCGATTTACCGAGATCGGTAATGCGGGGGGTCAGACTGACCCACCACACCACTGATCGCCGCGATGCGCGCCTCCCTGGGTGTGCATCAGCATGTTATCCTGCTGGATGTCATATAACGCCCAGTAAGGATAACTGAACCACCTCCCGGCCGTGATACGGCGGTAGGGAAGTGGTTAAGCAACAGACAGAATGGATTCATGAAAGACAGAAGTTGTCAAACAAACCATATTTCTTTTCATGAGGAGGTAAGCAAAACCTTGGACAGAAGGGTGGCTGTGGACGTGGTATACTTGGATTTTGCAAAAGTATTTGACACAGTTCCCCACACACGGCTACAGGCTTGAAAAGATCAGTTTCAGAGAGTAGTGTGATTTTTACTCTGAATGGTCTAAGGTTATTAGTGGTGTACCCCAAGGTTCAGTGTTGGGACCCTTACTTTGTAATATCTTTACAAGGGGTGGTTCCTTGTCTGGATATTCCCCTCTATTTAGTGGCACCTCATCCCAAAAAAGATTTAAGTGATAGGTTGATGAGGAAAGATGTTCCCTGTGGGATTATCAGGTGCAAAAAAGACAATTCGATCTCACAAAGACTAATAATTTTTTTTTTTTTTTTTTTATCAATAAAATCAAATTTTATTATATATCATCCAAGTAACATCAGCCAATAAATGGCTATAATGCCCAAGAAGAGGGCTATAGAAACAGTCCAACACTAACACAAGGTTGGATATATAGTTGTGGTTACAATTATATTTGGTATACAAACATATTACTAGTACATGCAATTTAGGTCAACATCCCGACATGTTTCGCCCAACATGGGCTTCCTCAGGGGACTGGAAATGACCGATGCACTTTAATGTTCCAGTAACTGCAAATATACAATGAATTAATACAGAGATACTACAGAGGTACAAACGAATATTGTGCATGCATTTTATATCAATACCCCGTCATGTCATGTGGACAAGGCCAACCCACCCCACACACAGAGAGGAGCCCACCCAGCCCAAGTTCCCATCACCCC
>BLSH010148099.1:13004-29050 GCA_018402905.1 Glandirana rugosa
GATTTGTGCGCAAGTCTGTTATGTAACCGACGTCCCGTCCGGTCGTGGAGGTTCCGTATTTCCCGTTCGAGTCCGGTACACGGGTTAAACCTCTGGGTCTTCAACTAACCCCGTCTGGGTAGTCAGTCATGATCTCATCTCGCTTGAAGACCTTCAGACCCAAGACGACCAAACCGGCTTGAAGCCCTGTTTCAGGCCCAAGCCCAGGCCTGTCTTGGACTTGAAACAGGGCCTGGGGCTTGGGGTAACTTTAGTTACGCCTGGGTTTGAAAATCCGTGTTTTTACCGATATTTTTTCAAAATGCTTTTAGTTATTTCCCTGTCCCCATTTCTTTGTAGGGCACTTGTCCCACCCTTACCCCCATTTCCTTCATTTTGCAGACCTCTAGGACTTTCCAGGACTTTTTTATAGCCATTTTTGTGCCTAAAAGTTTGGGTCCGCATTGATTTCAATGGGGTTCGGGGTCCGGGACAAAGTTCAGGTTCTGTCCGGACCCGAACCCGGACTTTGTCCCGAAGTTCGGCCAAACCAGCAGAACCCAGACTTCCAGAAGTTCGCTCTACTCTAGTACTGACTGATGGGTCTGCCCCAATCAACTTCTGGGTCTCCAAATTGGGCACATGGCCTGAGCTTGCCCTTTATGCCTTGGAGGTGCTGGCCTGCCCTGCAGCCAATGTATTGTCTGAACGCGTGTTTAGCACGGCAGGGGGCGTTATCACAGACAAGTACAGACGCCTGTCCACAGCCAACGTGGACAAGCTAACGTTTATTAAAAGGAGCCAGGCATGGATCCCACAAGACTTGTCTGTACCTTGTGCAGAATAGACATTTAGACCAGCCTCACACAGCAATTAGTATACTTTTTTTTCTTGAATATGTCTCAATATTTTGGGGGCTACCCCAATTAGAAAAAAAACAAACAAACAAAAAAAAGTGTTGGCTACCTCCTCCTCCTCCACCGCCACTTCCACCTACACCGCCACGGTCACTGCCTCCTCAACCTCTAGGCTCCTACTCCACATCCACCCCTCCTCCAATTATTATTTTTTTATGTGATTTTAAGTTATTTCCCTATCCACATTTGTTTGTAGGGCACTTGTCCTACTCTTACCCTCATTTTGCTTCCTAGTGCAGCCCTCTAGCCCTTTCCAGGACTTATTTACAGCCATTTTTGTGCCCAAAAGTTCAGGTCACCATTGGCTTCTATCGGGTTCGGGGTCCGGAGTCAAGTTCGGGTCAAGTTTGGTGCCAAACTCGAACTTTTTTGCGAAGTTCGGCTGAACCCGACAAACATCCAGGTGTCCGCTCAACTCTAGTTGTGAGTGTAAAATCAAAAAAGTTGCAATTAATTAATTTAATTTAATTTCCATGTTTGTTACATTTTAATTGTAACAGTCATGGGAAATCAATATTCATTATCCATTATGGATTTCTTTTTGTGAGTTATTATTTTACTCTGTGGCATTTATAATATATGGTTCTTCACAATGCTTTTTTTTGCCTCTATTAGTGGGGCCCAGCTATAGCTTTTAATTTTTCTCATATTTATGTATATGTAGCCAATATATCTGCTTTTTGTTTGTATTTGAATATAATATATATTATGTTTATTTTTTATATCTACATAATTTCATATACAGCTGGTTTTAGGGTTATTTTTTCCATCGATATATAATTTACATACCTCCAAAAAATATTAAAGTGATATTAAAGACTGTTTTTTTTTTTTGTTTAAAAATATTAAACATGTTATACTTACCTGCCCTGTGCAGTAGTTTTTCATAGAGCAGCCCCAATCCTCTTTTCAGTTCCCCTGCCCCCTTCATCTGCCAAGTGCCCCCAGAGCAAGCAGCTTGCTCTGGGAGGCACCCGAGCAGGCTCACTCCGAGCCACTGCTCTGTGTGTCCATTCAGACATGAAGCCATGGTTTGGCCCTGCACCCTCTCTCTCCACATTGGCTCACTGACTTTGATTGACAGCAGATGGAGCCAATGGCGCATACTGCTGTCTCAGCCAATGAGGATGGAGAGGTTCTCATGCACATTGCTAGATCGAGATGGGGCTCAGGTAATTATTAGAGGGGCTGGGGGGCTGCTGCACACAAAAGGATTTTTATCTTAATAGAATGCATTAAGGTAAAAAAAAAAAATCTGCCTTGAGAGCCACTTTAATAGTGGCAGCTTCTCTGTTTTTATTCATTTTATTTACTGTCTATATTCCTGTTGCAGATTTTCCCTCACTTTCCATCAGCATGACAGGAAGTTGAGATATGCTTCCAGGCACGCCCCACGGAGGTTGGTTGTTTTTAAACACATTTTTTAACAGTTTTTATCAGCAATTTTATACAATTTATGTTTACCAATATAAATAAACATACAGTGGTAAACAAGCTCATATCTGGAGACCATTGCCCACTGGAGGCCACGCCAGTGGGAGAGGTCCCCCCAAAGAGACCTGCAAGCCTATTTGGCCCAGTTTTGCCATATGGTAAGTGTGCACATTGAATCTGGTGAGTGAGATATACCCACGGATTGGATCACAGAAGTCACCCCTCAATTTGAACACAGAGGCACAAGCACTTTAAGAATTATAAGAGACTTTTATGTTTTTCATTATGTTTTTCAGTAAGTTTGAATATTGATCACTTTTTTGAACAATATATGGTATAATGTATAACTCTAGTGCACTAGTGGCACTTTATATATACAGGCGGTCCCCTAGTTATAAACATCTGACTTACGAACGAATCCTACTTACAAACGGAGAAAGAAAACAGGAAGTGAGAGGAAATCTCCCCCTAGGAAGGGAAATTCACTGCTGTAAGAGTTATTATGGGAAAAAGGTGTCTCCACTGCTGCTTTATCACCAAGGTTGGTTTACACAACAACCCAACATTTTCAAAATCCAATTATCATTGGGACAGGAAGTGAGGTGAAATCTTCTGAACAGGGGGCGGAGCTTGGCCGCGGAACGGTATGGCCGCATAAACCAGGAGCTCCGGCGAGGATCAGCAACTACACGGCGGTGCCTCTCAACAACATCACCCGGACCAGCTCTCAAAGAGCAAGGGGTACACTGGGATGTCTGTGAGCCGCAGCCTCGAGGCACACAGGACACACAGAGCTCCCCCATCCCTGCACAAGCTCCACTTGCAGAGGACAAGAGCTTGCAGAAAAGACCGGCAAACTCCCCTGCTGCCTCTCCGTTATCTAAAGGTCCGGTGAGTAAAAAGCAACAGGCTGGTAACGAGGACATAGACACACACCTGTCCCAATCAGCTCAAAACTCCCTTGCATTATTCCCTGCCACTGATCAGCCGGCTTCTGAATCCATAATTAAAGAGATGCTACTATCTCTTAAAAGTGACCTTAAAGCAGAGCTGGGTAAAAATATTGCTAACCTGCAATCCCACATTGATCATGTGGAGGAAAGAGTTGATGTAGTGGAGAGGAAATTAGGAAAGCATGCTGAGGGCTACAACAGTCTGGCAGACGGGTTCCAAGAACACAACGCTGACATCTTGTGGCTAAAATCCAAGGTCGCAGACCTTGAAGACAGGTCCCGACGGAACAATCTGAAGTTCCGGGGCATCCTGGAATCCGTCTCCAATACTGAACTGACCCTATACCTACAACAGCTCCTCAAAGCCCTCATACCTATGGAGAACCCAAAAGATTTTATTATCGATAGAGCCCATAGACTACCAAAACCAACTACACTCCCCGACTCTATCCCCAGAGATGTGATCGCAAGGATACACTTTTTTCACATCAAAGACAGAGCTCTAACCGCTGCTAGAAATAACAGAAAATTGCCAGACCCTGTCTCAAAATTTCAGATCTTTTCCGACCTCTCAGCATTTACTATGCAAAATCGTAGGTAGTTCTCTAACATTACTACTCAGCTACGAGAACGCAAGATCACCTATCAGTGGGGATTCCCTACCAAATTGACCATAACACACCAAGGCCACACATATGTCTTGCGTTCTCTGGGAGAAGCCAAAAGTTACCACCCCAAAGGGGAATCTCACTTGGCGACACTGGCAAACCTCCCCGCACTAAACCGCCCCAGCGCATATCAGGTGGTTGGTCTGTGGCAGGAGCTACATGAAGATGTTGCACCTGGAACCACACTTTAATCAAATGCTGTGCCTCTCCTGCCAGTTATCCCTTAAAGGCGCTCACGTCCACGCCTACTATCGATCCCTTAACGCCAGTCCTCCTAAATACCCGTTTCCCCCACACTTGCAACTGTTGTGAGTTTGTTATACATCTTGTTTTCCGCAATTTTGTAGAGTATATCTCCCTTAAACTTTTGTATAATTGAGAGCTTGTCAATCGTTATGTTATATTTCTGTATTGTTTATTTCTTCTCTATACTTGGGTGCCTGTTTAACGTGTTATTTGAAAAGCAATTTAGAACTTCCTGCCATCTCTGATACCATTCAACTATTCTTGCTGTACATCTCTACCAACACTTTACTAATGTCATCCAAGCAGCGTTGCTCCAAGCATCTTCCTCTTTGCTTGTATGTCAATTAAGATAACATCACTAAATGTTAACGGTCTTAATAGCCCTTTTAAAAGATCAATGATGTGGAGGGAAGCATTGTCTCAGAAATGCGATATATTCTGCGCTCAAGAGACGCACCTGCGGTCAAAATTTCCACCTAAAGTCTTTCACCCGAAATTCCCCCACTGTTTCTTTGCCAACACAGACAAAGAAACAAGGAGTACTGATAGCTGTCAGTGAGTCTGTGACCTTTACTCAGAAATTCATAGAAGTAGATCCAAATGGGCGTTTTATTATTCTAGGCGCACTCCTCAACCACCGCCCATACCCCATTGTCACGTTATATGCCCCCGATGTAAAACAAAAGCCCTTCCTGTACAAATTAATGAAGAGGATATTACCATTACGTATGGGTTGCCTCATCTTATGCGGCAACTTCAATGAAGTGGCTGACCCAGCCCTTGATTCCACTAACTGCAACAGGCGTCCCTCCCGCTCCCTGCCCACCCTAATGAAAAACGAAAATCTCTACGATGCTTGGAGGAGCGCTCATGAGTCTGAAAGGGACTATATGTTCTACTCGGTAGCCTTGCGGGTCTATTCTCGCATTGATCTTTTCCTGGTAGACAGAGACACTCTGCTCCAAACCAAATCTACACAGATCGGAATGGTCACTTGGTCAGAACACGCCCCTATTGCTATCACTCTTCATACCCAAACCTCTCCTGTTCCAATTGGGACTTGGAGACTAAACGCAGCAATTCTGCACAGTCCGCGCTATCAGGATCAGATCAAGGAGGAAGTGAACAACTTCTTCTCCTCAAACACTGGCTCAGTGAATAATGTGCAATCTTTATGGTCCACTCACAAAGCCTATATGAGCGGGATCTTCATTAAGCTGGGAGCTCGGGAGAAACGTATGAGGACACAGAAATGTACTGAATTAATGGAGTCTATCCACACGTTAGAATCATTAAATAAAGCTCAATTTTCCTTAGATAGGGCTAAACATCTCCTAGACCTACGCCATTAACTTTCCCAACTTCTCATCTCCCAACACGATCTCCTTCTAAAACATCTAAAATTAAACTACTACGCAGCAAGTAATAAAATAGGATTACATCTTGTGAGACAAATTAAAAAGAAAGCTGCAAAAAATCGTATTGCATACCTCCTAGACACAAATAATGATAGAATTACGAACCCTGCCCACATCGCCAACAAATTTGCTGAATTTTATTCCACCCTTTATAATATAGGATCTGAATACCCATCAAACACCCCCTCAGAAGAGCAAATCCAATAATTTCTTGAGTCCTTAAACCTCCCTAAAATAACGCAAACCCAGCTTAACAGCCTTTGCACTCCATTCTCAGCCTCCGAAATCCAAATAGCCATTCACAAGCTACCTAGCCATAAATCCCTGGGGCCGGATGGATTTGGGAATGAGTATTACAAATCCTTCAGCAACCAATGCTACCTTCTCCAAGGAATATCTGGAAGCCCTAATAATAACCATACCCAAACCAGACAAATCACCCACCTCCCCCGCTAATTACAGACCGATCTCACTACTAAACTCCGATATTAAAATTTATGCCAAATTAATTGCCTCTAGATTAGAAAGTATACTCCCACACCTGATCCACCCATATCAGGTGGGTTTTGTGAAGGGCCGTCAGACTTCAGATGGCACAAGACGCATTCTAAACCTATTCCAATGGGCTAAACAGACTAAATGGATGCAGAGAAGGCGTTTGACCGCATCCATTGGCGGTACCTTTACACGGTGCTGAACAAATTTGGTCTGAATGGCTACATAAATGGGGGCCATTAAAGCGCTCTACTCCAACCCCTCGGCTAGGGTTTTCACCTCAGGTATCCTCTCCAACAACTTTAATATTGCTAACGGCACAAGGCAGGGCTGCCCCCTCTCCCCAATAATCTTTGCACTCATCATGGAACCCCTTGCCCAAACTATTAGCTCCCACCGTTACATATCAGGCTTTAAAATTGGAGAAGTGGAATATAAAATAGGCTTATATGCAGATGACGTAGTCCTTTCCCTTACTGACACTTTATCCTCTCTACAATCCCTCACCTCAGTATTAAGCAACTTTAGCCAGATCTCCTTATACAAAGTGAATATTTCAAAGTCCCATATGTTACCTATTGCTCTCAATGAGACAACCAAAAAAGAAATCACTGGGACTTCCGGTTTTACCTGGGCCCCACACTCCGTAATCAAGTACTTAGGTATCTGCCTCACATCCCCAAGTACCTCCATACATTGAATTAACTATGATGTTGCAATCCTTACTCTGAAGCAACAAATTAATGACTACCATACAGCACACCTATCATGGGCTGGAAGAGCCACAGTGGCCAAAATGTCACTTCTCCCCACCATATTATATCTCTTTCTGACCCTACCAATCCCTCTTTCATCTTCATACCTGCAAAACCTTCAATCCACAATCAACCACTTCATTTGGGATGGCAGAAAACCCAGATTTAAGTCCTCAATTCTGTATAGACCTAACTCATTAGGTGGAATGGGAGTTCCTTACCTTAAGACCTATCATCAAGCGGTGATCCTGGACCAGCTAAAATACTGGTGGAACCCCTCCTCAGATCATATATGGTGCTCCCTCGAACAGTCCATAGTTGGATCGCCTCTGCAAGGTGTACTGGGAGCTATATTATTAGGATTCCAACCCCAAGTTCCACCTTACTTAACTATTAGAGCAGCTCTAACCAGTTGGCAAAATCTGCCTACCCGCCTCCTAAAATCATACTCATCAGATATTTCCACTCTCCCACTCACCTCCCTAGAACCAATGTCACTGGACTTGTCCCTTTCCCATTGGTCCTCAGCAGGAATACTCACAATTGGCTGTTTACTTGAACGTAACTCACTGCGATCGTTCCAAGACTTACAGAACCCTTATAGATTACCGAAAACAGACTTCTACAAATCCAATCCATCCTCGCAACCCTTATGAAAGGGAAGTACCACATTCCAACAGATATTATATCCTTCTACACCACCGCTACACCAAAACCTAAAGGGATATTGTACTTATACTGGACTATTAATCACAACCTCTTCTCCAGCAAAACCTCCTCGATGGAAATCTGGGAAATAGAGCTGTCACAACAATTCACAGCTAAACAATGGCAAAGAGCCTCCCAACTACTCATCGCATTACCAAAATTAATTTCATACTGGGAAACATCTCTTAAGATTCTCCACAGATGGTACTATGTCCCTACCAGGGTAGCCAAAATGTTCCCATCCTCCTCATCACTCTGCTGGAGAGGTTGCGGCAATCAGGGAACTCTCCTGCACATTTGGTGGGAATGCCCTGTGGCACTCTCTTTCTGGCAATTTGTCTTCAGCTTCCTATCCTCCATCTCCATAATTCACATACAGTGTAGACCTGAGACAGTGCTACTTCTTCTCCACCACGAACCCTGGGCTCAATCATAGTCTTCTTCCTTTATAATACACAGACTTATAGCAGCCAGAAGAACTATTACAGCTGCATGGAAACAATCGGCCCCTCCAGATCGCTCTCTGTTTCTCCAATTACTAAACACACATACTCAATTTGAATTGATGTTTGCCATCAAAAATGGAAAAAGGGCATCTTTCTGGAAACAATGGCATACTTGGCTAAACCACCCAGACTCTACAGCAAGAATTTAAAACACCCGGAATGCCCCTTAGGGCAGACCAACTCTCCCTAGGTATCCCGTAGAGTCTCTCTTTAACAACAAACATTGCATAGCACTCATTTGAGTAGCATGAATAACTACATAACCATTACCCAAACCTTTTGGTTTATGTTTGGACCCTGTCTTACCTCTTAATATTTCCACTCCTGTTAAATAGATACTGTTTGTTATTTCACTGTACATTGATGTAGGTGGCTTGCCGACTCTGGCGCTATGCATGTATATTCCTTACTTTTTCAATAAAAAAAAATATTCAAAGTAAAAAAAAAAAAAAAAAGAAATCTTCTGAACAGAAACATAGACAGCAAAACAAACATTACAGGGGTGTTAACCCTTCCCTATGCTATCCAAAAAGCTTAAAAATATATTTTTTGGCTGAAGCTACACTTAAAAAATGTACCTGTTCCAACTTACAAACAAATTCAACTTAAGAACAAACCTACAGTCCCTATCTTGTTTGTAACCCGGGGACCGCCTGTATATTTATTTATACTTTATTTTTTAACGCTAGTAGCACTTTGTATATATTCTATAAGGTTTTTCGGCACATGTTTAATCTTGAGGTCAGCCCTGTTTTCTCACTATTAAATTTTATAATACCGTCAGGAAGATACTTAACTAGCAGCAACCAACACACGTAATAATAATATTATCACCTTTGGCACGATTGCACGCTATTTCAATATAAAAACAGTAATTTACTATTTTCTATAATCTGATATGAAAAAAAATTCCATTATTAATGTATATGTAAAAATAAATGAGACATGTTTTCAAATGGGATACACTGGAACAATGGGCATCTACCTTAATTTATTTTTCTAGCTAATAGAATAAACACAATGCTTGTTTCTTATCAACATGGCTGGCTTGGCCTTCCAACCACCACTGTGCAGGTTAATATGTTGTTTGTCTGATCTCTAAATAGAAGTAAAATTCTCAAAGTGATAAAAGTCTGCATCGTACTGCTAAGAGTCTTTATAACAACATGATTACATACAAGTTGATTAACAATTGCAGTAGATTGTATAGTAGGCTTCCACTGCAACATTAAGACTTCCCAGCTGGAACATGCTCACTTCAGTGTGATTGCAGTCCTCAACTTGCTCTTTAATAAAATTACCTTTGGTATTCAAGTAAAAAAAAAATAATGCTCAACCCATTTCAACTTAAAGTCTTGTTTATTTTTTTTTCTCACATACTGCACTACAGGCATCCATGCTTTTGCTTTGAATTGTATTCATTTATCTTCTTGACACATGTTCATGCGACAACAGGTTTGTTTAGGCTCACCCAGGTCACAGGTGTCTATTCCAACAATGAAATAATATAATAAAAAGAGGTAAATGATCAAACTGCTTCAACTCAGTATGTGAAAAAAACAGTAATCAATGTTTTAGCAATCAATGTTTTAACTAGACATGAGCAAACAAAATTACTTAAACTCAGATCCAATTTTTATAATTATATCATGACGAAATCTCCACTCTACAGACATCCTCCTCAGTTGACACCCCATGTCAACAAGCACAATCGACACTATCCTTATTCAAACCTGCTACTATAAACGAGGTTGCTAAACTCCTTTCTAATGCCCACCTAACCACCTGTCCACTGGACCCTATTCCCTCTCAAATACTAAGCTCACCCTCTGACTCTATCCTGCACTCTCTAACTCACATCTTCAATCTCTCTCTCTCTCTTCTGGCATCTTCCCCAATGCTCTAAAACATGCATTGGTCACCCCCATACTTAAAAAGCCATCTCTGGACCCTACCGATCTAAACAATCTGCGTCCTATCGCCTTGCTCCCCTTTTCTTCCAAACTCCTAGAATGCCTAGTCTACAACCAACTGAGTGACCACCTTGTTAAGAATAACCTACTGGACCCCCTTCAATCTGGATTTCGCCCTTAACATTCCACAGAAACTGCCCTTCTTAAACTCACAAATGACCTACTAACTGCAAAAACCAATGGACACTTCTCTATTCTCCTACTCCTGGATCTTTCGGCTGCCTTTGATACTGTCGACCACCCCCTCCTCCTCAAAAAACTTTACTCCCTCGGTCTTTGTGACTGTGCTCTTCATTGGCTCTCGTCCTACCTATCCCATCGCACTTTCAGCGTAACCTACAATTCTACCTCCTCCTCTCCTCTTCCCTTCTCTGTTGGGGTCCCCCAAGGTTCTGTTCTTGGACCCCTCTTATTTTCAATATACACCTCTTCCCTGGGTCGGCTGATAGCCTCCCACGGCTTTCAATATCATTTCTACGCTAACGATACCCAAATCTACCTCTCCACCCCCCAACTCACCCCATCAGTCTCCTCACGTATCACTAGCTTATTAACAGACATATCAGCCTGGATGTCCCACCACTTTCTTAAACTCAACTTGTCCAAAACTGAACTTATAATATTTCCTCCCCCACGTTCTAGTTCCCCCGACTTCACTGTCAAGAGCAATGGCACAACCATCCACCCATCCCCACATGTCAGGGTGCTTGGTGTTATCCTGGACTCTGAACTCTCCTTTTGGCCCCACATCCAATCACTTTCTAAGGCTTGCCGCCTCAATCTCCGCAACATCTCTAAAATACATCCCTTCCTAACCAATGAAATCACAAAGCTCCTGATTCACTCCCTGGTCATCTCTCGTCTCGACTACTGCAACTCCCTCCTCACTGGCCTACCTTTAAATAGACTATCCCCTCTCCAGTCCATCATGAATGCCGCTGCCAGACTCATCCACCTTACAAACCGTTCAACGTCTGCCCCCCCTGCCAATCCCTCCATTGGCTGCCGCTCGCCCAACAAATTAATTTTAAAATACTAACAATCAGCTACAAAGCCATCCACAACTCGGCTCCCAGCTACATCACCAACCTTGTCTCAAAATACCAACCTAACCGTCCTCTTCGCTCCTCCCAAGACCTCCCGCTCTCAAGCTCCCTCATCACCTCCTCTCATACTCGCCTCCAAGACTTCTCCCGAGCCTCTCCCATCCTCTGGAACTCCCTACCCCAATCGGTCAGAATGTCCCCAAATCTATCCACCTTCAAGCGATCCCTGAAAACTTTTCTCTTCAGGGAAGCCTATCCTGCCACCACCTAATAACTACACTCCTTTTTTCTCAATCAGCTCATCCCTCGCAGTTTACTGCCCTTTTGTATTATTTAACCCTCCCTCCTAGATTGTAAGCTCTAATGAGCAGGGCCCTCTGATTCCTCCTGTATTGAATTGTATTGTAATCGTACTGTCTGCCCTAATATTGTAAAGCGCTGCTCAAACTGTCGGCGCTATATAAATCCTGAATAATAATAATAATAATAATATCAAATAAATTATATACATTTTTTAGGCTAACATACAATATGCGTGCCCCATTTAGTTTTCTTTCAATATTATTTATTGACAAAATGTATAAAAAGTAAAATGGAGAAAAACATCTGGTTTACAGAGGCTTCTAAACAGAGTATCACATTATAAAGTATTATATGATAGAGATTTTTTATAACTGGGTCCAGGTAGGGGAGTGGGAACCTGAGTGAGAGGCAACTGCCATACACCCGAGCACCCCTAAAGGGAACCTTCTGTGTCCCGGGTCCACAGGCAGCGCCTCCCCCAAGTGATTCCACACTTCCCCCAGACCCAGAGAATATATGTGAACTACATATAATTCAGGACGCTGTGTTGGTTCAGTTAGTGGTAACGGACCATATTCCCTTTCGGGTCTGGATCAGCACTATTAACTGTTGGGGTATATTAACAACATGGTCAAACACATAACAATTCCTGGATCAGGAGGTGAGTCAAAACCCAATACTGTAAATATAATAAAGGTGAGGTAATTCTAAGAGAGCCCATGGTCACTGCCCTGTCCGATCTATTGACCATTTAAGTGTAGAGAAATTGTTAACCAGGGCGACTATAGTCCTATTATTTTAGATGTGGGCTACCTCTGGATAAAAAATGAGGCAACCTGTTTATTGGCAGAAGGACACCCTAGGGTATTTGACCTCTTATGCCACCTCAGGCTTTATGCTTATCCAGAGTTTGGGTAAGCAGAAACATATAATTAGGTCTTGTCCCTCTCTTGAGGGGGAACCGATAGACCAACTAGAAGTGGATACATCTTATGATATATTGTTCCAACAAATAATTCTGTAAAGTTGGAGTGAGGGATGGGAAGTGGAAGGGATAGGTGTGGAAGAAGAAAAGAGGAAGATAAAGAAGAGGAGTGTCACAATCCTGGTGATGGAGTCTTATTATCCCGATTCGGGAGCCCCTTGAGGTGGGAACTGGAGGCTCGGGAGTGTGGGATGGCACGAAGGCTTAGATGGTTGCAGGTACAAGCAGAGTAGGCTTCAGCAAGGCTCATGCAGAAATGATAGAGTAGTGGTACAAGCTTGGCCGACAACGGTCTGGCAGTGCGGCACAAGAGGAGCAGGCGGTAGGATAGTCAGGCACAGGCAAGGTCCATCAACAGGCGGACAGCGTGGTACAGAATGGAGCAGGCAGAAGAGTGGTCGTGGACAAGCTGAGGTCGGTACAGGTGGAAAGCACGGGTAATCAGATCAAGCCGGGGTCACAGGAACAGGAAACACACAGATTCAGATCACTGGGGACACGGGATATGCTGCAGAACAGTCAAAACCGGCTGTCTACTGTTGGCAGGTTTAAATAGAGCTGCGCACAGGAACGGCCATTTGGTCCTGATTTCCAGACTGCGTTTCCTGACAAGGAGTGAGAGAAGAAGGAGGAAGAGAAGAAGATGTAAAGGGGATACCTTCATAGGGTTTGATCAAGGGGCCTGTATGGCCCGGGGCCAGGGGGTTAGAGGATGAGAAGACTTAATAACATAGGGGGTTTATTGGTATATTTATGATAACGCCCCTATTTACCGAGCCTATGGGTCCCAAATTATGTCAAATTTCTGTGAAATGTTTAGGATTTTTCCTAGAAATGTTCTCCTGTGGCATGATCCAGGAGATTTTACATTTAGCCTGGTGGAAAGAAACTGAGGAGGTCTTCCAGGATCGAGTGATTGTTATTTTGGCGCCAATAAGAATGAAGAATATAAGGGTTTGGGAATTTTTGGGGCAACCAGGTACCAACTGTGTCAGGATTCAGCAGCTTGGCAGACCAGACACGTAGTTACACCAGGAAACTGAGACCAAACAGGCATATAACTTAAAAAGGTGAGATTTATTAACAGTGCACAATAATAAACAAACACAGCAAACAGTGAACATAAACAAACCCCAGCAAACATAAACTAAAACCTGACAAAAACACTAACACCTACACTGCAAACTAAAGCTAACTCTGGACTAGGGTACAGGGTATACAGGGAATCAAGGAGGATACAAGGCAAGGAGACAGCATAAGGCATTAGACAAGAGCAGGGTAGAGCAGAGCAGGCTGAAGAAAGATCTAAGGCAGCGGTGAGGTGAACTGAAATAGTGGCCTTAAATAGTCACTTCCCAGCTGCACCCAGGTGTGGCTGACTCCCACAGCCTGCTGACTCTTGGGAGGCCTGCTGGTGGATACTGGAACTGCTCAGCCTCTGACGGCTACAGGACACCCGCTGGCGGACACCGGAACTGCAGCCCATGGATCCAGGAGTCATTAACAGGTGAGCCCTTACTGACACCTGCTGGTGGATCCTGGAACTGCAGCCATGAGCTACAGCGCCACCAGCTGGAGGGAATATTCCTGACAGTACCCCCCTCTAAGGAGCGGCCTCGGGATGCCCCAAACAGCAGTAGCAGAATCAGTCCATAACAAAAAGTCCTCTGCTACATAAGTCCACTGAAGATGTTTTTCGAAAATTGAAGAAGTCCTGGTTCTCCAGCAAGATGCCCTACTGCCAAGATCCATCGGAAGATAATGTGTCCCGCCCACCTGGATCAAGCAGCTGGCTGAGTGTCCCACTGCTAGGGTCCAGAAAAATGTCAGGTATTCCACTGCCCGGGTCTGGTAACTGGTTAAGTACCCAAATGCTGGGGTACCATGGCTCATTTGCAAACTTAGTCCTGGGGCCATGTGAAAACACCAAACCACTGACACTGGAATGCCTGGTTACAATTATGTAGCTTGCCTCATCTCCAGGACTTGTTCCACACTGCAACGGCCATCTAGGTTTCCCCAAGGCACTGGTTACCCAACACGGGTACCCTAATGCACCTGGTGTCGTGGCAACTGCATCCGGGTCGTGATAAGGCACAAATGGTGCTCTACCATTCCCCTGGAGCTCACCACTACCAAGGTTGTGAAGGTAAACGTGGCTACCAATTGCAAAGGGAATGTCCGGACCACCAGGCTTTGGCGCCATCAGAGCAAAGTATTGTAGGAGGGACCCAATCAAGGCAATTGAAAAAAGAACCTTAGGCACATCTAGCTGGCCAGCAGGCAGGGGTACATGTGGCTGGACAGCAGGCAGAGGCACATCAGGCACAGGATCAGCGGGCACCGGGTCATCAGGCACAGGATCAGTGGGCATTGGGTCATCAGGCACAGGATCAGCGAGCACCGGGTCATCAGGATCAGTGGGCACGGGGCCATCAGGTACAGGATCAGCAGGCAGGGGTCATCAGGCACAGGATCAGTGAGCACCAGGTCATCAGGCACAGGATCAGCGGGCACTGGGTCATCAGGCACAGGATCAGCAGGCATCAGGTCATCAGGCACAGGATCAGTGGGCACCGGGTCATCAGGCACAGGATCAGTGGACACCCAGTCATCAGGCACAGAATCAGCAGGCACCGGGTCATCAGGCACAGGATCAGCGGGCACCGGGTTATCAGGCACTGGATCAGTGGGTACCGGATCATCAGGCACTGGATCAGCAGGCACTGGGTCATCAGGCACTGGATCAGCGGCCAATGGGTCATCAGGCACTGGATCAGCAGTCACCGGGTCATCAGGCACTGGATTAGCGGCCACCAGGTCATCAGGCACTGGATCGGCAAGCACCGGGTCATCAGGCCCTGGATCAGCGGGCATCGGGTCATGGGTTCCAGGTCATCAGGCACTGAATCAGCGGGCACTGGATCAGCGGGTACCAGGTCATCAGGCACTGGATCAGCAGGCACTGGGTCATCAGTTGTGGAGGTAGACTGGAGCAGGTCGGCCGGCGAGGAGGCAGACCGGAGCAAATTGGCATAGTCCAGAGGGGCAACAGCCCAGGAATCAGCATATTCCAGCTGGGCAACAGCCCAGGAATCAGCATAGTCCAGAGGGGCAACAGTCAGGGAATCAGCATAGTCCAGCTGGGTGGCAGGCTGCAGATCACCCGTGGCCGGCTTGACAACAGATGACAGCATGAAGGAGGCATGGACCCCATAGGCAGGCGGCAACATGGAGGCAGCATGGATACCCTAGGCAGACGGCAACATGGAGGGGGCATGGACACCATCAGTAGGTGGCAACATGGAGGAGGCATGGACACCATCAGCAGGCGGCAACATGGAAGAGGCATGGACACCATCTGCAGGCGGCAACATGAAGGAGGACTGGATCTCATCAGTATCAGTCATCAGCAGGGAGGAGGACTGGATTGAATCAGCAGGTGGCAACATGGAGGAGGACTGGATCTCATCAGTAGCAGTCATCAACATGGAGGAGGACTGGATATCATCAGCAGCCGTCATCAGCATGGAGGAGGACTGGATTGCATCAGCAGTAGTGTTGAGCGAACCCGGACTGTAACGTTCGGGTCCGTACCGAACTTTTGGGTGTCCGTGGCACGGACCCGGACCCGGACATTTCAAAAATCGTTCGGGTTCG
>BLSH010148152.1:4366-17390 GCA_018402905.1 Glandirana rugosa
ATTTCGGAGCGTGTGTGCCCTACTGTTAGCATGCATGCTAGTACAGTTTAGTATACGACCGACAACATAGATCGTATGACTGACGTGATGTGCTAGCATGCTGGTTTCTTTCTTGCAAGTCCACGTACATTAATCGTAGGCCGGTAAGGACTGAAGCCTCGTACGCACAAAACGTGTTATGTTGAATAACATGGTTGACGAGACATGTGTGCTATGTTGCCGGCATACTGGCGAACAACCATGTTGGTTCAAAAGATCAAACGAGTATGTTGAGGGTAACGTATACAACAGGTCGTACGAATGACCGTTTTATGCGAAAAAATGATCGTTCGTACGCGCGATTAGAACAATGGGAGTTGTATGAGCAAACTAGAAAACTTGGTTGTACCAACAAGCGGTCATACGGCCGTTGTATCGTGTGTACAGAGCAGTTGGTACAATAAGTTGTATTGTGCAAAACACGCATGCTCCGAAGTCAGGAATGGCCGGATGCTAATTACATGCACCTGAACGTTCTTTCTTTGGTCGTACGATCGTGTAGTGCAGTCAGTATGCTAGATACAACAGCCAGCATATGATTTGACATGATCGTACGTACGATTGTCATCCCGTGTGTGCGAGGCTTTACTCTGCATGGAAGACCAACGACTCTCCCACCTCACCTCAATTCCTTAGAGGAGGCAAGATCAACAGCTCCAAACACTGAAAACTGAGCAATACTCTCCCAGGTTGAGTGAACTGAGATATCGACTACACGACCACTTCTCATTTTCAGTAATGGCTCGTACACACGGGACGACGATCGTGCACACGACCGTGTTGAATCGTACGTTGACGGTCGTATGTAGCCCACTGACATGCACACGACGGTCGTACATACAACTTGCGGCCGGCCGAACGTGATGACGCGAACGAGCGTATAATGAGGAAGTAGCGTCACCTTTTGGGCTCCTTTCTAATTTCATGTTAGTTGAAAGTGGACTTGGCGCATGCGTGTTTAGCACAATACAACTTTGTTGAACACAGCTGCTCTACACACGACTCAACGGTCGTATGCGAGCTTGTTGATACGACCAAGTTTTCTAGTCTGCACATACAACTCCCACGAACGACCGTCGTACGTTCAACTGTTGAAAGCGCCGCCACAGACGATCGATTCTGCATGCAACGGTCGTGAGTACGACGTGTTGAACACGATCGTCGTCCCGTGTGTACGAGGCTTAAGTGTACAATCCCAAAATCTTGCCAGGGAATAAAAGCCAGGAGACGGGAAGATGTAACTCTCATGCACATATGTAGGAATCATGTCATCCAAGGCAAACCAATGGCTGAAGACAAAAAACTTCAGACTTGGAAGAAGACAGGGAGAAAATGGCTGTGGTGGCAATTTTAGAACACATCCAATTTTCTAGTTTTTAAAAAAAATGTAAACAGTTTAAGTCCAATGAATAACCTGAAACGGTGCAAAGGTAAGTGGTAAACTGCCAGAGGTGAAAAAAAAAAAGTTTAGGTTAACAAACACTGAAATATAGGGGTCAATTTACAAAAACTGAAGAGTGCAAAATCTGGTGCAGCTCTGCAGAGAAACCAATCCGCTTCCAGTTTTTTTTGCTAAAGCTTAATTGAACAAGCTGAAATTAGAAGCTGATTGGCTACCATGCACAGCTGCACCAGATTTTGCACTCTTCAGTTTTAGTAAGGGCCGGTTCACATTGTAGCGAGGCGGAGCGACGCGGAGCGGCGCGATGCGGCGCTCCAGGCGATCTCAAAGCGGCTTGCTAGGAGACTTCTATCATAGAAGTCAATGCAAGCCGCCTGAGATCGCCCTAAAAATAGTGCAGGGACCATTTTTCTAATGCGGAGCGAAGCGATTCGCTCCTATTAGAACGGTCCCATTTGCACAGCATTGAGGCGAATTGTCAGGCGACTCAAGTCGCCTGACAATTCGCCTAGATGTGAACTGTCAGCGAAGTCGCGCCGCTCCGCCCCGCTGCAGTGTGAACCGGCCCTAAATCAACCCCATAATGTACATTTTAGAGTTATGCAAAAAGGCCTATTTCAAGGAAGAAGTAATGGGTTAACAACTCACAGTTGTTCTGCAGCAATGTAAGTAAATTAAAGGATAAGTTCACCTTTGGGAGCATGTTATACAGTACGCCCATATTTAGGGTGTAACGTGCTCCAGCGGCCACCACCACCACCACTACAATCCTCCCCCTGTGACAGCGGGCCCACATGACCACATCATTCATACACAGAGTTCTGTGAATGAAAGCTTGTAGTTCTCAACAAACTGCCAGGGGGTTGATGAGCACTCTTGTAGTTTATTGATTCTCCCTGCTCTTTGGTAACAGCTTTACTGAAAGTCTGCAGGAGCCTGGCATTGCACCTATGATCTACTGATCACAAGTGCAATGCTTTGCAGGTTCCTGCAAGAAAAAATAATAAATGCACTTTTTTCTGCAGACAAATGTGCATTTATTATTTTTTTTCCAAAAGGTGAACTTATCCTTTAGCCAAAAATATTAACGTGATTGTAAAGTCTTGTTTTTTTTGTTTTTTTTTTTATAAAAAATAACAAAAATGTCATACTTACCTCCTCTGTGCAATTGGTTTTGCACAGGGCAGCCCAGATTCTCCTCTTTTGGGGTCCCTTTTCGCTGCTCCTGGCCCCTCCCTCCTTTTGAGTGCCCCCACAGCAAGCAGCTTGCTATGGGGGCACCTGAGCCGAACCACAGCTCCGTGTGTACATTCAGACATGGAGCTGCCATTCGGCCCTGTCCTCTCTCTCTCCTGATTGGCTGACTTTGATTGACAGCTGCAGGAGCCAATGGCGCTGCTGCTGTGTCTCCGCCAATTAGGAGAGAGAGTCTCGGATGGCTGAGGGACTTGTGGACATCGCTAGATAAAGAGGGGGACCAGGTAAGTATTAGGGGGGGCTGGGGAGGCTGCATTAAGATAAAAAAAAACCTTCTGGCTTTACAACTTCTTGAAAAATGCTGGGAATGCTGTACTCATTTTGTTGCCAGCAGTTTAGGCATTAATGGCTGTGTGTTGAGTTATTTTGAGGGGACAGCAAATTTACACTGTTATACAAGCTGTACACTCACTACTTTACATTGTAGCAAAGTGTAATTTCTTCAGTGTTGTCACATGAAAAGATAGCATCAAATATTTACAAAAATGTGAGGGGTGTACTCACTTTTGTGAGATACTGTATATATATATACAGTACAGACCAAAAGTTTGGACACACCTTCTCATTCAAAGAGTTTTCTTTATTTTCATGACTATGAAAATTGTAGATTCACACTGAAGGCATAAAAACTATGAATTAACACATGTGGAATTATATACATAACAAAAAAATGTGAAACAACTGAAAATATGTCATATTATAGGTTCTTCAAAGTAGCCACCTTTTGCTTTGATTACTGATTTGCACACTCTTGGCATTCTCTTGATGAGCTTCAAGAGGTAGTCACCTGAAATGGTCTTCCAACAGTCTTGAAGGAGTTCCCAGAGATGCTTAGCACTTGTTGGCCCTTTTGCCTTCACTCTGCGGTCCAGCTCACCCCAAACCATCTCGATTGGGTTCAGGTCCGGTGACTGTGGAGGCCAGGTCATCTGGCGCAGCACCCCATCACTCTCCTTCTTGGTCAAATAGCCCTTACACAGCCTGGAGGTGTGTTTGGGGTCATTGTTCTGTTGAAAAATAAATGATGGTCCAACTAAACTCAAACCAGATGGAATAGCATGCCGCTGCAAGATGCTGTGGTAGCCATGCTGGTTCAGTATGCCTTCAATTTTGAATAAATCCCCAACAGTGTCACCAGCAAAGCACCCCCACACCTCCTCCTCCATGCTTCACGGTGGGAACCAGGCATGTAGAGTCCATCCGTTCACCTTTTCTGTGTCGCACAAAGACACGGTGGTTGGAACCAAAGATCTCAAATTTGGACTCATCAGACCAAAGCACAGATTTCCACTGGTCTAATGTCCATTCCTTGTGTTCTTTAGCCCAAACAAGTCTCTTCTGCTTGTTGCCTTTCTTTAGCAGTGGTTTCCTAGCAGATATTCTACCATGAAGGCCTGATTCAATCAGTCTCCTCTTTACAGTTGTAGAGATTTGTCTGCTGCTAGAACTCTGTGTGCCATTGACCTGGTCTCTAATCTGAGCTGCTGTTAAACTGCGATTTCTGAGGCTGGTGACTCAGATGAACTTATCCTCCGCAGCAGAGGTGACTCTTGGTCTTCCTTTCCTGGGGCGGTCCGCATGTCAGCCAGTTTCTTTGTATTGCTTGATGGTTTTTGTGACTGCACTTGGGGACACTTTCAAAGTTTTCCTAATTTTTTGGACTGACTGACCTTCATTTCTTAAAGTAATGATGGCCACTCGTGTTTCTGTACTTAGCTGCTTTTTTCTTGCCATAATACAAATTCTAATAGTCTATTCAGTAGGACTATCAGCTGTGTATCCACCTGACTTTTGCACAACACAACTGATGGTCCCAACTCCATTTATAAGGCAAGAAATCACACTTATTAAACCTGACAGGGCACACCTGTGAAGTGAAAACCATTTCAGGTGACTTCCTCTTGAAGCTCATCAAGAGAATGCCAAGAGTGTGCAAATCAGTAATCAAAGCAAAAGGTGGCTACTTTGAAGAACCTAGAATATGACATTTTCAGTTGTTTCACACTTTTTTGTTATGTATATAGTTCCATGTGTGTTAATTTATAGTTTTGATGCCTTCAGTGTGACTCTACTATTTTCATAGTCATGAAAATAAAGAAAACTCTTTGAATGAGAACGTGTGTCCAAACTTTTGGTCTGTATTGTATATATGTATATATATATATTGGAAAGTCTATAAATGAAGGAAAATAGGATGGAGTCTCTCAAGTCTCTCAACTTGTGGTCACATGAGCTGCAGTGTAATTAAGCAAGTAAGGGAACATGGCAGAGCAGCAGATGGATAGCAGGCTTTGAGCAAACAGTAATGACAAGCAAGCATAGATCATGCAGTTATTAAGTGTTAGTTGAATCTTCCTCTTGCGGGATGCAGTTGCTGCAGGAGGAGGAGCAGAATGCAAGAGGGTAGTATATCAATACATAGCCCCATGTCCATGTGTTGGTTTAGATACTCCGTCGATACGGTGGATGACCACAGCCAATGTACGAGTTCCAGGCTTCCGCAAACTTTCCTCGTAGCAGGTCAGTCAGTAGCGTGCCATATACAGATTCGTAGCTCTCATGCTGCTAAATGTCTCAATGCCAAAACTTGTTTTCAACGGTCAGATGAACCTCCAATCAGGCACCATTGAGCCTGCACCTCAGTCGTTTCCACGCCAGTGCATCCAAACTTTGGTGGGAGCAGATGGGAGTGTAGAGTGGTGTCAGACGCACAGAGCATTATGTGAACACATTTCGCTGGGAAACACCAGCTTTGTTAGGCTTTCAGAACTTATCCCTTAACCCTGGTTCACACTGATGCAATTTCTGATGTGTTCCAGAACACGTGGAATCGCAAGCCAGAAGCTGTTCACATATATGCAGCACGAATCCAATGTGATTTTAAAAAGGGAGAGAGAGAGAGAGATGGAGACTACAAAACTGATTAAATTCTCTCTGCATCAGTGTGAACCTAGGCTTCTAAGCAATATTTGGATTGTATTTACTGCAGGTAGTGGCATATTGCTCTCAAAATTGTCGAGAATAATGAATTTACAAACGAAGACAGACAGACCATTATAACTCTTGAAAGTGTAAGTATTTCCTTTAGAGACATTGCAAAAGAAAGCCAAGGTGCCAGGTGACAACCAGTTTCCTACACCATCAAAAAGCACTTGGAAACTGGAGGAACCTCTGACAGGATAAGGTCTGGCAGACCCAAAGCCACATCAGATTTACTGTAGAAGACAAGTTTCTGACTGTCAACAGCTTGCAAACAGGTAGCTCATAGGACAACAGCTTCAAGCACAGCTTAACACTGATTGAAGTAAGCGAGTCTCAGTTTCAACTGTGAAGAGAAGACTTTGAGCTGTAGGTTTGACAGGTCGAGTGGCTGTAAGAAAGCCATTGCTAAGATGGCAAAATAAGAAAAAGAGGCTTGCCTGGGCAATGAAGCACTGCCAGTGGACAACTGAGGACTGGAAGAACATTTTACGGACTTATGAATAAAAATTTGAGATCTTCAGTGTATCATGTAGGGCATGATGTCATGCATGTCATTGAGTAGGTGAAAAAGGTTCCTCGGTGTGTGACACTAGCTGTCAAACATGATGGAGGAAGCGTGATGGTCTGGTGCTCTTTTGCTGGGTCCAGAGTCGGCGACTTGCACAGCGTGAATTGCACCCTGAGTCAAAACTACTACCACAGTATTTTGCAATGCTATGCATTACCCTCTAGAATATTGGCAGACATAATTATGCAGCGCAAAAAAACATTATAAAGGCCATAAACATATTAATAAGATGTAAATCTCAGATGAATGAATCCATATGCAGAATAGGGGAAACACCGACACCAGCCTCAAAGGTGATATTATGTCAGCACTCGACACCCAGGTGCAATAAGCCAAACTGCTTACCAGATAGCTAGGACCCTCAAATTATAGAGTGCAAATTAATGTTTCTAGATGCACTAGGTGAAGAGCTCAGTAAGTCCAGGGTGCCAGGAATCCAGAGACATAAAGCAATTACCACACAGCCAGCGCCAGCATGGATTGAATGGATATAACTTCATAGATATAGAAAAGCCTCCATAGCATAATCCGTTTAAAATCAAATCAATTTATTGAAACATATTGTACACTCATATGTAGAAAAAATTACAAGCGCTTGTTTCCAACCATAAGGATGGCCGCAACGTTCAGTGTGCTGGCGGCATACGTCATAGGTCCCACCTTATGCGTTTCGTCACAAAATGACGTAATCAGAGAACTGGCTGAAGGACGGCAGCACACTACTAAATGCTAAGGAAACCAGAAACGAGCCGACGTTCCAAAAGCCGGATATGGCCGGAGCACTGGTATTAACCAGCGGAAGACTCACTATGGAACACAAACCACCCAAACTGGAAATAGCATTAGCAATAAATAGATACTGAAAACTATCAATCAAAAATTAAAGGATTTTAAACATTGGTTAACAAAAGTCATCCTACTATACTAGACCTTAATAAAGCGGAAAGATATAAAAAATAGCTATAATAAAAAATGGACGTTGCGCCATCTTGTGAACTTCACGCAGAATGACAATACAGATACAAAATGTCTTTAATAATTTTTTGCAACAGAACAATTTATTTTATAAGCAGGAGGACAACATTCCATAACAGTTTCATTATAAATTACCTGTAAAACCATTGAATAAAAGCAATGATAACTCAACCAATCTGAGGAACAATAATAGCTAGCAATTATTAATAAAGTAATTAACATCCCAATCGATGTTCAACCCAAAAGTGGTATAAGTTTTAAGGCCATATATCCAGTGGGTTTCAAGCTTAGAAATTTCTCACCAGATATGACTACCCCTCCGGTTAGGGACATATTTATCAATACCAAGAAATAAAGTACCTTCATGGTTTTTGTTGTGGTAACGTGCATAATGCTTTGGGGTGCATAATGCCTGGGGAATCCACATCTAATGTTATCCACGTGTTTCTTGATTCTAACCTGCATAGATCTAACAGTGCGGCCTACATATTGCAGGCCACACGGATATTGTATTAGACTATGTTAGTAGAAGAACAAGTAATAAAAGATTTATTTCATAAGTTTTGGATGTAGCCTGTGATTGAAGTTGGCACTTATGTCTCTCTTTCAGCCTATTTAGCTGGCAAATGCTACACTTCCAACAGGGGAAATAACCTTTGAGATCCCAAAACATACTTGGTTTCCTAGGGCCATCAACAATATTAGGAGCCACTTATAGTCCAGGGGAGGAGCACCCCTATACAATATTATAGGGACGCCAATCATCAGGGGACCTAATTCTCTTTATGTTGTAATATTGGTTAAAAAAATAGGTCACAAAGGCACAATTAAAGTAATTCATAGACATATTCTTAGGTTTATCTTGAAACATATTACACCTGACCTGGTCACCTATTTCCAACATCAGTCTATCTAGATCAGGCATCCTCAAACTACGGCCCTCCAGCTGTTGCGGAACTACACATCCCATGAGGCATTGTAAAACTCTGACATTCACAGACATGACTAGGCATGATGGGAATTGTAGTTCCGGAACAACTGGAGGGCCATAGTTTGAGGACCCCTGATCTAGATCATTCTCGTTGTACCCTTTATCTATCAATCTGGATTTTAACACAGAAGCTTGTTGTAAATAGTCTCTGAGAGAACAATCCCGTCGTAAACTGATAAATTGACTCTTGGGCACAGATTTTAGACAAGAAGGATGGTGACAACTATCCTTACTAATGAAACTGTTGCAATCAGACTCCTTGAAATAGATTGTAGTTATGATCAAACCATCCCTAATTTAAATGTTTAGATCCAAAAAATGGACTTGAACACTGCTTGCTTCATGCTGAAAGACTATACCCAAGGTGTTATTAAGGGACTGGACAAACTCATCAAGACTTTCAATGTCACCATCCCACACAAAAAGCACATCGTTAACTTTTCCAAAACACTAACTCTGGTCTCTGGTTCTTGAATACAGTGTCCCCTCTCCCATTTAGCCATAAAGAAGTTGGCCATACTGGAAGCAAACTTGGTTCCCATGGCCACACCTCTATTTTGTAGGAAGTATGACCCCCCAAACCAAAAATAATAGTGTTGCATAGCAAACACTAATATCTGTAATATAAACTATCTCTGTACAGAGAGGTCACATCGGCTGTGGCCAAAATGTAACTACCCTTCCATCCCAGGTCATTTAAAAGCTTAATGACCTGAGATGAGTCCCTAAAATAGGAAGGGCTTTGTGTAACTTGAGGCTGAAGGAAGCCATCTATGCATTTTCCTATCCTAGAAGTGATAGATTCCAGTGATTATTGGCATACCAGGAAGGTTAATTGGATCCTGATGGATCTTAGGGAGGTAGTATATTACAGGAACTCAAGGGGCCATGGGTACCAAGTAAGCTTTTTCTTTTTTAGTCAAAATACCATCCTTATAACCTTGATTAAAGTGGAGTTCCACCCTTTTAAAAGGCAGTAGCTACAAAAAGTGTAGCTGCTACCTTTTAATAAATGGCTACTCACCTGTCCCACACTCCAGCAATGCGGCCGGCCGAAGCCTCACTCCTCTCCCCCTCCCCTTCGTGGTGCCAGCATAGCAAGTGCGAGCCAGGCTGCATGTTGTGAATGTGTGGGCAATCTTCTGGGACCTCTGACGTGTCCCAGAAGATTTCAGGTAGGGAGCTGGGAGAGGTGAACTTGCTTCCGGCGCTGCGGTGCCAGGAGAGGAAGTGGGAGCGAGGTACCTATGAAAACTGGGTACCCACTCCCAACCCCAAAAAAAATGACATGCCAATTGTGGGTGGAATTCCACTTTAATGATAACGGTTAACTCCTTTTTTAATTTAGCCGCGGGGTTACATTGACGTGGTGTATAGGTTTAAGTGTCAGACAGGATTTTATTCATTTCATCAATATATTCAGTCTTATCAAGGACCACAATGCTGTAGGGCGGACAACAATATTGCTATGCTGTTTCAAAGAGCGAAGTCCATCAGAAAACGCTTTATTATTTCTATCACGCTTAACCTGTAGCGTGTCTTGTGATAATCCTTTCAAAGTGACTTGTGCAAACCAGCGATAAATGGTCACAGATGTGCAATAGGTGAAAATCATGTGTGCTCCCCTATGGTCCCCCTCTCACCAGATGGCGACACCCCTGCAGGGGTAAATCGCATGAGCGCCAATCTGTCAAGGATCCAAGTATTTGTTGGGTGAGTCTCCACAGGTATAGTTTTAAAACATCAAAGGATACCTCATGTGAATGGATGGAAACAAAAGGAATCCAATAGTGTAATTCCGTTTAAAAGTATATTTGTTTTCAAAGTCTTCAATATAATGGAGCAGACCTAGGTAAAAAAAAATTGTTTCCCTGTCCTTGATAGTGTGCATTCCACGGACAGGATCTCGTATTCCGGAAGTGATGTAGTGTGTACCAGTAGCTCTACCTTACACGTTTTGTCATAGGACGTCTTCTGAACACACGCTATCACGGACAGGGAAACAAATTACTGGTACATGCTGCTGCACTTATGTAGAGCATTTTTTTTACCTATGTCTGTTCTGTTGTTCCTTCCACATGAGGGATCCTTTGATGTTTAAAAACTATCCCTGAGGAGGGTCACCCACCAAATACTTGAATCCTTGACAGATTGGCGCACATGCGATTTACACTTGCAGGGGTGTCGCCATCTGGTGAGTGGGGGACCATAGGGGAGCATGCGTGGTTTTCACCTATTGCACTTCTGTGACCATTTATTTGCTGGTTTGCACAAGTCACTTTGAAAGGATTATCACAAGACACACTGGATATTAAGGACAGATTTTTTTGGAACTGTTGATTCGTTATTAACATTTTTATCTGCTTTATCTGTTTTTGTGTTCACATATCAATTTTGTGGCACTTATTTTGTACACACCATGTAACATTGCAAAGGATAATTATTGCACTTTATTGGCTACACATTATATATAGATTACATTTATAAGCATTAAGTTTGATTATAATAATTTGCTCTATTCATTTATTAATAGGAATATTTATTGCTCACAATTTGTACTCAGCACTTTTTAAGTACTCTTAGGAGTTGGTTTGCAAACATCCAATTCATTTATAGGGCAGCGCATTTTCCTTTATAGGCTATTTCACAAGGTCTGCTTTAATACCATTTGTTGGTGGCAAATGTTATCATGTTATCAATATAAATGATAAGGGGGGTTATAATCTTAGGGTGACCATATAATTTAGAAGGCCTTCGTTTGTCCAAATTTAATTTATCATCATGAAGGTAAGCTGTCTTCATAAAGGTAAAGAGCACACAAAAATCTGCAATGGAGATCCATTCAATCATTTTTTGCCCCCAACAATAGCCTTTCAGCCGTACTGGGGAGAACCCAATGACAAAAAAAAGCAAAAATGGCTCATAGAAAAGTGACGGCAGAAAAAGACTGAGTAGTCCATCGAGTCTGCCCCTTTTTTATTTATTTTTTTTATTTTTTTATTTTATTTTTTTTTTTACATTAACCTTGTTGTCTGACTCGTTGGGTGATAGTCATGTTATGTATACACACACATTAAACGACAACTGTACCTGTGCTGTACTGTCATTTACTAAATTCACCACACTTTCCTGAGTACAGTTTACTTGCTGAAATGCTAACCTTCAGCCCTGATCTAGAGATCTTCACTGAGCAGGCTGTGCAAAATCACATAGCCTTTCTCTCACCAGCTCCTAATGCACATGTACTCCGCAGCCCAATTTCTATGGGAAAGCAGTACTCACGGTGTCCTCAAGCAGTTTTATGGCTTTTTCATAAAAAAGAATGGGGCCACAGCTTGCACAGTGTTCCTACAGTTTAAAACAAGCAACAATCAATCAGAAACACAATCAGAAACAATAGCCCATCACTCATAATCTATTGCAGTAATTGTCACAAATGTTTGGTTGCTTATGGCCATTCCAATAATGTGTAGATAACATTTACATTTAAAATTGTTCTTAAAATTGCTAGATTTTGGCCTGATGTCTGAAAGTCAGAGACATAACTTAAAACAGAAAATTACCATATTTCCATGGTGCAACTTACTTGATGTGAATAAATCCTCTTAATTTAGAATTAAACCAGAGTGAAAATGAATACAACATTTCCTATGCCTTTTTCCATTTGCACATCTGCCTGCTGTGCTGATTAGTAATCTTCATGTCTGAATCCCCTAATAACCATTTTCTCTCATACATGTAAACAATTTACTATTGGCTTACACATGTTTTATTTTTTTGGCATATTCTATCCACAATAGCATGATTAAGTACCTAAAGTATGTTTGAGAATTTTAACTAACAACTACCAAATCACATTATACATTGATTTTATGTAGACTATAAACTATCTTCTATCTGGGGCTTTGCTTTAAATATGTGAACAGGATTTTACAGAAAGGGAATATTTAAAAAGTGCTTTATTGTGATTGAAATTCTTTTTCTCATGCTGGCCTTGTTTCTTACAAAGCATATAATAGCATTTATTGGGACAGACTGATAACACTTCATACACAATGCTGTATGTCCCCTGTTCCACGGGAATGAAAGGCACAGCTTATGCTGTCCCCTGAGGGTCTCTGCTTTGCAATCTGCATTCAAGTCTGTGCAGAAAATTGATCTCCTAGGGGCACATTTAAAGCTCAGTATGAAATTTTGACATGGAAGTCCTGCTTTTGTAATAGAAAAGATGTGTGCCAAATGAGACACACTGGCTCAAGTACAAACTATCTTTGTTAGCAGAATAAAACATGTCTAATATATATATTTAATAAACAGGAACATCTATATATACAGGGTGGGCCATTTATATGGATACACCTTAATAAAATGGGAAAGGTCGGTGATATTAACTTCCTGTTTGTGGCACATTAGTATATGTGAGGGGGGAAACTTTTCAAGATGGGTGGTGACCATGGCGGCCATTTTGAAGTCGGCCATTTTGAATACAACTTTTGTTTTTTCAATAGGAAGAGGGTCATGTGACACATCAAACTTATTGGGAATTTCACAAGAAAAACAATGGTGTGCTTCGTTTTAACGTAACTTTATTCATTCATGAGTTATTTACAAGTTTCTGACCACTTATAAAATGTGTTCAATGTGCTGCCCATTGTGTTGGATTGTCAATGCAACCCTCTTCTCCCACTCTTCACACACTCTAAAAGTCTAAGGGGGTCAGATCGGGAGACCTTGGGGGCCATTCAACTGGCCCACGACAACCAATCCAGTTGAATGGCTCCCAAGGTCCCCCGATCTGACCCCCTTAGAC
>BLSH010148152.1:17454-46105 GCA_018402905.1 Glandirana rugosa
GTAACACGGGATTATACCGGGGTTAAAACTGTTACGACCGTAACAAACCCCGGGGGGAGGACCCCGTGTCTCTTAGGTCCAACGAGGGGACTTCATCGTCCCCGACTGAGAAGTACCCTAAGGAAATCCGACTAAGGTTCAAAGACGTTTTCGTTTTTGAAAAGGGTCCGTCCGTCCGGTTCTGGACCGTACGTCAGTTCGAGGACAGACCGTTCCTGTTCGTAAAGGAGGTAGTGACATATACAAAGGTGGTACAGGTGGTCAACCAGACGTCAAAGGCACAGAGGTAATATGAGGTGCACTGAGGGAGTTACCAATCAGATCCGCCACCAAGGTCTCAAATGCATGTTCTGATCATGTTGGTTTGCAAACCAAGACCTTGACAGAACTCTGAATGCTGGATACGGTTTTGGTGGACCGGTATCTTTGATCTCTGCCAATCAACCTGCAATGGTAGGAGTATAATGGAGACACGGAAACTGCAGACCAACTGGTGGACATGGTGGAAACATATACAGTGATGGAGGAAATGCTTGTCCTTGCCAGACAGGAGCTTGACTGCATGCCAGGTCTTGGCCTGCCTGCCTGGGAAAAGTTTTTGCTTTTGCAGAAACTTGGAATCAGCCTAAAGGAATCCCATGAAGAGTCAGCCCCTGCTACTTCAGGGGAGCAACCTGGATTCTCTGTGCCCCAGGAGGGGGGCCCCAAACAATGCCAGCATTGTCAAAATTGGGGCCATATTAGGGCACAATGCATATGGCAATGCCATGCAGATTGGGGCTCTACACAGGCTTACTCTCTTTGCATAAGAAGCCAATACTGCATAGCCCCTTTCAGGTGGGGGACCTTTAAATGTGGTGTAATCATCAACCACATTCTAGTCACAGCTCTCCTGGAATCTGGGAGTATGGTGACCCTGCACAAGCCACTCTGGTTGGTAATTTGGGACTTGTGACCGAGACACTCTGGGTCATCTGCATCCATGGGGATACAAGGACCTAACCACTGGAGTCTATATCTATAACCACCAGATATGAAACTGTTGAACATGAGACTGTACTAGCAATATTGGGATATGTCTCGGATTCTGAGAACTGTGGGACAGTTTTGGAGGTGAGGTTCTGACCACATGGCTAAAACAGACCTCTAGATTCTGAGAACTGTAGGGCAGCTTGATGGAGTAGGGTTCGGACAAGATGGGTAGAACAGACCTCCAATCTTCAGAAGATGTTGTTATAGAGCCCAAAATGTTACCAGTACTGGGGTGCAGGGTCCTGAAACCAAGTTGCCCTCTGATGGGGGGACTTCTATGTTTCAGGTCATGCTTGGTGGGAAATGAGCTTTAGTCCTGCTCCCCATGATCTGGGTGTATCCTTGGGGGTTTTCCCCCTTTGAGCTGGACCCCTAGGGTTCCTTGAGCTAGTGAAAGAAGAATCAGACACACAAGAATGAGACTCACAAGAATGTTCTAGCATATTCCTACCAAATGCAAGAGAAAATTGCAAATGTGATGCCACTCCTCAGTGAAGTGCACAGAAGGCACAACAGCGGGTCCATAATAGCCTGGCTAAAATAAGGCACATCCACCTGAGGGATTGAGTGGCAGCATTGATCCCAACGATGGAAAGCAAGTCTCTGGCCAGGCGCAAGGCCCATTTGAGATTTTGGATAAAGTAAGGGAGATGAATTACAAAGGTCGTTAACTAGAGAAAGCCTTATCAGATCTACCTCATAAATTTGTTGAAGTTCTGAAAACATAGAGAATTTGTAATCATTCTGGTGAATACTAGAAGTAAGAAACAGGCTGTTGTGGACAGTGTTTAGGTAGCCAATATTCTTTCAGAAGCCCAAACCCAGGAAGTAATGGAATTTTTGCAGAAGAACAAGGAGAGGTTCTCTGATTTACCAGTGGTCACAGATGTTATTAAGCATGATATCATTACTGAGCCTGGTGTCAAGGTGTGTTAGGTCTTACTGCATTCTTGAGGTTCAAAAAAAGGCTGTCTCAGATGAGAGGAATAAACTGTCAGCATTGGGAGTAACTAAGTCATCAAGGCCAACTGTTTTTGTCCCCAATCCCAGCGGACTTGACAAAATTTGACACCTACCCAAGCTCCAGGTGGATGAGCTCATTGAAAGAGGCGCCATTACTTTGTACCTTACAAAGCAATATTGGCAGATACCCCTCTCCCCGCTCTCTCCTTAGTGGCTCACTGCTGTGATTGACAGCAGCAGGAGCCAGTGGTTCCTGCTGCTGTATGAGCCAATGAGGAGAGAAAGACCCAGAAAAGCTGCTGCTCTCATGCACATTGTTGGATTGAGGCAGGGCTAATGGGGGGGGGGGAGGCGGAGCTACACCCAGGTTTTTTTTACCTTAATGCATAGAATGCATTAAGGTAAAAAACCTTGAGCCTTTAGAACCACTTTAAGCATGGAGAAAGTAAAGTACCTTTGGTACATCATGGGATATGGGATGGTGAGACCCCAAGTCAACATATTGGAGGCTATACAGTCCTGGTTCCATCCCTCACCATAAATAGGTATATACATTTCTGAGCATAGTGGGATAGCACAAATTATTTCACACAATTTTGTTAGCCTGGCAGTGCCATTGACTTATCTAACCAAAGTTTGGAAGTTGGTCATGGTCAAGAGGAATGCAAATGTTGAAAAGGCCTTCCTGGAGCTAAAGTCAGCACTTTGCCAACATCCTGTTCTAATTTTTCAAAGGAATTTTTCATTCAGATGGATGCCTCTTATGTCACATTACATTCTTGGCAAGGAGTACCCTGTGGTCTTTCTCAGTTCGAAGTTAACCGTGGCTGAGAAAAATGACACAGTGGTAGAGCGGAAATGTTTGGCCATTAACTTAGAGTCGAACTGGTACTACTTGTTGAGAAGTAAGTTGCTGCTGGTTTCTGACTATGCTCGGTTAACATGGATGCAACAGAATAAGGGGGAAAATTCCAAGATAACCTGATGGTTCTTTGCCCTTTAAAAGTTCAGGTATGTGGTGGAGCATAGACCTAGAAAACTTCCTGTTTGGCTCCACTGGTGCTTCCATCTCGTACAGGTTAAGGCTGGGGGTCATATATACTGGCAATGAGGGTTTTGAGTGGTGAGTATGTATCCCTTGTCTTTTTTTGGCATATATGGTTTTTAAGAGACACTGCGAGGCTTAAAGTGGAAGAGGACTTTATTTCAGAAAGCAGCAACATTATGCGATATCAGAGTTCTACCAGGCATTCGTTTTGAATATTCTTAAAAATAAATATTACTTAAAAAATTATTTTTACCATAAATAAGTCCATTAAATCATTCAAAATATACATTACTTACATAGTAGTTACATAGTTACATAGTTAGTGAGGTTGAAAAAAAGACACAAGTCCAACCTATGTGTGTGCTTTTATGTCAGTATTACATTGTATATCCCTCAATTTTGTGGTCCCTTAGGTGCCCATCTAATAGTTGTTTTAAATTATCCATGCTCCCAGCTGAAACCACTGTTTGTGGAAGAGCATTCCACAACCTCACTGCTCTTAACGAAAAGAACCCTCTACACAGTTTAAGGTTAAACTGCCTTTCTTCTAGTTTTAGTGAATGGCCACGTGTCTTTGTGTACTCCCTTGCGTGAAATAGTTTTGTCCCTATTGTGGGGTCACCAGTACGGTATTTGTACACTGAAATCATATCCCCTGTCAAGCATCTCTACTCCAGAGAGAATGAGTTCAGTGCTTGTAATCTTTCCTCATAACTATGGTCCTCCAATCCCTTAATTAGCTTTGTTGTCCTTCTCGGAACCCTTTCTAGTTCCAGGACATCCTTTCTGAGGACTGGTGCCCAGAACTGAATGGCATACTCCAGGTGCGGCCTCACCAGAGACTTGTATAGTGGGAGAATTATTGATTTATCCCTGGAGTTAATCCTTTTCTTGATGCATGCCAATATTTTGTTGGCTTTGCTTGCAGCACCTTGGCATTGCCTACCATTGCAGAGCTTGTCAACTACTAGGACCCCCAGGTCCTTTTCCATCCTAGATTCCCGAAGAGGCTCTCCCCCTAGTGCGTTCATATTCTTGGTACCCAAATGCATTATTTTGCATTTTTCTACGTTAAACCTCATTTGACCCTTATCTGCCCACCCAATTAATATGTTCAGATCTTCTTGCATCTTCCTTTGGAGATGTTATTGCCCTGCTTAGCTTCGTATCATCCGCAAATATTGAGATTGAGCTGTTTATCCCATCCTCCAGATCGTTTATGAATAAATTGAATAGGATTGGTCCCAGGACAGATCCCTAGGGAGCCCCACTTTCCACACCAGACCATTCCGAGCATTCCCCATTTATCCCCACCCTCTGGACTTGCCCCTGTAACCAGTTTTCAATCCATGTACTCACCCTGTGATCCATGCCAACAGACCTTAGTTTGTACATTAAGCATTTATGGGGAACTGTATCAAATGCTTTTGCAAAATCTAGATATACCATGTCTACAGGCCTTCATTTATCTAGATGGCAGCTCACCTCCTCATTGAAGGTTAATAGATTGGTTTGGCAAGAATGATTCTTCATGAAACCGCGCTGATTACAGCTAATGATACCATTTTCTTTACAATAATCTTGTATATAATCCCTTATCATTCCCTTCAAGAGCTTGCATATTATTGATGTTAAGCTAACTGGCCTGTAGTTCCCAGGGATATACCTTGGTCCTTTTTTTTATATATTGCTGCTACATTGGCTTTTCTCCAATCAGCTGGAATCTTACCAGTCAGTAGACTGTCCTTAAAAATTAGGTACAATGGTCTGGCAATTTCTTGACTGAGTTCCTTAAGGACCCTCGGGTGCAAGCCATCTGGTCCCGGTGACTTATTAACCTTACGTTTATCAAGTCTATTCCTAACTTTATTAAACTTTGACTAAAATGGAGATTGGAGGATTGCTCATATAGACTGACTGACCATACTAATGCACCTAACAGTAAAAATATTTGTTTCTTAATTGGAGTAGGATTTAGCAAAAAGTAAAGTAAAGCTGATTATAAGCAATGATTTGTTGAGCCCGACATCCTGCTATTTGGATAATTTGTTCTGTAATATTCTCCCATTACATAGTTATATAGTTAGCCAGGTTGAAAAAAGACACAAGTCCATCTAGTTCAAGCAATCAAAAAAAAACCCCCCAGCAAAACATGATCAAATTTGCTATAGCGGGGGATAAATTTCCTTCCTAAACCCCCAAGAGGCAATCGCATATTCCCTGGATCAACTTTACCTATAAATGTTAGTAGCCAGTTATGTTACGTACATTTAGGAAACAATCCAGGCCTTTTTTAAAGCAATCTATTGTGATGGGCAAAACCACCTCTGGAGGTTAAAAGCAGAACCATAGCCTCACTATTCACTACATTAATTTATTGCATTCAATGTGTTAGAGTATTTAAATCTGCTAGTCCATCTAACACCCCCCCCCCCAGATTGACTCTCCTGCTGACTTTGTTGCTCCTTCATCCAGAGTGGGGGCAATGTAATACTGGAGGTGTGTTACTGGCCAAATCACCAGGTGCAAACGGAGGGAAAAGGCATAAAAAAGAAACCTAATGCAGCCATCACATCTAATGTTTGGTGCAATGTATTACATTTTTGGGTTTGAGTTTAATACCGCTTTAAAGAGTAACTCAACTCTGTTTTTGTTAAGAAGAAATAGCTCTTTGTTTCACCAAAAGGATAGCATACCCATTCTGAATGGGAGGGTCTGGTTCATTATTAATCAGCTAATGCACTTCCTGTGTTTTTTTGTGCTATATTTTTTTCCACAAAAGTGGAGTTACCCTTAAAAGACAATCTATCATTAGCATTGATATTTTACAGTTCTGTCCCCTATGGAACAAAGTATATTTTCCAAATTTCTAAGTGCTTTCTAACTCTAGTTATCACCAGCACTGACCTGCCCCTCCCCTCCTACCATGGCTGATCCAGCAACTGCTATGAAGAAGACAGCTGATTCATAGCTGCACATTCCCTCAGCTGTGAACACTTTCCTGAGGCAAACAACATTTTGCAAGAGCAATGCAAAGGGAGGGGACGTGCCCCTCCTCTGCATTCCTCTTGCTGTTGCATCTTTTGGAAAAGGTATTCTCAGTGGAGACAAGCTGCTGCTGGAACACTGGTCAGAAAAGAAAAATGCAAATAAATGCAGCATTACATTCATTAAAACAACAGCAACAAACATGAAATCATTTTTTTAACGTAACTAGTGTACTTGGCTTAGAATTGTAGTGCTACCCCGCAGGAGCCGCTTAAGTATGTTCTGTCTGTTACTCCGCCTTTCAACCCTAAAGAACTGTCCCAGCCCCTCTGGCGCACCTGGCAATAGTGTGATTGCAAGGATTAATGAGAAACACACACGTTATTATAAAAGACAGAAATTGTCTTTACTGTAGTATTTCTGTGGATAAGTAATAACCTTACTCAAGTTTGGCTCTATGAATTCAGGCAGGAGGAGAGCAGAAAACTATCCCTCTCTTCTGTCTCCTGGCACCACAGGCCCAATAACAAACACTGTAGTCAAATCAACAGTCAATACCTAACTTCCCAGATAGGCTGTCCCACACACCCACTGCATATACGGAGCCCTGGATATGTGTGTGCATGGCCGTTCGTAATAGTAACTTCAGTCCCTTTGAAGTTAAATAAGTCTTGGTATCTTCAGCTAGCCACTCTCGTTGGTGCACTTAAATTCCTTGATGGCAGGCTTAAATAACATAACTGGCCCAGATCATTAATTGAAGAGTGCTAAATTTTCCTCAGCAGGGTGAAAGGATGATGACATCTGTATATGGTGTCTTTCTATCTAAATTGCCTTGTATCCTGAGGCACTACAAATGTCAGCAAGTTGACTACCAGCAATGATGTCTGTATACAGGGCTCACTATAACTCTGTCTGTGCAGTGTCCTTGTTTCCTGCAAATGGGCACAGCCCTCTCACCCAATCCCTTGAACGATCAAGGCCCAAACAAACTTCCCGGGGCAGGCAGGCTTTCCTGATGACGACTGGTCACCACTGGACCTTGACACGCTTCTCTGCCGGTGCAGGTGCGCCTGGATTTGCACCTGGGATCCTCTCTCCCTCAAGCTGGATGTCCCGACCGGTCCCAGAGGCCTAAGATCGTGTGGTGAAATGACCTAAGAGGCAGTGCCCCTCTCTTAGGTCTCCTCTCTTCCTCTGCCATGCTTTCACTAAAAGAGAGGGAATCAAGATGGAGTCTCTCTCTTCCTCTCCCCCAGAGCATGCTGGGGTTGTGGTTCCATACTCCATACAAAGCTATGGGTCCATCTGGTAAAGAGACTTCATATTCCAGAATGCCTTGCAACCCTTCCCTTTAATTGGCTCCTGTAACTGTTCTCCCCATAGGCTGTTTCTCTCTAGCCCCATAGAAGCACACCAGAGAGCAGTGTAACTTGATCCTTCTGTGTCTCTCTGTACACATTACATCAAGTTCAGTCAGTGAATCAAGAAGGAAGGGGAGAAGTTCCCCAGCAGGGGCTGACAGGTGCATTTGTCCCTTCTAGGAGAGCATTTGTATTTGCGGTGGCCCCTTAGCAAAAGGCACAGAAATAGCGGGCACCCGCTACAGAATCATACTCTTGTACACAGCACACAGCAGTGGGAAAGAAAAGGGCAGCGTTAGGAGCCAATCAAATGTGCTGCAGTGTACATGTGCATACAAGGAACAAGCTGACAGAATGAGAGTGGAGAGTGATGACCTTATCAGTCTGCTGCTGCTCTTCTATCACTGTCCATCATATGCTGGAAACAGGATGACAGCCTAAGTAAGATCACCAACCTGGCTGTGATGTCTAGCAGTGCCATGTAAATTGTGTGTAGCAAGCAATGTAAATCCTGTATAGGTATAACATGGTTCATATAGGATGTTCACCTATGTGTTTAGCTATTTGCATGAAGTTCAGCTTGAGGCTGGGTTCACACCATCGCCGCATGCGGCTCCCAGCAGGGGTCCAGTGCGTCCTGGTTCACCACTTCAGCTCAAATTTTTGGCTGAATTCTGACCTGAAACGGACCAATAGGCGCACAGGGCTCCTGTGCAAATTCCCACTGGAACCGCAGTGGAAATAGGTGAACCGGCTCCATAGAGAGACGATCAATATCTCCTGCTATTGCGAATTGGATGCGGAGAACCCGCATCCAATTCACAATGGTGTGAACCGAGCCTCAAAGATTATATGTGGTTCCATATTTCAGCCCCTTTTTCTATATACAGTATAATTTTGCATTTGATCTGCAAATGGGCCATTTTCAGAACATAGTATAAATGTCTTTTGTTCTTAAGGCTTTTTGTACTTTTTTTTGAAGTCTGCAATAATTGTTTCTGAAACATTAAATATTATTTTAGCAAAATGAGTAAGTCATTAATAAAAGCGAAATGTTTACTTTTTCACCTGGGGGAAACAAGAACCAGAAAATCCAATTAGAGGATTTTGCAGTCTTAGGATTTTTTTTAGAACAAATGATTTTCATGGAGGGAAAGTTGTATTCTGCTTTGGAAGCTTTGAAGTGAGTAGCTTGGAGCGTGGTACATGTGTTAAACTAAACTCAAATCATACAAATAGCCAGTGTCTAGAACTGTTATCATAATCATACATTACCTCTTATATTATTATTATTATAATACAGGATTTATATAGCACCAACAGTTTACACAGTGCTTTACAACTTGAGGGTAGACAGTACAAATACAATACACTTTAATACAGTAGGAGTCAGAGAGCCTTGCTTGTTAGAGCTTACAATCTAAGATATATAATAATATTAATCATTATCATGTTAATAATTTTATACCTTGTATGCTGAAAAGGTTTGTTTGACGCTAAGGGGTCTATGGAACAAAAGAGGGTAGTACATAGTAGGATATTTCATGAAACAAAAGTAAATAGACATGTGCAGAGCGAACAATTTTGTTTAGTTTCAATTCGTTATTTACATAAATGAGTTTAGTTAGATTTGTTTCATTAGTTTCATTCATTTTGTTTATTTGTTTTCTAATCGATTCGAAAAGTTTTCAAAATCCATTTCGAATAATTTTCAAATTCAAAAAGTTTTTGAATTCGAATCGTTTTTGAATTCAAATCGTTTTTGAATTTGAACAGTTTTTGAACTTGAATAGGTTTCAAACTTCAAGGAGAATGGGGTGTAGTGGAAAGTGGAGGAATAGAATGGAAAAAGATAGAATACAATAGAAGGGACTAAAACTGAAAATTAAAGAATATAATGTGGGGGAGTAGAACAGAGCTGTTTTACTCTGTTGTATTCTATTCTTTTGTTTTCTGTTATATTCTTTTCTAGCCTATTGTTTTTTTCTATTCTATTCCTTTGTTTTCTATTCTATTTTGTTTTCTTTGGAAATTGGAAACCTATTCAAATTTGAGGACTTTTCGAATTTGAAAACTATTCGAATTTGAAAACTTTTCAAATTTGAAAACTTTTGAAAAGTATTCGAAAACGATTTGAAAATGATTAGAATTTGAATTTCGTCCAAATTTTTTTCTCGTTCTTTCCGATTTGTTTAAATTCGGTACTATTGTAATTCAGAAATTCGGATACATCCGAATTTCCAAAACACGAAAATTGATCCGAATTTTAATTCGGAGTGAAACAAACCGCACATGTCTAAAAATAACTAAGTATGCATATTTGTGATCCAACAAAAAGGGGTTTATGTATAAAAAGTTCACAGAACGAATGTGTCTCACATCCGCAAAGCTCCAACAAAATGTGCTGTATTCTGTGTTATTATCTCGCATGACTGTAAGTGCCATCCAGTGGCCAAAATTCTTTTTTTCCCTGATTGATGTATTTAAGAACAAAAAAACACTTTGCGGTCAATAGATGGCACTCACAATCATACAAGATAATTATACAGTTGTGCTCATAAGTTTACATACCCTGGCAGGATTTCTTAGCCATTTTTCAGAGAATATGAATGAGAACACAAAAACATTTCTTTCACTCATGGTTAGTGTTTGGCTGAAGCCATTTATTATCAATCAACTGTGTTTACTCTTTTTTAAACATAATGACAACAGAAACTACCCAAATGACCCTGATCAAAAGTTTACATACCCTGGTGATTTTGGCCTGATAACATGCACACAAGTTGACAAGTCCTCACCTGTGATCTGTTTGCTTGTAATTAGTGTGTGTGTATAAAAGGTCAATGAGTTTCTGGACTTCTGACAGACCCTTGCATCTTTCGTCCAGTGCTGCACTGACGTTTCTGGATTCAGAGTCATGGGGGAAAGCAAAAGAATTGTCAAAGGATCTGTGGGAAAACGTAGTTGAACTGTATAAAACAGGAAAGGATATAAAAGGATATCCAAGGAACTGAGAATGCCAATCAGCCGTGTTCAAACTCTAATCAAGAAGTGGAAAATGAAGGGTTCTGTTGAAACCAAACCACGATCAGGAAAACCAACTAAAATTTCAGTCACAACTGCCAGGAAAATTGTTTGGGATGCAAAGAGAAACCCACAAATTACTTCAGGACTCTATGAAAACACGTGGTGTGGCTGTTTCAAGCTGCACAATAAGGAGGCACTTGAAGAAAAATGGTCTACATGGTTGAGTTGCCAGAAGAAACCCATTACTACTCAAATGCAACAAAGTATCCTGCTTACAATGGGCTGCATGGTCGAGTTGCCAGAAGAAACCCATTACTACTCAAATGCAACAAAATATCCTGCTTACAATACGCCAAACAGCACAGAGACAAGCCTCAAACCTTCTGGCACAAAGTCATTTGGAGTGATGAGACCAAAATTGAGCTTTTTGGCCACAACCATAAACTCTAAATTTGGAGAGGAGTCAACAAGGCCTGCGAAACACAGAGGTGGATCGATGATGCTTTGGGGATGTGTGAGCTACAAAGGCACAGATAATTTGGTCAAAATTGATGGCAAGATGAATGCAGTATGTTATGAAAAAATACTGGAGGAACATTCGCATTCATCAGACAGGAAGCTGCACATGAGACATACTTGGACATTCCAACATGATGATGATCCAAAACACAAGGCCAAGTCGACCTGTCATTGGCTACAGCAGAATAAAGTGAAGTTTTTGGAGTGGCCATCTCAATCTCCTGACCTCAATATCATTGAGCCACTCTGGGGAGATCTCAAATGTGCAGTTCATGCAAGACAGACCAATAATTTCCAGGAACTGGAGGCTTTTTGCCAAGAGGAATGGGCAACTTTACCATCTGAGAAGATAAAGAGCCTCATCCACAATACCACAAAAGACTTCAAGTTGTCATTGTTACTGGGGTATGTAAACTTTTGATCAGGGTCATTTGGGTAGTTTCTGTTGTCTTTATGATTTAAAAAGAGTAAACACAGTTGATTGATAATAAATGGCTTCAGCCAAACACTAACCATGAGTGAAAGAAGTGTTTTTGTGTTCTCCTTCATATTCTCTGAAAATGGCCAAGAAATCATAAATTCTGCCAGGGTATGTAAACTTATGATCACAACTGTATAACACAGAAGGCACGTTTCATTGGAACTGTGTGGATGTATGTCACATTCGTTCAGCAAACTTTTCATACATAGGCCCCTAATTGTTGTTTCTTGGATATGCACACCAACTCATTTTATGTTTGCTTCCTGACACATTCTACTGTGCACTGTCCCATTGGTTCCAAGAGTGTGTTTGATAATAATAAAATCAGTGGATCCAACCCATTCTCACAGACTGCGCAAAGTTGAGCATCATTAATGGGGTATTGGCTCTCTACAAAGGACAGGTGGCCTAGGGACAAAGGCAGGTATTTCTCCATCTTGGCTATTTGATTTCCCATGTGGCTGTATCCCCCCCCCCCCCCCCATTTCCTTTCAGTCTCTGATGCAGGTAGCTTTCAGTTTGCCGGTGAGTTGGTAAGAATAATGCAAATGATGAGATTTTCCTATATTTACATTGAATGATAAGAATAGCAGCACAGATTGTCCACCAGAAATGGTCTATTTTCTTGTAAAGAACAGCAAAGGGAAAATCTTACCCAGCAGTACCAAAGAAGTTGATGGAATTATCAGCAGTTGACAATAATCTCTTTGAGTTCTTGTTTGACCTTCTAGTATGTAAAATGTCTTCTCTTGGGATAATTTCCATTTTACGTAGCAATAATGGGAACTTGATGTGCTAAATGTCACTTGCGCTTTCAAAGTCATTCCAAAAAATGAAGAGCAGCAAAAGCAAATAACGCAGCTCTCCTCTGAGCCTGGCATACTCTCAGCCACTAGTCTTTCACATTCTAGAAGTTTGCTATCTCTGTGAACAAATTGGAACGAGTCACTTGAATTGAGACTTTAATGAAAGCTATCTCTCGGTGACGTTTGCAGAGCTGTGGAACCTGAGTCCGAAATAGAATTTAAATTGGTTTTCAATTTTATTTTAAAAACCTAAAGTGATGTTCATAATTCATGTTTTCAGCAACACTTGTGCTGCCTGCAGATATAATCTATTTTGCCAAGCATTGACAAATCTCAAACTTTCCTAAGGACTGTGCGTGTTTTCAGGCTGCACTGCTAAATTAATGAACAAAAATTGCATCACTTGTACTTCTCTAGAGCAAAGTAAAAGTTATTATTCCATTTGCAGTTATACTGTACAAGCATAAATGAACATGTATAAACAACAAAAGTAAATGTATTATATATTTAGCTCCAATTTAGGTCTTTTTATCCTGTTGGCGGTGTCTTTTTCTTACCCAGAATAATGCACAGCATAACCATCATTGTGTTACAAAAATAAATGCAACCTTTAGGTCAATAGCAGTAGACATTATATAAGGATTCACTAGAGGGCAGGAATTGGCCCCAAGTCACCTTCTAGGCCAGCCTTTCTCAACCTTTTCAACACTGAGGAAGCCTTGAAATAATTCTCCGGTCTCGGGGAACCCCTGCTAAAAATTAAAAATCTACAACTCCTGATACATTAGAGTGATGGTCAATGGGAAGAATGCTCCTTACACTTGTGGTCATTGGGAAGAATTATCCCCTTACAGATAGCTAAAAAGATCAATGGTATCATTGGGAATTTATCTGAGAGATAGAAATTGACCATTGCTCAAGGAACCCCTAGCAACCTCTGGAGGAACCCTAGGGTTCCGCGGAACCCTGGTTGAGAAACCCTGTTCTAGGCTATGGCCCAATACTTTACTCCACTAATAACAGCTGATGAGTAGACAGAGAGCTATGTCAAGTTTCAAACATAAAATAGAGATGTGGTTGGGTTCAGGACAGAGGCGGTGAAGGTGGGGGGCAGTCAGTTACAGTTGAGGGACCAAGGTAAAAGCAGATGGAGAGGAAGGACAGACTGGGTTCAAACCATAATCTTTTCTTGTCTTGTTGTTATACAGAGTTGGCTTCTACTCTTGGATCAGCTTGCCCTAAGTGGACTCAATTTGAACCTTTATTGGACTATACCCTTTGAATATTATTATATGGACTTTTATTTATATTATGGGACTATTGAGGCTTAAGGACTTGGTTAACCCCTATACGCCAACAGCACTGTCCTTTTCCAAACCAGAATAACATTTACATTAGTCCATATACTAAAGAATAGGAGTCAACAGAATTCAACAGGAACAATTTGCCACAAACAAATACAACATGCGTGAGGTAGGAGATTTGCTGTTTTGAAGTGATAATAAACCTTTGCATAAGCACTCTGAAGTGACCAGTTTCACGTAGTTCACAGTGATGAATTAAAATCTCCAACATAAGCTGTACCTGAAAGGAAGAAGGCTGGATAGCCGCACACTGAATCCAATCTTGTAATTTATTAAAGCAAAGAGTACAGGTACAGATAGGGATGAACCACAAGTCCCAGCTAACGTATTTCGCACCGTGGGCTGGTGCTTAATCATAGCATAAGCTGTACCTGTTTATCTGCGGCATACATTCCCCCACAGACTTCTAAAGTACACACTTTTGATGGTATTTCTCAGCTTACAAGAGGCAGAGGGCAAGGATCTGATGTAACACATTGCATAGCACAGAGCTGAGTGTAATATGAGACCCGAATGGAGAGAAAGGACACACACATACATCCTCTGCACAGGGGGTCATCTAAATCTATAGCTATCAATCATCTGTTGCATGCTAGAGAGGAGGTGGCCATCTCCAAGATTGCCTGGTGTCTGGAAACACTGTCAGAATTGACTCATGCAGATATCAGAGGAAAGCAAGGACAGCCAGAAATCACTCTATGAAAAGTGCTATAGACTGAAGCAGGTACACAGTATATCAGGGTTCAAAATTTCAAGTCCTGAGCTACTAGCCAGGCCTTAAGAGTTACTCGCCACCAGTTGCCCCACCCAACCCCTACCTTGCCCCACAAATAATTGCGCCCCTAAACACGCCATTGTAAATTATCATATTTTATCCTTATGTTGTTTATCACAATCAGATCAATAAAATATGATTGCTGATTGCTGGTAACAGTAATTTTTTTTTCTTTATTCAGTGTAATAATTACAATTTATACTGAGGGCAGACAGGGCAACCATCAGAAATTTTACCCTTACACAGCTTTAGGCCTGACTACCAGTATTCCAAAGGGCCAACCCACTGGCCAACCCACAGTCCTTCAGGTAGCCCCCCCTTACACCTGTACACACTCAGCCCCCCACCCACATCTGTATACACTAAGTACCCTCTCAGACACACAAACACACACACCAGATAGCAAGGATAACTTGCCACACATTTGTGTCAATATTGAATGGTAAGTCTTGTTATCTTGCTGCTCATGTTCCCTGGCAAGTTGTACACTTGCAGAGCACTTGAAGCACAACTTCTTTTTGAAACTTTTCCAATTTGTAGCACATTTGCAAGTCTCTAGCAAGAGCAAAGTTGCAGTGGCGAGTCTACAGTAAGAGCTCTGCAAGTCTGTAGCAAGAGCCCTGCAAGTCTACAGCAAGAGTCACACAATCTGGTGATAGTGAAAGCATTGCTATTAACCTAATCCCTTACTGTACATGTGTGAAATACATTCAATCCAAGAATCATATATAATGATAAACCGTGTGTCATTGCATAAAATAATTAATCTATCATACAAAAAATATTTGTTTCTATGAAATAACCCATATAGCAAGTAATTGTGCTGCAAGTTTGAAAATGACTTGCTAAGCTATTGCTAGAGTTGCCAGGCTTCACAGGTATTTTGCAAAATTGCAGCAAGTCCGCATTACCTGGCTCCAGGTCCATAATAGTTATCCCACCATAGGGGCCACTGTAGCTGAATTTTCATCATTGCTCCCTGCTGTGTGTAAGGTTTTATTTTAACCAGTTCCTGACCAGACGCTGTCATCATACTGCGACAGATTGGCTCTCCTGCACAAAGCGCCGTAGCTGTGCAGCAGCTGGCGCATGCGCGATTGCGGATGGGTGCCACTGCCGACCCGCGATCGCCTTGTACAGAGGCAGAGCGGGGATCTGCCTATGTAAACAAGGCGAATCCCTGTTCTCACAGGGGACATGTCAGAGATCTACTGTTCCCAGTGACCGGGAACAGCGATATCTGTCATGTCCCTGGTAGCCCATCCCCCCTACAGTTAGAACACACCTAGGGAACACAGTTAACCCCTTGATCGCCCCCTAATGTTAACCCCTTCCCTGCCAGTGTAATTTTTATATTGATCAGTGCATTTTTATCGCACTGATCAATGTAATAAAGTCACTGGTCCCCAAAAAGTGTCAGATTTGTCCACCACAATGTCGCAGTCCTGCTAAAAATTGGAGTAAAAATAATTAAAAAAATAAAAGTCCCTAAATCTATCTCATAGTTTGTAGACGCGATAACTTTTGTGCAAACCAATCAATATACGCCTATTGCAATTTTTTTTACCAAAAATATGTAGAAGAATATATATCAGCCTAAACTGATGAATGCATTTGTATTTTTATATTTTTTTTGGATATGTATTGTAGCAGAAAGTAAAAAAAAAAAGTTTTTTTATTTCAAAATTGTTGCTCTTTTTTGTTTATAGAGCAAAAAATAAAAACTGCAGAGGTGCTCAAATATCTCCAAAAGAAAGCTCTATTTGTGGGAAAAAAGGATGTCAATTTTGTTTGGGTACAACATCGCACGTCCTCGCAATTGTCAGTTTAATCGACGCAATGCCCCATCGCAAAAAAATGTCCTGGTCATTAAAGCGGAGTTTCACCCACAATTGGAACTTCCGCTTAACGGATTCCTCCCCCCTCCGATACCGCACTTGGTGCCTTTCGTGGGGGGGGGGGGTAGCGGATACCTGTCTTTGACAGGTATCCTGTCCCTACTTCCGGGATTATGTAAGCAGCCTGGCTCCCTCCTCCTCCCTCCGCCGCAGAGCCAGTGAGAGAGGGCAGTGGTGCCTCGTGCATGTGCAGTAGGGGCCCGACGTGAAGCCATAATGCTTCACTGCCCGGTTCCCTTACACGCAATGGAAACATCAGCTGCGGTGCCGACATTGCTGGACTCCAGGACAGGTAAGTGTCCTATTATTAAAAGTCAGCAGCTACAGTATGTTTAGCTACTGGCTTTTAATTTTTCCAGGGGTGAGCAGATCACCGCTTTAAGGAGGCAAATCCTTCTGGGGCTGAAGTGGTTAATTGGTGCTGGGGCGTGGGAGTGGTGTGCAGAGAGGTGAGTGGTAACCATGAGATCTGATATGGAGTTCAGGGAGGTAGAAATCAAGGTGTGATTAACCCTAATATCTCATTGGTGTAGCACAATTTGGAATGTTTTATTTTTTCTTGTTTATATGTTTAGATTTAGCAGAAAATGTGTGTATTTAACGAGAGGTGGAAATAGCAACCTCAAAGACCGGTGCAAGAAACCTGGTAGTTCCACCACTGTATAGAGGACTACAAATCCCAGCAATACAGTAACAATGCAGAATACCACCAGCTATCAGGGTGTATATAGAGAGCCATGCATTGTATATAGAGAGATGACTGCACTGTACTGTGTTGTAATGAGATCCATGTACTGTACTGTATACAGGGAGACCCATTCATTGTGCTGTATACAGAGAGACCCATGCATTGTGCTGTATACAGAGAGATCCCTTTCATGGGAAATAGGAAAAGGTGGATACTATTTTCACCTTCTATACTGGGCTCACCTCACTCTACAGAGGTCTCAGGTCACAGGACCTTTCTGGTCTAGGCATGGTCCTATCCCGGACAGTAAAGCAGGGAGATGAGCTGAGGGTTCCCCCACTACTGGTTCCTCTATTGTTCTGTATTGGGCTTGGTCTATAAATGGCTAGATTTGCCCCCTACATTGTGTGCAATGTCTGTCATTTCCCTCTTACATTCCAATTGACGTCTTCTGTAGCTTTATTTCTGGCTGGCTATTCTCTGCAATCTCTGTATTTATGCATCTGTTGCCCCTCAATCTGAAAACACAATGATTCCCATCCAGTAGTTTCTAGGGAAATTATAGGATGGGGGGGTGCCAGACCCCACCCTTCCTTTTTGACCCCTCCCACTTCTCATAAGCCCACCCCTTATAGATTCCACCCATTGTGTCAGGAGTATACAGCCCAGCTTCACCAGATAGGGTATACAGCATCACAGAGAGGGTATACAGTACCACCAGATAGGTGTATACAGAGTCCCCAGATAGGGGTATACAGAGTCACCAGATAGAAGTATACAGAGCTACCAGATATGAGTATACAGAGCCACCAGATAGGAGTATACAGAGCCACCAGATAGCAGTATACAGAGCCACCATATAGCAGTATACAGAACCCCAGATAGGAGTATACAGAGCCACCATATAGGAGTATACAGAGCCACCATATAGCAGTATACAGAGCACCATATAGCAGTATACAGAGCCCCAGATAGGAATATACAGAGCTACCAGATAGCAGTATACAAAGCCACCATATAGCAGTATACAGAGCCCCAGATAGCAGTATACAGAGCCACCAGATAACAGTATACAGAGCCACAATATAGCAGTATACAGAGCCACCATATAGCTGTATACAGAGCCACCAGATAGGAGTATACAGAGCCACCAGATAGGAGTATACAGAGCCTCCAGATAGGAGTATACAGAGCCACCAGATAGGAGTATACAGAGCCCCAGATAGGAGTATACAGAGCCCCAGATAGGAGTATACAGAGCTACCAGATAGCAATATACAGAACCACCATATAGCAGTATACGGAGCCACGATATAGTAGTATACAGAGCCACCATATAGCTGTATACAGAGCCACCAGATAGGAGTATACAGAGCCACCAGATAGCAGTATACAGAGCCCCAGATAGGATTATACAGAGCCACCAGGTAGCAGTATACAGAGCCAACATATAGGAGTATTATCACTGGCTTGTGGTCGGCTCTCGGCTGGCTGGGGCGCCACTACAGGCTGGTGATGACGGGCAACGAGTCAGGACTTGTTTTGGCCCGGTGGGACTGGAGGACTCAGTCAGGAGTGGTCTCAGGAGGAGTGTGGGACAGTGGGACCCCAGTCAGAGCCCCCATATAGCAGTATACAGAGCCCCAGATAGGAATATACAGAGCTACCAGATAGCAGTATACAAAGCCACCATATAACAGTATACAGAGTCCCAGATAGCAGAATACAGAGCCACCAGATAGCAGTATACAGAGCCACCATATAGCAGTATACAGAGCCACCAGATAGCAGTATACAGAGCCACCAGATAGGAGTATACAGAGCCACCATATAGGAGTATACAGAGCCCCAGATATGAGTATACAGAGCCACCATATAGGAGTATACAGAGCCATCATATAGCAGTATACAGAGCCCCAGATAGGAGTATACAGAGCTACCAGATAGCAGTATACAGAACCACCATATAGCAGTATACAGAGCCCCAGATAGCAGTATACAGAGCCACCAGATAACAGTATACAGAGCCACCATATAGCTGTATACAGAGCCACCAGATAGGAGTATACAGAGCCACCAGATAGGAGTATACAGAGCCTCCAGATAGGAGTATACAGAGCCACCAGATAGGAGTATACAGAGCCCCAGATAGGAGTATACAGAGCCCCAGATAGGAGTATACAGAGCTACCAGATAGCAATATACAGAACCACCATATAGCAGTATACGGAGCCACGATATAGTAGTATACAGAGCCACCATATAGCTGTATACAGAGCCACCAGATAGGAGTATACAGAGCCACCAGATAGCAGTATACAGAGCCCCAGATAGGATTATACAGAGCCACCAGGTAGCAGTATACAGAGCCAACATATAGGAGTATTATCACTGGCTTGTGGTCGGCTCTCGGCTGGCTGGGGCGCCACTACAGGCTGGTGATGACGGGCAACGAGTCAGGACTTGTTTTGGCCCGGTGGGACTGGAGGACTCAGTCAGGAGTGGTCTCAGGAGGAGTGTGGGACAGTGGGACCCCAGTCAGAGCCCCCATATAGCAGTATACAGAGCCCCAGATAGGAATATACAGAGCTACCAGATAGCAGTATACAAAGCCACCATATAACAGTATACAGAGTCCCAGATAGCAGAATACAGAGCCACCAGATAGCAGTATACAGAGCCACCATATAGCAGTATACAGAGCCACCAGATAGCAGTATACAGAGCCACCAGATAGGAGTATACAGAGCCACCATATAGGAGTATACAGAGCCCCAGATATGAGTATACAGAGCCACCATATAGGAGTATACAGAGCCATCATATAGCAGTATACAGAGCCCCAGATAGGAGTATACAGAGCTACCAGATAGCAGTATACAGAACCACCATATAGCAGTATACAGAGCCCCAGATAGCAGTATACAGAGCCACCAGATAACAGTATACAGAGCCACCATATAGCTGTATACAGAGCCACCAGATAGGAGTATACAGAGCCACCAGATAGGAGTATACAGAGCCTCCAGATAGGAGTATACAGAGCCACCAGATAGGAGTATACAGAGCCCCAGATAGGAGTATACAGACCCACCAGATAGCATTATACAGAGCCACCAGATAGCAGTATACAGAGCCAACATATAGGAGTGTTATCACTGGCTTGTGGTCGGCTCTCAGCTGGCCGGGGCTCCACTCCAGGCTGGTGATGACGGGCAATGAGTCAGGACTTGTTTTGGCCTGGTGGGACTGGAGGACTCAGTCAGGAGTGGTCTCAGGAGGAGTATGGGATGGTGGGACCCCAGTCAGAGCCCCCATATACCAGTATACAGAGCCCCAGATAGGAGTATACAGAGCCCCTGATAGGAGTATACCGAGCTACCAGATAGCAGTATACAGAGCCACCATATAACAGTATACAGAGTCCCAGATAGCAGTATACAGAGCCACCAGATAGCAGTATACAGAGCCACCAGATAGGAGTATACAGAGCCACCAGATAGGAGTATACAGAGCCCCAGATATGAGTATACAGAGCCACCATATAGGAGTATACAGAGCCATCATATAGCAGTATACAGAGCCCCAGATTGGAGTATACAGAGCCACCAGATAGGAGTATACAGAGCCACCAGATAGGAGTATACAGAGCCACCAGATAGGAGTATACAGAGCCACCATATAGCAGTATACAGAGCCCCAGATAGGAGTATACAGAGCAACCAGATAGGAGTATACAGAGCCACCATATAGCAGTATACAGAGCCACCATATAGGAGTATACTCACTGGCTTGTGGTCAGCTCTTGGCAGGCCGGGGCTCCGCTCCAGGCTGGTGATGACAGGAGATGAGTCAGGACTTGTCTTGGCCTGGTGGGATCAGAGAACTCATTCAGGAGTGGTCTCAGGAGGAGTGTGGGATGGTGGGACCCCAGTCACTCACTGTTGGTGCCGGAGGTGGTGGTCTGGCTGTGGCTGCTGGGCTGGCACCTGGCTGGCAGGCTGAGGCAGTCACTGAGTGTCAGGCAGTGCACGAGATAGAGTCGGAGGGCCCGAGTCGGCCTGTCGCTGCTGGTCCGGTCACAGCCTCACACAGGTACACTCATCGTCGTCTGAGGAGGACGGCCGGGAACCCGGCAGAAACGTGCTGCGTCTGCGCGAGCAACTCATCACATGCCCAGCAGCCAGCACGTCTGCAAAAGTCCGGCTCCCGCCCACCACACCAATCACTGGCAGTCACTGGCCTCAGACAGCCAATTAGTGTAAGGATGTGCACTTCTTTAGCGCACATACCTTACACTTCAGGGCTGACTAATAGGCTCACTACTTGCTGTCAGCAGACAGCAAGGAGCCTAAAAAAAAATAAATAAAAAATAAATATACAGGCGCCACCTTTAGGGGGTCGGGCTGAGTTTTTTTTTCTTCATTGCCAGCGGGGAGGCGGCGCCCAGGTGCCCCGTATTGACCAGCCATCGCTGTCCCATCATAGGATGCCCAATGTATTTGTGTATATGTAATAATAATAAAAAATGGTGTGCTAATTCAAGCAGCTATGCAGCAAAAATAGACAAATATGCAGAAATGACTATCCCTAATTTTAAAAAAAATTCAGTACTATGCGATAATGTTGTGAAACAATGATAAAATGCACGAATTCAAGAAGCTATGAAGCAAAAATAAACAAATATGCATGAATGACTATCCCTCATTTAACCCCCCCCCCCCAAAAAAAAAATGCAGTACTATGCGATAATAAGTGAAACAGTGATTAAGTGTGCTAATTCAAGAAGCTAAGCAGCAGAAATAGACAAGTATGCATGAATGCCTATCCCTAATTAAAATAATAAAAAAATTGCAGTAATATGCGATAATATGTGAAACAGTAATAAAGTGCACTAATGCAAGAAGCTAAACAGCAAAAAAAGACAAATATGCATAAATGACTATCCCTAATTAAAAAAAAAAATTACAATAATATGCGATAATATGTGAAATAGTGATAAAAGTGCTTTAATCAAAGGCAGATATTATTTTTTATGTAAAATCAGATGAATATCTGCTTTTGATTCAAGCGCTTTTATCACTGTTTCACATATTATCACATATTGTATGTTATTTAGTCATTATTATGCATATTTGTCTATTTTTGCTGTTTAGCTTCTTGAATTAGTGCACTTCATCACTGTATATTACTGCAATTTTTGTTTCCTGTTTTTTCTTTAAATTAGGGATAGGCATTCATGCATATTTGTTTACTTTTGCTGCATAGCTTCTTGAAATAGTTCACTTTATCATTGTTTCACAGAATTATCACATATTACAGATTTTTTTAAAATTAGGGATAGTCATTCCTGCATATTTGTCTATTTTTTTCTGCATAGCTTCTTGAATTAGAGCACCATTTTTTATAATTATTATTATTACTGCATATACACAAATACACAGGGCATCCCATGATGGGAATCGTTGTGTTTTCAGATCAAGGGGCAACAGATGCATAAATACAGAGATTGCAGAGAATAGCCAGTCAGGAATAAAGCTACAGAAGATGTCAACAGAATATAAGAGGGAAATGGTAGACATTGCACACAATGTAGGGGGCAAATCTAGCCATTTATAGACCAAGCCCAATATAGAACAATGGAGGAACCAGTAATGGCTCATCTCTCTGCTTTACTGTCAGGGATAGGACAAGAATATCTAGATCAGAAAGGTCATGTGACCTAAGACCTCTGTAGAGTGAGGTGAGCCTGGTATAGATGGTGACAAAAGTATCCACCTTTTCCTATTTCACATGAAAGGGATCTCTCTGTATACAGTACAATGCATGGGTCTCTCTGTATACAGCACAATGCATGGGTCTCCCTGTATCAGGGGAGGGCTGGCAGCCTTAGGCCTGGGAGGCAAGTCCAGTCAAGTGGCACACTGAACCAGCCAATCAACTCACCATCCATGCCCACCTGTGTAATCCAGCGATACCCCCCTAGGCAGCCCAATGGGCCTAGCGGGATCCATGGTAGGGCCAGCCCTGGGCGACCCCCCTTTGCCTGCAGTTAGTTGGTGGCTGCGCCACTGGCCCCTACTTCCTTCCTCCACAAGAAGAAAAAAGTGTGAGCGGGCAGCGGCTGTTAGCTAATTTTGAATGTAAGTTAGGGTGGCCTGGGGGGCAATTGCCACCCTGCCCCCTGGCCCAGCCCTCCCCTGCCCTGTATACAGTACAGTACATGTATCTCTTTACAACACAGTACAGCAGTCATCTCTCTATATACAATGCATGGCTCTTTACATACACCCCCTATAGCTGGAGGTATTCTGCATTGTTACTGTATTGCTGGGATTTGTAGTCCTCTATACAGTGATGGAACTACCAGGTTTCTTGCACCGGGTCTTTGAGGTTGCTATTTCTACCTCTCGTTAAATACAAAAATTTTCTGCTAAATCTCAGCATATAAACAAGGAAAAATAAAACATTCCAAATTGTGCTACACCAATGAGATATTAGGGTTAGTCACTCCTAGATTTCTATATTCCTGAACTCTTTATCAAATCTCAAGGTTACCACTCACCTCTCTGCACACCACTTGTAAAGTGATTCTATGGCTGCCCCAGCACCAATTTAAGAAAACCTTACACACAGCAGAGAGCAATGATGAAAATTCAGCCACAGTGACCCCTGTGGTGGGATGACAATAACACAACATAACTGAACCAGAACTTGCAGCAGACTTGCAGATTGCTTGCAAAGAAAGTTGATCTGGAGTCATGCAATACAGACTTGCTGCAATTGTGCAACAGACTTGTGAAGCCTGGCAAGTCAATAGCTTAGCAAGTCATTTTCAAACTTGCAGCACAATTACTTGCTTTCTGTGACTGTGTGGTGGGGGTGTGTCTCTTGCCTTCAATCAGCTCTCAGGCCTCTATTCGTTGAGCTTTGAAGTGTGTAATTTCAGCTCTCTGCCCCCTTTTTTCTGAACTCTCAGACAAGCTTTATAATACAGCACTTTGAATGGATGTAGAGAAGAGAAGACTGCAGATAAACACGTACAATGTATGTAGGAGGATTTGTCACATCTCTGTATATCACCTGATGCAAGTCACTTCAGTGGGTATATGTAAGGGTTTACAACCACTTTAACCACTTCAGCCCCGCAAGGATTTCACACTTTAGGACCAGAGCACTTTTTTCCGATTCGGCACTGCGTCGCTTTAACTATCGCTTAAATTGCGCTGTCGTGCAACGTTGTACCCAAACAAAATTTGCGTCCTTTTTTTCCCACAAATAGAGCTTTCTTTTGGTGGTATTTGATCACCTCTGCGTCATTTCTGATCACCGCTATAAACAAAAAAAGAGCGACCATTTTGCAAAAAAAACAATTTTTCTTACTTTTTGCTAAAATACAAATCCAAAAAAAAAAATAAAAAAACTTTTTTTTTTCATCGGTTTTGGCCGATTTATATTCTTCCTCATATTTCTGGTAAAAAAAAAAATCGCAATCAGCATTTATTGATTGGTTTGCGCAAAAGTTGCCGCGTTTACGAATGATGAGAATTCATTTCTGGGGTTTTTATTTATTTATTTATTTTTTACTAGTAATGGCGGCGATCTGCAATTTTTAGCAGTACTGCGATATTGCGGCGGACATGTCGGACCATTTTGACACTATTTTGGGACCATTGGCATTTATACAATGATCAGTGCTATAAAAATGCAACTGATTACCGTGTAAATGCCATTGGCAGTGAAGGGGTTAACCTGGAGGGGGAGCTCTAAGGGTTAACTGTGTTCCCCAGGCGTGTTCTAACTGTATGGGGGCTGGGCTGGCAAGGGGAGGGGAGTGATCACGGCTTCCATATACAGGAAGCCTGTGATCACAGCCCTTCCCCCTCTGTCAGAACGGAGATCTGTGTTTACTTACACGGACATCCGTTCTTTCACTGCGCGGGGGGGGGGCATCGCGGGTAGCCGGCAGAGATCGAGTCCACCCTACCCGCTCCCTGGCCCCCCCAGAACACAGTGAGTGCGACTCCGGCGGCGTGCACGTGCTCACAATGCTAGTTATCACAGCCGCTGACGGGTGATGGCGGTTTGCGATAACAAGCCACTTTGCCGCCGTCACACTGCGGTGGGCGATCGGCAAGTGGTTAAGATTGGAAATGATCCCTGATCAGTTATGTAGCATTACCCTCGAAGGAGCTGTTGTAATTCAATCAGTTCTTTCCCAAGATTAGCGCAGAGGCAGCCAGGCACGCAGCAGTGTTTCACTCATTCTGGCTCAATGGTCAGTCATGGGAATGTGGTTTATGATTTTTATTGCTGAATAACTTTGGATAGGAAGTAGGGTGGTATTGGATACTCCAGATTCCTTAACATGTTGCTAAGGCCACAACAGTAAATCAATTTGTATATGCAGTAAAGCATGCTTGTTATACTCACTGCGGAACCTAAGTCACAGATTGCGATATACTGCTGATGAGAAAAGGTATTTAGCAGTTTATATTGACTAAAATAATTGAATTTTCATCTTCTGTGTACTGTGGGAGACCAGATATAATGAATGCAGGGCCCTGGGTTTAGTAACACTTTAATTCTTGACAGGAGTACATGTTACTTTTACTGAGTCTCATGGGGCAGGCTCTATGTAAGAATGGTAGGACTCAGCCTCTTTGCAGGAGTTATCCTGGTAAGAAATATTACTGTTTTTCTACTCCAAGGGTACAGCACACAAATGCCGTGGGATCAGGTCAGTACTTACAATGCCACAGGATCACTGGATGCCTCCTTCCAGTATCCACTGAACACTCTTCAGCAAGCTCTCCAAACCACGTTCCAGGTGAAGGTTCCCTGACTAGCCAAGCTCTGCCACAGCTGGGAAGAAAGCTAAACTCAGGTTAGCTGTTGCAGCAGGTGGGGGTTAAACACCTCCCAGACAGATGGGTGGATTCCTTTCAAAAAGGGGAAGAGGAGGAGCCTTGTTGCTCCAAATACAAGAATGTTTATATATCTCTCCAACCACCTTCTAGGCACACCTCCCCAAGGACTGGCTGGAGCACAACAAATATTTAGGCTGAGATCTGTCTTGTTCAGCCCTCTATGTTCCAGAAGCTTCTGGAAGGCGGGTGAGAGCAATCAAACCCGCAGTCTGTGAGAATCCAGAACAGCAAGAATTAATCAAAATGCTCCACTGAGTACATAGTAGCCAAACAGAAATAATTTGCCTAACAATCTAGCAGCCTAACTAGGAGAGTGCTACAGCTATATGCAGCAAAATTAGATCAAGAATCATCTTTATTGGTGTAGCACCCCTCCTAGTTAGGCTGCTTGGTAAATTTTGATTTTTGGCTTGCTCTGTAATCAGAGGAGCAGTGATTGTTTGCTCTGGTCTGTTTAGGGTTTTACAGGCTGGGAGTTTGATTGCTTCCCCCGCCTCTAGAAGAAATATTTAGAGCTTTCGGGAGGGAGAATTCAAATAACCAGTGTGAATATTTATCAGGGCCTGGCCAATCCCTGAGGAGGTGTGCCAGATGGTAGCTGGACTGCTGTTAAATAGTCTGGAGCCCTGAGGAGATTGTCTACCCCCTCCCCACCCATGGTGGGGATGGATCTGAGAGCTGAAAGGGTTGCTGTCTGCCCCAGGAGCACCTCTGGACTGGTTGCTGGACTACTTTCATATGAACAGAGCCCATGGACTTGTTCTCTACCTCTGTGAGTAGAGCCTAATTCCTGTGTGCAGTCTATCCATGGTCTCTAGCTGTGGATGCCTGAGCTGCTCCAGCCTGCCTACTTGTGCTGCAAACTGTTTTGTGGTTTAGTCTAAAGTGCTAAAACCTACTGCATGGTCCTCAGCTGCGCACCCATAGAGTGTCCTAGTCTATAACCTTGTGCTATATGTTCCCACAAGGTCTTCAGCTGTGTACCTACAGACTGTAGTAGTCAAACTGTCATTGTGCTACTGCCACTGATAGAAAAGTGTCCTCTGCAAGTTGCACTTGGCATTTTGGAGTATCCCACAGCCATCTACCCCCTCCTGTTACATGTTTCTTCAGCAATAAAGTACAAAAAAAATCCCTAGACTGACTTCTGAGTGAGAATGAATGGACTTTTGCTGTGTGCCTGACTGTCTGCAATGTTTTGGGAAAGAACCTTTCTAATATTCAGTGTCCCCTACAGGGGGAACACTACATTGGCCAACCATGTAAAGGCATACGTGAAATCTTTCTTCAATTTAACATTTAAAATGGCTCTCAAAGTACTTTGCAAATAGATTATATACATTATTATATATTTTATTTATTTCCGGTACTTATATAGCGCCATCAATTTATGCAGTGCTTTACATATACATTGTACATTCACATCAGTCCCTACCCTCAAGCAGCTTACAATCTAAGGTCCCTAACATTCATACATACACATACTAGGGCTAATTTAAACAGGATCCAATTAACCTACCATCATGTCTTTGGAGTGTGGGAGGAAACCAGAGTACCCAGATGAAACCCACACAGGCACAGGGAGAACATGCAAACTCCAGGCAGGTGTCATGGTTTGGATTCAAACCAACGACCCTTTTTGCTGCTAGGTGAAAGTGCTATCCACTACACCACTGTGCCACCCAACATTATACATAGAGTGTGTATCCATTCATGCACATACTCATATGTATACCGTACATACATACACACATTGAAACAACATAACATGCAAATCTTAGTTACACACACTTACTGTATGCTTATTCAAAAGCCATACAAACATTGTGAGATCTGTAAACATCTCAAAGCTAAAGTAGTACAAACAATGCAAAATGGCAACCATGCAGCTGATAATGTGTTGTCTGTATGTTGGCAGTTAAGATTTGCTATGAAAGGACGAGGAGAGAGCCTGGAAAGGTCTATACTATGCTGACTATCTGCTCAGCCAACTTTCATAATACCTCCCTGAAGCAAGCTTGAGGTGGGATGTAAACATTAATAAGTATTGAGGAGAAAAACTCCAGAGGAGAATAAAAAGACTTGCAGTTTATGAACGGTGACTCTAGATGAGGAGTAAATTATTTTTTCTTTAAAATTATGACATACTGTATGTACACCAACCTTCTGAAGAAACAGAATCCCCCCCCCCTTGTTTCCCCTGAAAACAGGGGTCTGCATGATGGAGTTGGAAGCCCAGTAGATGTTGCATGTTGCTTGGGATGGAATCACAGATCCAGGTTTACTTAAAGTGCACAGTGCAGCAGATATTAAATATTTAATTCTTAATATTTACATTGTTAAGGCGTAGTAGTTGATCCATTTTGTTATCCAATAAGCACATATTTGCAAGATGTGTGGCAGGGAGCACAGTTTCAAATCCCCACTGTCTGCACTTACCCGTCACTGTCTACTGCATCTCTTTTAGGATCCAAATAGAGCTGCAATTGTTCCAGTTAAAATCACTACAAAATAACTTATTTCTTGGGTGAAAAACAGGTAAAAAAAGTTTGTGGGTGAACCGTTGTAAGTTTACCAATTATTCTCTGTATTTCTTCAGGAAGAGCTAGAGCTGGAAATTGGACATTTCCAAAAAAAAACAAAAAACCACAAGGAAGCACAACACAGAAGCATGTCATCTGTGGCACCTTCAGGAAGTGAACCAATTAGATTGATATTTAAAGATATGGTAAATCTCGTTGTGACTGATGGATCTCTCACAGTCACCC
>BLSH010148152.1:100568-110861 GCA_018402905.1 Glandirana rugosa
CCCCCCCCCCCCCCCCCCCCCCCCCCCCCCCCCCGGAGCCCCGAGTGGCCCCCCGAAAAGCACCAGGGCTCGGGCATGCAGAAATGAATTGTTATCCCCGAGCACCGGTTACCAATCGGAAAATCGCCAGAGCCTCCACTAGAGGTCCGGCCACTCTGCTGGGGACACCTGAGATGTAAGAAGGCACTCTGCTGGGGGCACCTTTGATGTTAGGAGGCATTCTGCTGGGGATACCTGATGTGAGGAGGCACTTCTCTGGGGACACCTGATGTAAGGAGGCACTTTGCTGGGGAGACCTGATGGAAGGAAGGACTCCGCTGGGGACACCTGATGGCATTTGGTGGCAAGTGACACACTCAGGGCTTCCACTGACTCTGCATTATGGAGAGTTGAACTATTTCATCTTATATTACAATGTAATAATAGAAATTATGTGCTTCAATCATCCTGACACATAACAACCATGGTGCCAGGATAATTGAAGCGCTAACACCAGGTGTTTGGAGTATCTTTTGTGCTGATTGTTAAACTTTCTGGATTACACATATTGCTATTGTGATGTAGGATCTGGTCCTTCTCTCTCCTTCCCTCCCTATCTCTTTCTTTTTTCCTTCCTTCCTCCATCCCTCGTTCATTTCAGACTTGAACCACACCCCCTTGAGCCATGCCCTATTTAAGCCACACCCACTATTTAGTTTAAACCATGCCCATTTTTCGCTGCGGTGCGCTTAGCATCTCTTCAGGCTGAAGCCCCTGGTCTTTCTCCCACCTAGCAACGCCCCTAATCATAAGAAGCATCATAAGGAGATATACAGTTGACAAATAGATGTTAAGACTTCTATGATGCATGTTGTGAATCTTCACACTACATAACAATTAAGGATGCAAGATATTCAGCAAACACAGTCATTGTGGCTTACACATAGGCTCCTTTCACACCGGAGCCGCCCGAGCGTTAGCAGTAAAACACCGCTAATTTGCGGCGTTTTACCGCTCGTTACAGCGGCGCTATGGCGCTGCTATTTGGGCAGCGGCAGTGCGCTTTTAACCCCCCACAAGGGGCTAAACAGGGGTTAAAAGTGCCGGTTTGCAATGGGCAGGGGCGTTATAGGAGCGGTGAATACACCGCCCCCACAGCGCTGTAAAGATGTGGCTTGCAGAACTTTTTTTACCGTCGCACAAGCGCACCGCCCCAGTGTGAAAGCACTCGGGCTTTCGCACTGGGATGTATTTGGGGGAGTTTTTCAGGCACTTTTTAGTCGCTATTTGTAGCGCAAAAGCGCCTGAAAAACGCCTTGGTGTGAAAGGGGTCTAAGTGAGGAACAATAGTGGCAATCAAGATAGAAGCAGAACTTAAAGTGGTTGTAACTCTTTACAACCACTTTAAACTACAGGTAAGCCTATAATCAGGCTTACTTGTAGGTTCCGTGAATATCTCCTTAACCTGCATGGTTTAGGAGATATACACTGTACTCGCATGTGCCGACGTCATCGACACATGTGCAGTGAGGAAACGGGCCGCTGTGCCGTTACTTCACTGTGATCACGCCACGATTGGCGGCTGCTGCACACATGCGTGGGAGTGATGTCACGTGACTTTGGCCAGTCACAGCGCGGAGTCCATGGGCCTGGAAGGAAGATGGGTGAAGTTGGACGCTTCCTACTGCGGAAACAGCATGGGCAGGTCGATTGTAGGTAAGTGGCACATATAGGGCCGACGCCACCAAAAGGCAGCTCAGGCGGCCACCTGAGGGCGCCAGAGTGGCGCGGCGGTAAAATCCAATACCTCCTTGAGTCCCGGCAAATCCTGGAACATAGCCAAGTGTCTGAGCAAGTTCACCAGTGCCACCTGCCTGCAGCTTGTGTGGGGTGTTTGGTGTCCCACACACTGCGATCTCTGCTCTGCCCACCCTCCGGCATCTCTGTCCATCCACCTTTCATAGAGTGAAGCCGCAGTCTCCTCCTCCTCGTCCTCGGCTGTAAGGTATCACTAGTGGGAAGGGGGGTTGGATTTGGAGAGGAAACATAGCAGGATGATGAGATGAGGGATACAAGCTATAAATATATACTGCAGGGATTTAGGGGGGCTAAGAGGATATTGTGTGTCTTAGGGGACTTGTGCTAGGAGGGGGGGTGGATATTAAATCTGACCAACCCCCCAGCACATGTCCTGTCTCCTCACAAAGCACCCCCTAAGACATACAGTATCCTCTTAGTCCCCCTCCCCCACCCCCAAATCAAAGAGAGGCTGGCTTCTACAAGCAGGACAAACAAGGCATCTGGGACCCTGGGCACCCCCCTAGAGATGCTGGCCAATCGTCCCAGGTGCTCACACATTAGTTCCTCTCCCGCCAGGCAAGTTTGATGGAGCCAGGTGGTGAAAGTTTTTTTGACATTGAGCTTCAGGACTCAGGGCCAGTTCACACCATAAATCACACAGGAACAGACTGTATGTTCCTGTGTGATTCACATGCATTCCAGGTGCAGTGCAATTTCAGCCCATTCATTTGAATGGGCTGAAACCATGCCAGACCACACAAAGAGTTATAAGACACTCAGGAATCAGATCACACGGTACTACTCTTCCATACAATCCAGTGTAGGCAAACGCATTACATTTGCAACCTGCGTTTGGGGTGTCATTATATTAACAGTTGACACGCAACTGCAGTTTGTTTTAAATGCAGTGCAGAAAACGCACACAGAACACGGGTTACCTGCTCTGCATACTGGTGTGAACTGGCCCTTAGTCTGGATTTGTGGGCTTTTGTTTAACCACACTTTTAAGCTACGTGCGCCGCAAGCCCTTTGTTCTAAAGTTCAAAATTTGGAAGGAATGCAGGTGGTAGGTGGGGCACCAAAACGCACCTTCGCCTGTGTAGACAAAAATCCTTGCACAGGCCCTGGGCACATAATAGGCTGAGATGCATACTATCCTATTATGCTTTTACTTTGCAGGATAATAAGGAGGAAGTGAATCCCATCAGGGTAACAAATTCAGTAAAGAAAAATTTTTCCTCTTGCATGGCAATGATATAATGTGCTAGTAGGCAACGCATGTGAAACTTATCTTAACAACCTCAAAACTGAGCACTTTCACACTTTAAATGACAATTACTCAGCCATGCTAAATTGTACCCAAATGACGTTTTTATAATTTTTTCCCACACAAATATAGCTTTCTTTGATGGTATTTATTTGCCACTGGGTTTTTAAATTTTTTTTTCAATGTAAGTGAAAAAGGAGCAAACATTTTGAAAAAAAATATATATTTTCTGCCTTCTGCTTTAAAAAATATCCAATAAAATCAAATTTCGTCATAGATTTAGGCCGGAATGTATTCTACATGTCTTTGGTAAAAAAAAGTCCTAATAAGTGTATGATAATTGGTTAGCTATGCTATGTATCATTGAAAATTGATTAATCCTGATGTACTGACAGCCTATCTCATTTCTTGAGGCCCTAAAATGTCAGGACAGTATAAATATGCTCCAAATCACTCCTTTTTGGAAAGAAGACAGTCCAAAGTATTTAGTAAGAGGCATAGTGAATTTTTTGAAGCTGTATTTTTTTCCCCACAATGCTTTGGAAAATGAAGAAATACATATTTTTTTCACAAAATTGTCATATTTACAAGTTATTTCTCACACACTGCATAGGCATACTTGCAATTACACCCCAAAATACATTCTGCTACTCATCCTGAGTATGGCGATATCACATGTGTGAGACTTTTCCACAGCCTGGCCACATACAAAGTCCCAACATCCAAGTAGCTCCTTCAGGTGTGTCATTTTTTACACAAGTTTTTGGAAAATGTGGAGAGAAATGAAAACACTTTTTTACACAAAGTTGTCAATTTATAAGATTTATAAGATTTTTCTAACACATAGCATGTACATAGCAAAAATTACACCCCAAAATACATTCTGCTCTCATCCTGAGTATGGCGATACCACATGTGTGAGACTTTTACACAGCCTGTGGAAATTACACATCTAATTTCCTGACTAGTTATTACATTTTGAAGGCCCTAGAGCACCAGGATAATGGAATTCATTTGCTGTGTGATTAGTAAGTGTAAACTGCTGTACATTCACTGATCCCCACAGGCAACACAGACAGGCCTTTCCTTCTCCTCACTGACAGGCTCCGTGTGAGGAGAAGTAGAGCTGATCAACCGACAGCCGGCTCTGTTTACATCACATGATGGCTGTGATTGGACACAGCCATCAAGTGATCAGAAGGGCCACTCACAGAGCCCTTCTGCCAATCTGAGATGCGCCGTGTCCAGAGGATATGAGTGCATTGGGGTCGCACTGCTGCACGGCCTCGTTCTGAGGAACGTTCCTGAAGGTCCACTGAGAACGGTGAAGTGCCCACCCAGCCATTTATGTGCAGTGGTGCCGGGTGGGAAGAAGTTAAAGTGTTACTAAACCCAGGACCCTGCATTCACTATATGTGGTCTCCCACAGTACACAGACCATGATAATGCAATTATTTTAGTAAATATAAGCTGCTAAAAACCTTTTCTCATCAGCAGTTAGAGCAGTCTTGTGACTTCTATCATTGCCCAGCCAAGCACTGGTTAATGCTTGTAGGAGGAGTTTTCTGACCAACCTATGAGACTGTAAGACCCCTGACCCTCTGTCTGGACAGTGCTGATTGGCCTGTGCTGATCACATGTATCCTCCCAAGAAAATAAATCTTCTCTAGCAATACACACCAAACTGAGCAAGTGCAGCCTGACTCCATAGACTTCGTGTTATCAGGAAATTATTAGGAGGCAGTGGAAGGAGCGGAGGATCAAAGAAGCCAGGATCAAACAGCTTTTTCATACAATGCGCAGGATTAGCCCCTTTGATTCAACAGTCAGTATAACAAGCATGCTTTACTGAATATACATCCTGATTTTACTGTTGTGGGTTTAATAACACTTTAAAATGAAGCCCTCCAGTGGCACGCTGCTATTGCTGACACGGCTTCCATCTTCATGCGGTCTTCCTTGCAGGTTGGTGGGCTCCAGTCAGAAGAGCCACAATGATGTCACTCCCGCGCATGCGTGGTGTGGGTATGCCGTTCCTTCACAGCACATGCGCTCATGATGTCACAGACAGCTTCACAAGTAAATATCTCCTAAACCAGTGGTTCTCAACACCTGTCCTCGGGACCCACTAACAGGCCAGGTTTGCGGGATAACTGAAATACATCACAGGTGATATAATTTGCTGCTCAGTGATTGCAGTATTCTAGTCTGCATCTTCCCAAGGTAATGCTTAAAATCTGGCCTGTTGGTGGGTCCCGAGGACCGGAGTTGAGAACCACTGTCCTAAACGGTGCATGTTTAGGAGATATTTACTGCACCTATAGGTAAACCTTATTGTAGGCTTACCTACGGGTAAAAAACAACCAAGGAGATTTACTCCCACTTTAAAGGGCAATTTGTTGTGAAAAATTACATTTTCTTAACACATAATGGGTATTAAGCATATAGCAGAGGTAAGAAAATTACAAACGACATTAACTAGGGAGGAAGGCCCAAAACAGGGGCTTGGTTGTGGTTTAGACCTAGAGAGGGAGGAGGATAAGGAATATGCAAGAGAAAAGAAAAATAGCTAGGAAGTAGGGCTGTGCCAGATAGGGAAGATGAAGAACACCAGCCCGGGTGGGGTTTAGAAAACACAAAAGAAGAGAGTGCAAAGCCGCCCTAGTGTAACTCGGCTTTAATATGGTAAAGTTAAAAACACTACTATGGTCAAACTCACATTGTGTGAAGATAGATACAGCATAAGGATTCCACTGTGGCCGCAGTCCTAAAACCACCTCAAGATCCTGACAGGGGAGGGGGGAGCTGTGGATGTTAGACCTAGCTGCCTGGATCCTAGCAGCACATCCGAGGTTATCCACCACCAAGCTCGACATGCAGATCCTAATGCGCATGTGCCTGGTCCAGCCATCGCTGCTCTCCGAGGACACACAAACCCACATGAGCAGGATACAGGGGAGAAGCGAGTGTGCACATACGGTTGCCATGACAATGCGGTTCAGAGGCGTGGCCTCTTGCTCCCCTTGGGGAACAAGGGTGTAGTTGGGAACTATAGGGCCTTAGACGAATATTTGGACATATATCTGTCCTTTTTACCTTCTTACATGACATGCTTCTGCCCTCAGCCAAACATACTCTATATTTGACTTATTAGCATTATTTAGTAGTATTATTATATAAATATTTATTTTTAGACATTTGCAAATTTGACCATTGACACTGAGCATACTGGGTCTTTGATGATCTATGGAAAAGCACATGTGGACTATCCCATGCACTGAGGGAGTCGGCAACAGCTGGTTGTATGATTACCACTTTTGTTTTTGTTTATGTTTATTTAGGTACGTATCTACACTCTATTGAGGTGATTCATACAATGTATAATGATTACAAGATTAAAATTGATGTTTATACATTCGTTATTTTAGAGCTCTTGCTGTAGTTCTATTCCTGAGGAAGCGGGCCTTGACCCATGAAACGCACCTGCGTCAAAGTTACAGCGGAATATAGAAGAGAATTACAAAATTCCTTTTTTTTTTTTGCATGTCATTGTGTGAAATAATCCTGTATTTTCATGCGTAACAGTACCCCTGTAGGGGCTGCTGAGTGTTGTGGTCCGTCTGTCACTCTGCCTAGCCAGGCACACGATTTTAAGCATCCAGAAACATGAAACAGTCCTTGAACTTGTTTTTGTATTTTAATTGAGGGGTAATAAACTTGGATAGGGTAAGGGAGTGTGGGGTGCCCACTTGATTGAAACATAATATGCACAGGACTCAACGTATATACACCTCAGTATATACACCTCCTCTCTTCTCTCCAGCACATCACTTGCTTGCAGACTATCTCTCCTCAACACCTCCAGCACATGACTTGCTTGCACTTCTCAGACCAGCTAGCACTGATTTGTAGGCCTGGCACTGACTCCACCAGACCTAAGGTGAATGCCTTTTGCAGGCAGGGACTGTAGCAAAATGTAGGTAAGTCCCATTGCTAGCTGTCCATGTAGCTACTTTTCCCATTATCACCTCTTCAGGCCCTGTCAGACCCCCTGGCTGCAGCTGCTTCTCTCCACTGCCCATGCCTCCACAGTCCACTCTTCTGGTTCTGCACCCATCCCAGACTGCGCTATTCCCAGTCCTCTTAGGCGTGCCTCCACATTCCTCTCTTCTGGGTCTGCACCCATCCCAGACTGTGATCTCCCAGTCCTCTCAGGCATGCCCCCCCAGTCCTCCTGACTGTGCATCACTCACCAGCCCTCCTGGCTGTGACCTGTTGTTCCTCCCTGGAGACTTGCCTGGCAGTGCTCTCTCCTGCTGTCCTCTCCTTGCTCCCTTGCCTTTAGACCAGGACACCTCCACGTGTTCTTAGAGGGTCCTGTCCGCACCCAAGCCCAGGCCCAAGGTAACCCCCCCAGACCGTGGAGCTGCCTCAAAGGCCCCGACAGCCTAGCAATCCATTTCCAGCTTTCAACCCGAACAACTCCTCCCCCAGCTGGGCTGACCCTAGGTATTTAAGGAGGCCTGGCCCCCGCCAATCCAGGTTGGGGATTGGTCAGGGCTCCTCAGAATACCCCAGGCAGCTCCACCTTTCCTCTCCTCCTTCCTTTCTAGAAAACACCAGCACATTCTAGAAAGAAGTGGGAGGTCTCAGTGATGCTACCTGTGAGTCACCAGCTATACCCTGAGTCACTCCCAACCCAGATCAAAACAAACAGGCAGCCAGGCCTGTCTACGTTTGCTACTCTACCAAAAAACCTATTTATCTCCATCTAGCAACCTAGAGGGCTCTACATATGTTACAGGCATGATTTTAACCTTTGACATTTTATTTAATTAGTACATGAAAAGCACTATATGTAGTTTCTAGGTTTTTTTTATGTATGATATGGTTAGGATGCGGTACCAAGCAATTTTTGTACACTTACTAGAGGGTTTCTCTTAGTGGTCCCTCCTACAATTTTTTTGTCTTTCCCCTCTTACAAACATGCCCCTATGTGATCGCATGGGTAAGGGACAGGTATTTTTTATGGAGACATCAAAGGTCTATCAGATACCTAATGTCACCCCTGCCCTCCAGTGTGGCTATTTAAGTACACATCAAATGACAACTCTGAACCCGGAGGTGATAAAATGCTTGTCACTTTCAGGTTTAATATTCACAGAGGACATCAGAGAATGAATGTTCCCCAAACTCCTCTCACTCTCCATCCTGAGACTAGTTACTGCAGTGTCAGGCTCTGGAAGAATGTAAGAGCAGAAAGCCACTGCAAGTGGCAGCAGCAGGGAAGGGGGTGGGGCGCCTTGGTCACTGTATTGTGAAAGTGATAGGCTCTAAAATTTTACATGAAATCTGCAATCAGGCTGATAAAAAAATACAGCAGCCGTGAGCTTGCTTTAATCGCTGGTATGCCAGGAAGTTCATAAACGTACCTTGGTAAGCAAGGGGTTAAAAGTAAAAATGTTCACCTGTTCCAAAGAAGAATTGGTCTGAGGTCCCATCATTACTCCCTGAAAATTGAAAACAACAACTACTAGCATAATAACTAGGGCTTCGACTCGAACATCGGGTGTTCATCTGTTCGCACCATTGGGAATATTATGGGGCGTTCGCGGGAACTTTGCGCACGCCACATAATGCATTCTAATAGCAGTGAAATGCCGCCCGCTGATTGGCCAAAGCATGCACATGACCTGCATGCCTTTAGCCAATCACTGTTCAGCAGCCTCAATCCACACCCCACATATATATATATATATATATATATATATATATATATATATATATATATATATATATACACAGCGTATCAAGTGTACACTATATATCGGTGCATTCGGCGATGTACAGTATATAGTACACATGATGTCTTAAAATATAAACAGTCTAGTGTATACAGATATACACACAGCGTATTGAGTGCACACTATATATCAGTGCATTCGGGGGTGTACGGTATATAGCACACTACTTGACGTGGTGTCTTAAAATATGTACAGTCTAGTGCAGGGATAAGCAATTAGCGGACCTCCAGATGCTGCAAAACTACAAGTCCCATCATGCCTCTGCCTCTGGGTGTCATGCTTGTGGCTGTCAGAGTCTCATGGAACTTGTAGTTCTACAACAGCTGGAGGTCCACCTCATCCTCTATAACCCAGGCTCGTACAAGTTTGCCTTCCAATGCATCTGGCAAAGCGGCCTATTCCATCGGATCCTTGTCCACAGTTACGCCTTCTTTATCCCCACCCGACTCGAACATCGGGTGTTCGTCTGTTTGCGCCATTGCGAATATTATGGGGCGTTCGCGGGAACTTTGTGCGCCCCATAATGCATTCCAGTAGCGGTGAAATGCCGCCCGCTGATTGGCCAAAGCATGCACATGACCTGCATGCTTTGGCCAATCAGCGGGCGGCCTGCTGTGAGAGCTTTGATTGGCTAAAGGCAGGGTGCGTTTATCCAATCACTGCTCAGCAGCCTCAATCCACGCCCCACACTATATAAAGCAGCTTGTACAGCGGCTCTATGTAGTGTGTGTTGGCTGGGGTGATAGAGAGAGAGTTTAGGTTGCAGATTGCAGGCAGTTTAGCTAGATAGCTATTGTAAATTGTAAAACAAAGAAAAAAAAAAGATAGCTGGTTAGATATAAAGATAGATTGTATATAGATCACCCTATCTATCTATCTGTCAGTTAGTACAGGCAGGTTAGTGTAGGGAAATATATACTAGCTAGATAGGGCTATCTGTATACAGTCAGGCAGTACAAGAATATGTATATATATATATATACCTTCTTTTATATATATATATATATATAGATATATATATATATATATATATATATATATATATATATATATATATATATATATATATATATATGCAATGCCTTCAGTGTAGTAGACTATATACAGCTAGCTCAGTGTATATAGTATATAGCGTCCGTTTAGGCAGTGCAAGGATATATATATAAATATATATATGTACACAAAGCGTATTGAGTGTACACTATATATTGGTGCATTCGGCGGTGTACGGTATATAGTACACGTGGTGTTCTAAAATATATACAGTCTAGTGTATATATATATATATATATGTATATATATATATATGCAGCGTATTGAGTGTACACTATATATCAGTGCATTCGGGGTGTACGTACGATATTTTGTACACTTGACGTGGTGTATTTAAATATATACAGCCTAAAATATATATATATATATATATATATATATATATATATA
>BLSH010148152.1:124297-150197 GCA_018402905.1 Glandirana rugosa
GGGGGGGGGGGGGGGGGGGGTGTTCGGCTCACCCCTAATAATACATCATTATTATTTTGGTTCCATTTAAAAATAGGCCAAATCCTGAATACGGTGCAGGAGTCTGACCTCGATTTCTTTCTTTCCGATTTTTTTCCTTTCTCCTCCCTCCTCTCCTTGGTTTTCTTCTTTTCTCTATCCTCTTTGCCATAGCCTTTTCTGATCTCCCATGTCTCTCACAGGTTCTGTGTGTCCTCTAGGTCTATGTCAGGATGTATGATGTGATTGCCTCCCGAAGAATCCCACTACCTGCTCATCCTGGTGATGTCGAACTTGTCTCCATGGCCTGGCTGCATTGTCTTCATATGATGTAACTCCCATGGAAATCTGCTATGTATTGTTACTTTTGTTGAATGTGTTTTCCGTGTGCAACTGACAAATCTGTATTCTTTTATCTTATAAAATCTGGACATTTCTAAATAAATAAACAATTGAAACATAGGCCAGTGTATCGCACACTATTAAACATTAAAGTGTAAATAAAACTTTTTTCATTTTGAAAAGAGGGGGTAAGTGTTGGCACAGTGTAAAGTCCAAAGATCCAAATGTCTGCACATTAATTCAACTTTTAAAAACCTGCAGATACAGCACCATGACATATGGAACTATAATGGTTTAATCTTCCATGAATGGAGAGTATATTCATGACTTAACAAAAAACAAAAAAACAACTAAGGGATGTGTAGCGCTCACCCCCAGAGGGGTCGCTAAAAATAGACTGGTTCTCCTTAGGTAGAGCAGAGGCTACTCAGTCCCCCACACACAGTGACAATTTAGGCTTATGTGTTTTGAGTATTTATTCCTGAAGAACTTTGGAAGGAGAGGGGTTTTGGGTCACAGGATACTGAAAAAAACAATCAGTAAAACCGATAGGAGGACTAACCTATCTCTAATCTTTCAATAGCAGCTTTCTGGATGTAGCAAGGAATGGCCAGTATATCTGGGACCCTACAGCAGCAGTCCATATAGCAAATTCTGGCACATATTTTCCTTCTGGCACTTGCACATCTAATAGCCCCCAGCAAGGCCTTTACTTTCAGTGTCCTACGAGCTGTCTGCCACCCAGCATCCACAAGAAGATCCTCAGTGAGGGGGGACTTAGAATACTGTGTCCAGTTCTGGAGACCACACTTACAAAAAGATATTGATAAGATAGAACGAGTTCAGAGACGGGTAACAAAAATGGTGAAAGGTCTGGGGGATAAAACATATCAAGAGCGACTTCAGGAACTTAATCTGTACAGTCTGGAGGAAAGAAGGGAGAGGAGAGACATGATTGAAACCTTTAAATACATCAAGGGGGTGAATAAGGTTCAGGAGGGCAGTCTTTTCAATCTTTTCAATATGAAACCAAACTCAAGAACACGGGGACATGACCTCAAACTAACTGGGGGGAAGTTCAAAACTAATCTTAAGTATTATTTTACTGAAAGGGTGGTTGATGATTGGAATAAACTACCAACAGAGGTTGTGAGACAGTCAACAGTAAATGGCTTCAAACATGCTTGGGATAAACATAAATCTATAGTCAGACAACAAGGTTAATGTAAAAAAAAAAAAAATTATATAAAAATAAATAAATAAATAAATAAAGAAATAAAAAGGGGCAGACTCGATGGACTACTCAGTCTTTTTCTGCCGTCACTTTTCTATGTTTCTATAACAGCATCCTTCTCCGGAACAGGGCTATAGTGCAGTGCCCTCAAGCAAATGTAATCCTCTGGCCATCTTCTCCAGGCCCTCAGCGCAGGATCTGCTGAACCTCAGACTGCATTTTCTTGTCTTAGTGGAGGTTCCTCCAGGGGCAGCAGCCCCAAGAGAAATGGAACCCTACCTTGAGGGAAAAGAACACTCTGTTCAAGTCTCCTGCACAGTTATTACCTCCCCAACCACCTTCTGGATGCCTCTTCCCAGGACATGATAAATATTAAACTTGTTATCTGAATCTCCCTGCCCTATGCTCTGGAAACTTCTTTCAAGGGCAGGATACCTTTGTTATCCTTAGGCACATCTTAATTGTGCTAATTCCCTGCAGCATCTTTATAGCTTGTCCCTGTCTACATGCACCACAGTAATAACAGGCTGCATGTGCTTATTTACAAAGCATATTTCCTAACTGTTACTGGGTGCACTTGTTTTCTCTTAGGTTTTTTAAATGCAAACCTTCCATGAAAATGGAAAGTCCACTCTATTAACTGCCTCCCATTTGGTCAATGTATGTAAACGGCCAGACGGGAGCAGCGCTGATCCCGGTGGGCATGTATGTTACCTCACATCAGAGGCTCGTGCATGGCTCACAGAGCACGCACTCGTGAGTCTCGTGATTAATGTTTCCCCCCAGACATAGCCAATCACATGACCGGGTGCAGGACCAATGAAATTGGCCCCGTACCATGTGATCAATGTGTCCAGTCACAGCAATCACATTTGTAAACATAGAAAGTGAACCCAAAATTGATTCTCTTTCCTCCCATAGAGATCACCTGTGAGAGGAGAGAGAACTGTTTCTGCATACAGTGAATGTAATCAGTCTGTCACACACCATGTAAACACACCAAACCCCAGTACCAGCCTGCCCACAGTGTACTTGATCACTAGTATCAATGTAGTACAAACAGTGCAGCCAGCATCCCATCATCTGTCATACCGGCCCCAGTGTCACCAGGGCTGCCAGTAACACTGTACCTTATCACTAGCTACATCAGTCAAGGTCACAAGAACATTGTTGCCAGCCAGTTTCCCTGATTTCAGTAACACCAGATCGCTATACCTCAGACCAGCATCCTGATTACTGTCATACCCCATACCAACATCCTGATCACTGCCTTACCCCATGCCAGTGTCCTGATCACCATCATACACCATACTAAGGTCCTGATCACTGCCTTACCCCATACCAGTGTCCTGATCACCATCATACACCATACTAAGGTCCTGATCACTGCCATACCCCATACCACTATCCTGATCACTGCCATACCCCTTACCAGTATCCTGATCATTGCCACACCCCATACCAGCAACCTGATCACTTCTGTATCCCATACCAGCATCCCGATTACTGCCATACCTCACACCTACGTCCTGATCACCACCATATGCCATACTAACATCCTGATTAGGGATGGGCTGAACACCCCCAGGTTCGGTTCGCACCAGAACATGTGAGCAGGCAAAACATTTGTGTGAAGATTCGAACACCATTAAAGTCTATGGGACCCGAACATGAAAAATCAAAAGTGCTCATTTTAAAGGTTTATATGCAAGTTATTGCCATAAAAGTGTATGGGGACCCAGGTCCTGCCCTAGGGACATGTATCAATGCAAAAAACGTTTTTAAATTGATTGTTTTTTCAGGAGCAGTGATTTCAATAATGCTTAAAGTGAAACAATAAAAATGAAATATTCCTTTAAATAATGTGCCGGGGGGGGGGGGGGGGTCCCTTAGTCTACCTGTAAAAGGGTGCACCTCTGTGATGTTTAGAACATACAGTCAGGTCCATAAATATTGGGACATCGACACAATTCAAATCTTTTTGGCTCTATATACCATCACAATGGATTTAAAATGAAACGAAAATATGTGCTTTAACTGCAGACTTTCAGCTTTAATTTGAGAGTATTTACATCCAAATCTGGTGAACGGTGTAGGAATTACAACAGTTTGTATATGTGCCTCCCACTTTTTAAGGGACCAAAAGTAATGGGACAGATTAACAATCATAAATCAAACTTTCACTTTTTAATACTTGGTTGCAAATCCTTTGCAGTCAATTACAGCCTGAAGTCTGGAACGCATAGACATCACCAGACGCTGGGTTTCATCCCTGGTGATGCTCTGACAGGCCTCTACTGCAACTGTCTTCAGTTCCTGCTTGTTCTTGGGGCATTTTCCCTTCAGTTTTGCCTTCAGCAAGTGAAATGCATGCTCAATCGGTTTCAGGTCAGTTGATTGACTTGGCCATTGCATAACATTCCAATTCTTTCCCTTAAAATACTCTTTGGTTGCTTTTGCAGTATGCTTCGGGTCATTGTTCATCTGCACTGTGAAGCGCCGTCCAATGAGTTCTGAAGCATTTGGCTGAATATGAGCAGATAATATTGCCCGAAACACTTCAGAATTCATCCTGCTGCTTTTGTCAGCAGTCACATCATCAATAAATACGAAAGAACCAGTTCCATTGGCAGCCATACATGCCCACTCCATGACACTACCACCACCATGCTTCACTGAAGAGGTGGTATGCTTTGGATCATGAGCAGTTCCTTTCCTTCTCCATACTCTTCTCTTCCCATCACTCTGGTACAAGTTGATCTTGGTCTCATCTGTCCATTGGATGTTGTTCCATAACTGTGAAGGCTTTTTTTAGATGTTGTTTGGCAAACTCGAATCTGGCCTTCCTGTTTTTGAGGCTCACCAATGGTTTACATCTTGTGGTGAACCCTCTGTATTCACTCTGGTGAAGTCTTCTCTTGATTGTTGACTTTGACACACATATCCCTACTTCCTGGAGAGTGTTCTTGATCTGGCCAACTGTTGTGAAGGGTGTTTTCTTCACCAGGGAAAGACTTATTCGGTCATCCACCACAGTTGTTTTCCGTGGTCTTTCGGGTCTTTTGATGTTGCTGAGCTCATCGGTGCGTTCTTTCTTTTTAAGGATGTTCAAAACAGTTGATTTGGCCACACCTAATGTTTTTGCTATCTCTCTGATGGGTTTGTTTTGTTTTTTCAGCCTAATGATGGCTTGCTTCACTGATAGTGACAGCTCTTTGGATTTCATATTGAGAGTTGACAGCGACAGATTCCAAATGCAAATAGCACACTTGAAATGAACTCTGGATCTTTTATCTGCTCCTTGTGAATGGCATAATGAGGGAATAACACACACCTGGCCATGGAACAGCTGAGCAGCCAATTGTCCTATTACTTTTGGTCCCTTAAAAAGTGGGAGGCACATATACAAACTGTTGTAATTCCTACAACCTTCACCTGATTTTGATGTAAATACCCTCAAATTAAAGCTGGAAGTCTGCAGTTAAAGCACATCTTGTTTGTTTCATTTCAAATTCAAAATTCAAATTGTGGTGGTGTATAGAGCCAAAAAGATTAGAGTTGTGTCGATGTCCCAATATTTATGGACTTGACTGTAGCCAGAGCAAAATGACATTTCCAAAGGAAAAATTGTCATTTATTATCGCAGAATGTGTTTTGGGGTGTATATGTAAGTATGCCTATGCCGTGTGTTAGAAATAACTTCATAATTGACAACTTTGCGTAAAAAAATACAACTTCATTTTCTTTCCACATTTTCCAAAAACTTGTAGCAAAAAAGGGATTTTATTAAAAGTTTCCGTAAAATCCTTTTCTCCGAGTTCACTGACAGACGCAGCTCATCATAACGTGTGGGGTTTATGCTTGTCCCACTAGGAGTTAACTAGGCAGGGAAAAGAAACAGCTGGCCCCTCCCATGGGGGCTGTCCTCTCTTCCCACATAAACCCCCTCATAGCATAGCTCTTCAGTTCGTACACAAGCCGTACAAGAACAGAGCACAGAGGGGTGGGTGCTGCGTCTGTCAGTGAACTCAGAGAAAAGGAGTTTACGGTAAATTTTAATAAAATCCCTTTTTCTCCTATCGTTCACTGACAGACGCAGCTCATCATGACGTGTGGGGACGTCCCCAAGCTGTGTCAAAAAGAGGGGTGGGTAAACGCTAACAACAGTACCCAACTGAACCTCTAAGGAGGCGCCAGACGCGCCTACACTGCCGCCTGCAAAACTTGCAGCCAAAAGCAGCATCCGAAGATGCAAACACATCAACTTTATAAAACTTAGTGAAAGTGTGAACCGGGGCCCAAGTGGCCGCCTTGCACACCTGTGACACCGAAGCCTGGTGTCTAAAAGCCCAGGAAGTGCTAACAGCCCGGGTAGAATGAGCCGTGACCGGAAAAGGGGGAATCTTGCCCCGAACAGAATACGCATGGATCACGGTCTGTCTGATCCAACGAGAAATTGTAGCCGATGAGGCCGCCAACCCTTTGCGCGGACCCTCTGACAGCACAAACAAGGCATCAGCTTTTCGAAAAGAAACTGTAGCAGCCAAGTACACTCGTAAGGCCCTCACTACATCCAAAGCATGCAACTCAACCTCTTTTGGGTGCGATGGACGAGGGCACAAAGAAGGAAGAACAATATTTTCATTAATATGAAATTAAGAAACCACCTTCGGAAGGAATGAAGGAGAGGGTCGCAAGACTTATCCTTATGCAGGACCAGGTAGGGAGACTTGCACGATAGTGCTGCTAATTCAGACACCCGTCTGGCGGAAGTCATGGCAACTAAAAAGGCCACCTTCTGCGACAGCAGTTGTAAGGAAATCTCCCTGATATTCTCATATGGCGGTTTCTGAAGTACAGAAAGCACCAAATTCAGATCCCACGGAGCCATCGGAGCCTTCACCCGAGGCGCCACATGTCACACACCTTGAACAAAGGTACAAATCAATGAGTGCGAAGCCAAAGGTCTCTGAAAAAGAATCGCCATAGCCGATATCTGGCCCTTGAGAGTGCTCAAAGCCAGTTTTTTGTTCAGGCCCTGCTGCAAAAAAGTCAGGACCCTGGACATGACATAAGAGCGAGGGTTATGACCCTCCGCCTCGCACCAAGCTATATAGGCCTTCCAGGTGCGGTGGTAAATCTTGCAAGAAGTACATTTGCTAGCCTTCAACAACGTAGGGATCACTGAGTCAGCGACTCCCCTGTCTCTTAGTACCTGGGACTCAATAGCCAAACCGTCAAAGCCAGCGAGGGTAAAGCAGGGTGCAAGATGGGCCCCTGGGACAGAAGGTCGTCTCGCAGCGGGAGCCGCCAGGGGCCATCTGCCACCATTTGCACCACGTCGGCGTACCAAGTGCGCCGAGGCCAATCTGGAGCCACCAGGATTATTGGTATCCCCTCCACTATCCTGCGTATCAATCGTGGAAGCAGTTTTATCGGAGGGAAGGCGTACAGAAGGCGGTAATGGCACCAGGGGGCCACCAGAGCGTCCGTGGCCACTGCCAACGGATCCTTCATTCTGGACACAAAGGTCTCCACCTTGTGATTGAACCGAGACGCCATGAGATTCACGTCCGGCGTCCCCCATCTGCGGCAAATCTGATTTAACACCTCCGGGTGGAGAGACCACTCTCCCTGGTCCAGTGTCTGGCGACTGAGAAAGTCCGCCTGCCAGTTCTCCACACCTGGAATGTAAATGGCGGAGATTGCCGGAATGTGACGTTCCGCCCAACGTAGTATCAGAGCTGCCTACGCCGCAGCTGCCGGACTCCTTCTGCCGCCCTGATGGTTCACATACGCCACTGTTGTGGCATTGTCCGAATGAATTCGAATCGGACGACCCTGCAATCTCACTGTCCAGTAAAATAGGCACAATCTGATTGCTCTCAGCTCCAGTACATTGATGGGGAGGCGAGCCTCCTGTGCCGACCAACGGCCCTGGGCAGACAGTTGCCCCAGGATCCCTCCCCAGCCTGAAAGACTGGCATCTGTGGTGATGATCACCCACTGAAGGGGCAGAAATGACTTCCCCTGAGTCAGGGCCGAGTCCCGAAGCCACCAAATCAGAGACGCCCTGGTCTGGGAGCTCAGACGGATCAGAAGGTCCAAGGACCGAGGGGACCTGTCCCACCGAGCCAGAATTGCTCGCTGAAGGAGACAAGTGTGACTCTGGGCGAATGGTATTTTCCCCCTGATGAAGGGTGGCCACGACCTAGCGGATAGATTCCATCCGGAATTTCCGCGCCCTGACATACCGGTTCAGGGTCTTCAGGTCCAGTACTGGCCGAACCCCTCCCTTTTTTGGGAACCACGAATAGATTCGAGTAGAAACCTCTCAACCTCTCTTCTGGAGGCACTGGCACGATCATCCCCTGGTCCGAAAGTGCTTGGGCAGCCCCAAAAAGAGCCCCCCGGCGACCCTGCGGGAGCCCTAAGTTCGATGGGAAGAACCTGTCTGGGGGTAGAGTGTTGAACTCTATCCTGTACCCGGCGGACACCACTTCCCGGACCCAATGATCGGGAATGTGAGCCAGCCACCGGCCTGCGAACCCCAGAAGACGTCCCCCCACCCGAATCCCGGGTGTGGGCAACCCATCAGGCTGAGGAGGACTTGCTCGGTTTTGCGTTGCCACTGCCGTCTTCCGGCCCCTGCAGCAACCTTACCGGGGCGGGTCTCTTTACCTGCTGCGCCTGGGGCGCGAAAAAACCTCTTCCGACCCGAGGGAGGGGGGCCCCGTCTACGGCGAAACTCACGCCTGCGGGGCTCTGGAAGGAAGGTACTCTTACCTCCCGTGGAGTCCTTAATAATCTCATCCAAACGTGGACCAAATAGACGTCCACCCTGAAAAGGGAGGTCAGCAAGATCTTTTTTGGAAGCAACCAAAGTATCCGTCTGAGTATGACGGCAAAAATCGTTATTCTGGATAACATCGGCAGTAAATCAACGGCAGCATCACAAAGGTACTTGAACCCTTGGAGCAAAAACTCAGCCCTATGCGGCGCATCCATCAGGCGACCATTTTCCAGATCCTTCTGGAGCTCTTCCATACGCTCATATAGATGTTGTGCCGCCATGGCGGACGCCAGGGCTGGCCGCACGGCAGAACCTGCCACCAGGAACAGCGACTTTAAAAGCGCCTCTGTTTTTCTATCAGCGGGATCCTTAAAGGAAGTAGTCCCTTCCAGAGGAATGGTCGTCGCCTTATTAAGGCGGGCTATCGGAGGGTCCACCACAGGCGATTCCCATTTTTCAAAAAGCTTTCCTCAAAGGAAAAGCGAGCAGCGAACCGTTTTGACAGCGAAGAAGATACGCACACATACGCAGAAGTCTGCAATTCCCCATCCTGACCCAGTCGCAGCGTAGTGCGAATGCCAGTGATAATGGCAGCAACCAACGCTTTTTCGCGTGCAGCCGCCGCCCCCTGATCCTCTTCACCATCCGATGGGCCCAGTTCCCCATCAGACAGGTACACTGGGGTCCCTGAGACCCCTCAGACCATTTCCGGATCAGAATCCTCCCCTGATGAATAAAGAGGAGGAGGGGGATGCTTCTTGGGGGCCTGTCGGGCGACATCCGCCCGGGGGAGAAATTCACTAAAGACCGCCCGCAGCTGGTCCAAAAATGCCCCTTGCGCAGATTGTGCCTCCTCAGCAGGTTCAGCAGTGTAATCTGCCATCTCCCCTCAGCGACACCAGTTCATACTAAAAAAGATGATGAGGCACCCCCACACTGCCGCACACCACTGCCCCACAGTGCACCAGGGAACCCAGGAGGACTGCGCCCGCTGCCACCAGCACCCACAGGGGAGCCCAGCTATACTTGCTGTTCCGCTGCCTGCAACCCTGGAGGATTGTCAGAAGAGCCGCGCCGCCAGATCACCACAGTTCCACAGAGAAGGGAAAACGCTGCACAGACGTGTATTGCAGAGGCATGCAGTCAAAATGGCCGCCGTTAAACACTAGAGGCCAAAAAACACCTTCAGAGAACGTGCAGTACCGCAAACGGCCGCTCTGAGCGCTAGAGGGAAAGCCCCATAGGCCCAATATGTCTGCGGCTACGGCAAAATGGCGGCGGTCCGCCGCAAAATGGCGGCCGATCGCTGCATGGCGGTGAAAAACGACACGAACGGCGCTAGACGATCGGTGCAGTGCGGGGGGAAGGGGGGTGTGTGCAGGGGGTGAACAGGAGCTCCACGTGCCCCTACCGGCAGCTACCCAGCAAGAATTTTTTTTTTTTCGATCGTCGGTCCCCCTTTCCGCCCCTAAAAAGCGGGGGAGGCAGGAACTCTCACTCACCACTCCGACGAGCGCCGTGGGTAGCCACCCAGTCGCAGACCTTCCGCCCCTGCTTGGGCGGTATGCTGCAGGCCAGAAAATCGCCCTTCCCGAATCGCATCCGGGGCTGGGCGCAAGGGGGGATCACCCCAGGCCACCCGCACGGAATGGGCACGATGCGGTGGGTCCCCATACGGCGGGACTGGCTCGCATCGGTCGGCCAGGTCGGGGAAAGTACAGAGCCCATGGACTCTCTATGCCCCAACCGGCTTCTTGATAGCAGATCGATCTTGATAGAAGACAAATAAAAATAAAGGAAAATTAAAAGAAAAAATGGTCACAAACAGGAGCACAATTCCCCTAAAGGGAAGCCAGGTCAACTCCTTGCAAACTAGGCATTGAAACTGAAGAGCTATGCTATGAGGGGGTTTATGTGGGAAGAGAGGACGGCCCCAATGGGAGGGGCCAGCTGTTTCTTTATCCCTGCCTAGTTAACTCCTAGTGGGACAAGCATAAACCCCACACGTCATGATGAGCTGCGTCTGTCAGTGAACGATAGGAGAAAAAATAATATTAAAAAAAAACTCATCATGAAAATACCTTGAGGTGCTTGGTTTCTGAAATGTGGTAATTTTGTGGGTATATCCACTATCCTGGTGCTTCAGGGCCTCAAAAAATGTGATAGGTGGTTAGGAAATTGGATGTGTAATGTATGCCCCTAGAAAGCCTTAAGGTGCTCTTTACAATTTGAACCTCCCTATGGGGTATTGCCATACTTGAGAGGGGTAGCAGAATGTGTTTTGGAATGTAATGTTAATTGTGCCTATGCTGTGCATGAAATTTAACTTGTTAAAATTACAACTTTGAAAAAAATTTTTATTTACTTTATATCAAAGAATTTTGGCAAAGAATTACAACTTCAAAACATTCACCATGCATTTTACCCTTTTACTAAATATATCGGACTGTCTACTTTCCATTTTGGGGATATTTGTGCTGACTTTACATTTTAGGGCCTCAAGAAACATGAGGACTGATCAATCTTCAAATATAGATATCATGATTTGTAGACTATATAACTTTCACACAGACTAAATAATTTTTTACCTATTTGTTTTTTCTTCATCAAAGAAATGTAGCAGAATACATTCTGGCCTAAATTTATAAAGAAATATTATTTATTTGCAAACTTTTATAACAGAGCCTAAGTACAATGTTGCATGGCTGAGTAATTGTCATCCAAAGTGAGACATAGCTGAAATCTGAAAATTAGCCTGGACTGGAAAGGGGTGAAAGTGTCCATATTTGAAGTGATTGAAAGCTACCAAAGTCACATCTCCTGCAGATGTGAAAAAAAACGAAAGCAGTTTCTAAAAAAATAAAGAAAAATTACTTCGGAAGTTGGGGATGAGATAAGTGTTTTTTCATTTTAAGCAATAGCCTTTTGTAAATGATTTAACTTTAGGGGGTGTGGGACTTTTAAGAGAGGAACCCTTCCTTTTTCAATGCAAAGGTCCACTTTAAATGGTGACAACAGTGAAAGATGTCTGACCAATGTGCACAGAGGCCTAAAGGTTTACTTTGAGAGAGCATATCAGAGAGTGATGGAGGGGGCAGGTAAGTGATAGTTTTCACAGATACACTCACTTGACTTGTGGTGTCTGCAGAATAAGTTTTCTAGATGTTACACTTTAAAAAAATCAATGACACTTCCAAAATATGTGATGCCAGAATACAGTACTACTGCTGTCAGTGACAATTTTACTGTTCTGTAAGCCCACATACCAGCTTAACCACTTCCTTACTGGGCACTTAAACCTCCCTCCTGCCCAGACCAATTTTCAGGTTTCAGCGCTGTCGCATTTTGAATGACAATTGCGCGGTCATGCGACGTTGTACCCAAATAAAATTGATGTCCTTTTTTTCCCACAAATAGAGCTTTCTTTTGGTGGTATTTGATCACCTCTGCGGTTTTTTTTTTTTTGCACTATAAACAAAACCAAGAGTGACAATTTTGAAAAAAGAACAATATTTTTTACTTTTTGCTCTAATAAATATCCAAAAGAAAAAAATAAAAGTTATTCATTGGGTTTGGCCGATTTATATTCTTCTACATATTTTTGGTAAAAAAAAATCGCAATTGGCGTTTATTGATTGGTTTGCGCAAAAGTTACCGCGTCTACAAACTATGGGAATTGATTTATGGTGTTTTTATTATTATTTTTTTTTTACTAGTAATGGCGGCGATCTGCGATTTTTATCGGAACTGCGATATTGGGGCGGACATGTCGGACATTTTTGACACATTTTTGGGACCAATGACATTTATACAGCGATCAGAAATTTAAATGTCCACTGATTACTGTATAAATGTCATTGGCAGTGAAGGGGTTAACCTGCAGGGGGCAGTGAAGGGGTTAACAATGTTCCCTGGGTGTGTTCTAACTGTGGGGGGGATGGGTTGGCCGGGACATAACAGATCTAACTGATCCCAGTGACAGGGATCAGTAGATCTGCTTGTCCCCCTCTCACAGAACGGGGAACCGCCGTGTTTACATTGGCGGTTCCCCGTTCTACAGCTTTGCCACCGCCGCCTGTGAGTGCGCGCAGGGGGCGTGTAAAGGGGCGGACGTCCATGGACATCCACCCGGAGATTCAGATCCGCACTGTAGACGTCTTTCGTCTATAGCGCGGATCTCTAGTGGTTAAAGACATCTCTCAAGTGTGAGATTTAAAGGATTGGTGTTTTTTTCCATGTCTCTCTCAAAGTTGCAAGGACCCTCTCTGTGCAGGACACTAAAAAATATGCCCAGCTCCCCATGCCTTTTTTTACAATAGCTTGGCTATTGGCCTTTAACACCTTCCCACTGAGCATATGCATATATATACAGCCTCACGAAAGTGGGTCCTCTTACATGGGGCCACATATATGCACCATTGTGTTTGTGCTGAAAGCACATTGCACATACGGCTTTCAGCATGGAGACAGAGCTCTCACCAAGAGCTCACAATCTCATATTAATGATTCCTGATTGGCCATCTCTTAAATAGAAAAAAGATACATTTTCTTTTTCTCATTGCTAGAGAAGAAAAGTGTAAGCAAAGAAAATGTGTGTGTGAGATGGGTCAGTGTATTTTAGGTAACATTCAAAAAAGCATTTTCTAATTTAGTATCAGTGTTAGTTAGTGTCAGTGATAGTGTGTTTTGGGTAGGACAAAAAAAAGGAAAATGCACATTATTTTTTTCTGGGCCCCTTGGTGTTAGGTTATGGTAACGAAATATACAGCTAAATTTCAAAAATACTTTTTTACTGCTTTGTGCCAGTCTTCCTTTGATGATAATAATAATAATAATAATTAAAAAAAAAAATAGATATAGTCATTACCATTTACCCCCAGATAAAAGCTCAATTTGTCCTGAAAAAAACAAGGTATAATTTACATGTATACACTAAGTAGTTACCAACATGTCAATGTTGCAAAACTGTGTTCAGGTGTTAAGATTTATTCTACCTTTCATCATGAAGGGGTTCATATAGCCAGAATTTAAATGGAACTTTACCCATAAGAGCTTGATAACAATTAATGTTCTTTAACAAAAGAACATACTGTACATTCCACATTAATAACCATGCTACCAAAATGAGTGTGTGGTGTAAATTGCCTCCAGCATTGCTCATGTGCTTTCTTTCTAGAGATTTCCTTTGAGCGGACAGTTAGCTTATTCTAATCTATGGCTGCAAGAATGTCTAAACATTACTGGCATCTAGGTGTTCATTTCCCCAGCCTCTAGGCTCAGGAGCTGTCTATTCAGATTTTAAAATTGTGATCATTTGTCTGCTACAGACCACTGAATAAGGGAATATCGTATCTTTAATTCTACTGAATTAATAATGACATCTGTCTGCTTTTGATTGCTATAATTAAATTTAGCTGTGATTGTAGCTCACTCCTATATTTTAATATCACCACTATCTGCAAAATTACATGTCTATGTTTACACAAATTTGCAATACCACACCACTTTTACCTTTTAATGTCACATCTTAACCATCTGTAATATCACTTTGCTTTGATGTTTATTTCATCATTTTAGGATTTCCTTAATTGAGTAATTTAAAATAGCATCTACCAAGAAAATGCCATGAAGTATATACATTTGGCTGCTATTTAATCTGAATATTATAGTAAGTCCTTTAAGAAAAACAGACAACAAAGGAAGACCTGAGGTCCTCTTTGTCTTCGCCAATTTAGACATAAATGTTGGGACTCCTCTCTCCAGGCATGAATCAAATATATTGCTGTTAAAGCCTTGATTAAACCAGCAGGGGCTTTCTTTTATAAGCTCTGTTTTTGACATTTGTGATAAATTATAATTCCCTGGAAACCCTTCCCTTGGAACAGAATTTGTAGATCAAATAGGTGAAGCAAGAGCAAAAAGACTAAGACTTTATCTTTCAATACGTTAAGATTTTGCTCATACCTTCCAAAATTTTAGACATCTCTCCCTCTCTCTATATATATATATATATATATATATATATATATATATATATATATATTCAAAGTTTTGTAACATTAATCTGGACACCAACAGCCTTTGTGCAAAGGAATCTTACCAAAACAACTGTTGTTCAAGCATACTTTTCATGGTCACATATTGTCTATTGAAGAAGAAAAAAAAAATAAAAATGTAAGAGCGCCTTTTAGTCTAAATATTTATTTACAAAAACAGGGAGATACGGGCATACAAAAGTTAGCTTTTAGAATTTGAAAAATATATATATATCACTAAAGAGGTAGATGCCAAGATGTGACCAGGGAGGTTTTATACCAGGAAGATCTACCAGAATGAATATACGTAGACTGTTCCATAATCTACAATACCCACATAGTTGTGCGCCTACCAGGGCAATAGTGTCATTTGACACTAAAAAAGCATTTGACAGTGTGGAATGGCCTTACCTGTTTAAAGTATTGGAGAATTATGGATTTGGTCCACGCATGATAGCCTGGATTAGACTCCTATATTGCTCCCCAATGGCCCATATTAGGGTCAACTCCAGGGTGACGGAGGTGTTCCCGATCACCAGGGGAACCAGACAGGGGTGTCCTTTGTCTCCCCTCCTGTTCACCATGGAGCCCCTCACTATCCAGTTCCGTAGAACCCCACAAATAAAAGGCCTTCCTATTGGGACAATTGAAGAGCGTATATCTCTGTATGCTGATGATACCCTGGTATACCTAGCTGACCCGGGAGATTCCCTTAAAAACCTATTATCCCTTATTAACACTTTTGGGGACTACTCGAGATTCAGGGTGAATTGGGAAAAATCTACCCTCTCCCCCCTGGATCGCGAAGCCATACCATTGATATACGCAGGGTCGGAACAACAGGTTGTCTCTTCCTTCAGATTCTTGGGCGTGATAGTGCAATTACCACTTTCTAAGTGTATTACAAATATTGTGTGCCCTTTACTTAAGAAACTACAGGAACACACTAAACAATGGATGGATCTTCCTCTAGATCTCATGGGCAGGGCCAACATCATTAAAATGATTTACCTCCCTAAACTGCTCTATATCTTGGCCAATGCCCCATGTAGGATCCCAAATCTATCGTCAAACGAATTGATTCTCTATGCACTATGTTCCTTTGGCGGGGTGGACCTCTCAGGGTAGCCCTTGAGGCGCTTCGACTCCCCTCCCATTTAGTTGGCCTAGCCTTTCCCAATTTCTACCTATATTACTTTATTACCTGGCTTCCCAACTGGTGTTTATACACGACTGGTTACACCCCACTGACACTAATGCCTGTACTAGTACAGAGGGAGCCATTGTCTCCTCTATGGAGACATTACATAATGTGATATATAGAGACCACGTTCCTGACCAACCCGGGGTAACAATAATACACATGTCCCTTTTTATATTTAGGTCGATAAGAAATAAGCATGCTCAAGAGTCCTGGGGTGCCTCACCGAACATGCCCCTGTGGTTTAACAGTACTCTTGGGGAGCTGGAGTCTTTTCCAGACTCAGTCAGATGGTCCTCTAGGGGCGTCAAATATTTGTGTCATCTGTTTGACACGCAAGGTTTTAAATCCTTCTGACAACTACAACAAGAGTTTGACCTTCCAAATTACTATATCTTTTATTAGTATCAGTTGAGGCATGCAGTCAAAGCACAATTTGGTACCCTGGATAACCCACTCCTTATGCCTGCACTAGAAAAACTGCTGAGGGACCCTGCCACCACTAAACTTATCTCAACTTACTATATGACCCTTGTTACAGACACCAACCCTAGATTTCAGGTGGCCCTAACTAAATGGTCAGATTTGAATATGCAGATTACTGAAGAGGACTGGTCAGAATTCACTGACACCTTCAAATCATCGGTCATCTCCTCTAGAGACCGGGTTATTCAACTCAAAGTCTTCCACCAATCCCACCTTACTTCACATAGGCTACATAAAATGGCTTATTATCTACAGATGCATGCTTTAGGGGATGCGGTCAACAGGCAGACTTTATGCACTGCTTCTGGACGTGCCCTATAGTTCAGAACTTCTGGAGGGAGATTGGCTCCTTCCTTTCATCAGCTATGGGCTTTCCCAACATCATTAACCCCAAGAATTGTCTCCTAGGAGTCTAAGAGGACCTATCTCTGTCAATCTCGGCATGGTGACTTCTTTGTATCCTTTTTTTCTATGCAAAGAAGTCTGTCTTGCTGACGTAGAAGAGATCAAAGACGCTCAATAAAACAATATGGTTGAAACTAGTAAATGATGCACTACCCTTATATAAAATTACGTATGATCTGAGGAAGCGGAGTAAAGGATTCTATAAGGTGTGGGGTAGATGGTTAGCTAGTCCCTTACGCTGTGCCCTACTCTGCCATAATAAGTATTTTTGTCTCATTCACCTTAGGCCAGATCTAGCCCTTCCGACCTCCCTTAACTATTATCGTGCTTTGATATATTTTGGACAGACTCTGGCCCAGTCAGTGGGAAATGTACACATTAGGCCTCATAAACACGGACGTTTTTTGACGCCGGCGTTTTCTGGCGTTTTTTGCAGCTCTCCATGTTAGTCAATGGCCCCATAAAAACGTCAGCGTTTTTGAGCTGTAGATGACGTCGCCGTTAGTGAGCTGAAACTAGAACCCACAGCCATTGCGTTCTGAGGCTGTAACGTTTTGGCATTTTTTGACGCCGACGCCACAATATGCCAACAAACGCCACCTATTATTATACCGGCGTTTTCTGGCGTTTTTTGACGCCGACGTTTTTAGGTTGAAAAATAGCAGAGGGATGATTTTTTTTAAAAAACGCCTATTGACGCCAACGCTCACTAACGCTCAAAAATGCTGATGCATAACGCCGAAAAACGCCGACTTTTTTTCCTTGACGTCGGGCCCGACGTTTTGTTTATTTTTTTAGAAACGTCCGTGTGTATGAGGCCTAAGCCATAGGCTGCTGACTTTGTAGATGGGAAACTTTATTACCAATGAATAATTTACCAACTCTTTGTACCTTCTTGTTCAACCTGTCGCCCAATGGGCTGTTGTTGATTTTATGTTTGTATATCTTTCATAACCAATAAAAATATCTTTAAAAAAAAAGAGGCAGTTGACTTTAATAGCACTTTGTCCTAAATATGAAATTAAATGTTGCCTATTTATAGGAGATCTATACTGAAAAGTTGACATACAATGATAGTAATGGTCGTGCTTGACTTGTTCACATGAAGGTGTAGATAAGGCAGTCTGAACTCTGATCTTACTTTTTAGTAGAGATCACATGACCACATGCCTAGACCATGAGGTCACATGTTTGAGAAACTGTTGCGCCCCTGCTTCAGCAAGTGGCTGTGGCAGAGGATGGGAGGGAGCGCTGACACAGGGGAGCTACAGATTCTTGATCACATGACTACACTGAGGCTGATTAAAAAACAGGTACTGTATTTACACAAATTTCTTTTGCAGATACAATTTTTATAATATTAAAATAAGGAGGGGATAGGCAAATTTTAAGTTGACTTTAAGGGAACAGTCATTCCAAAACTCATGTGCAATATGCTAGTTCTAGGCCACTGCAGATGTGGTGATGCTTTTTTAAATGAAATTCTTAATAACATTAGTGTTGTTGACTGGGAATCTAAATTAAATTAGTTTAAAAGAGTTTAAAATATCATAGGAGTTGATTTACTAAAGGCAAATAGACTGTTCACTTTGCAGGGGAATTTCCCCTTATCTTACCGAATGTTGTGAAAATTCACTTTGCAAAGAATACTCAATTGCATGCAAAGAGTAGTAGGTGAGGTAGTGTATAGAGGTCAGTAGGATGTATTGTAGTGAACAGAGGTCAGTAGGATGTATTGCAGTGTACAGAGGTAGCAGAATGTAGGGCAGTGTACAGAGGTCAGTAGTATGTAGGAAAGTGTACAGGTTATTATGAGGTATTGCAGTGTACAAAGGCCAGTAGAATGTAGGGCAGTGTATGGGGGGTCAGTAAGATGTTGAGCAGTGTACAGAGGTCAGTAGGATGTAAGGCAGTGTACAGAGGTCAGTAGTATGTGAGCCAGTGTACAAAGGTTAGTAGGATGTAGGGCAGTATACAGAGTACAGTAGGATGTAGGGCAGTGCACAGAGTACAGCAGGATGTAGGGCAGTGTACAAAGATCAGTAGGTTATAGGGCAGTGTACAGAGGTCAGTAGTATATAGGGCAGTGTGCAGAGGTCAGTAGGATGTATTGCAGTGTACAAAGGTCAGTAGGATATAGGGTAGTGTGAGGAGGTTAGTAGGATGCAGGCCAGCGTATAGAGGTTAATAAGATGTATGGCAGTGTACAGAGGTCAATACGATGTAGGGCTGAGGTCAGTAGTATGTATTGCAGAGTACAGAGGTCAGTAGTATGTGAGTCATTGTACAGAGGTCAGTAGAATGTAAGGCAGTGTACGAAGGTCAGTAGGATGTATTTTGCTGTGTACAGAGGTCAGTGGTTTGTAGGGCAGTGACCAGTATCAGGAGGGCAGTGGCTGATGTCAATAGGGTAGTGGCCAGTGCCAGTAGGGCAGTGGCTGGTGTCAGTAGGGCGGTGTCATTAGGACAGGGGGCAGTGTCAGGGCAGTAGACAGTCTCAGTAGGACAGTGGTTAGTGTCGCGGCAGTGGGCAGTGAATGGTGTCAGTAGGGCAGTGGATGGTGTCAGTAGGACACTGCAAAATACGGGCAAGGCAATTATCGTATAATTTATAATGACAAACAAGGTTTTGAACACTTGAGCAATGTTGGACAGAGATGCATGGTACTGAAACCCATTGACAATATTTGTTGTAGATGTCTTAGATCTGAGCATAATAAGAAAGGACGTATGCATGAGAGATGCACACAGTGACATAAATGGACTATGTTTCATTGAAATGTTGGACAGAATAAACTCCTCTTCTTTAAACACCAATTCCTTCTCAAGACTTGGGAGTGCCTCTACTACTTTCTTATCTACTGATGTTACTTTGCTGCAGTGCACTTGGACAGATACTCTTTGGACATTGTGCAGTGATTTCCAATGGAGTATTTAATACATGACACCCATATCTGGGTTACCAAACATTTGTAAGGCCAATGAAAAAATCATATATAGAAACCTTTAAGGGCTGAAAGTGTACCCTGTGCGGTTGATTTACTAAAGGCAAATAGACTGTGCACTTTGCAAAGTGCAGTTGCACCCTGCAAGTGAAGTTGTGCAAGAGCTTAGTAAATGAGGAGAAGCTCTGCTGATTTCCATCATGCAATCATGTGCAAGCAAAAATTTTGTTTTTTTTTTCAGTTTCCTTGCCCGTGATTGGGTACTCTTTGCAAAGTGAAGCTTTACCTCATTTACTAAGCTCTGGAGCAACTGCACTTGCAGAGTGCAACTGCACTTTGCAAAATGCACAGTCTATTTGCCTTTAGTCAATTAACCTCTGTGTGTTACCCAGGGAAGGTGTGTTTTCCTCCAATCAAGGAAGCTAAAAGTATTCAGTCCTTAATAGGAACCTACTCAAGGACAGATGCATTTCATCTCATTGTACTCTTTGGTTGCAGTCTTTGGGCTTGCTTCACTGGTAAAGAGAGAGCAACATATCACTTACTGTATATAAATAGGGGTTCCTAGTATACTTGTACACATAAGGATGAAAATACTTAAAGATGAAAGCAATTGTCTTGAAATGGGCTCTGCAGTCTGTAGTACTGAAAAAGGTAATTGTTAAATGAATAGATAAATAACTGTGTATTTTATAGGCAACCTAGTTGCACTTCAGTTCAGTTTCTTGTTTTATGGCCAGAGCAATTCATTTTTACTTTAATGTTTGCATCTCCTAAATCAGACAAAGACCAAACTACAACAGCAATAAGAGGATAATTGCATTTTAGTCAGGTAACAGACTAAGCCAGAGTTATGCTCTGCTCTTGTGGTTTATTAAAATGTCTCTTTTCTCACTCTAAGTAATTGTCATGGGAAAATATTACATCCCTACAAATTAAGGTTGTATTGTCACGTTATTCATCTCTTTGTATTACACACTAAATTACAAATACAACAGAACAGACAATCAGATCACAATTTCTTACTTTTGTGGCATCATAAACAACAATGCTATAAATGACATTTTTAAAGACTTGTGTGCCTATTTAATAACACAATGAAAAGTAGAAAGTCTGTGTACACAGTGCAGTAAACTACAACAGTACTAACCAAGTAAGTTTCAGATGACTATAGTCAGATGATTAATATGTGACATTTTATAGGGTACCTTGGGTTAGTGAACAGCCATGCATAGTCATCTAACTTTCCCTGCCTCATTACATAAACCTATAAGTCTGCCACTATATGCACAGCATTCACTGGTAGAATAGACCTTGACAGTAACCTTTCACGTTTTCTTTAGATTCCTATATGAACATCCTTGTAGGTGATGTGTATTGTAGAGGTATGATGAGTTTAAAGCCTGACCTCCTGCACACATCTACAACTTAAATACACAGTTAAAATGCTTATATGGGAACTATTTTCCTGCCAAAGGATTTGTACTTCAGTCTACTAAGTCCAGATATGTGAACAAAGTCCACATTCAAAAGTCCAGATTCAAGCCACCAGTACCAGGCTGGAGAACCAATCTTTCTGTACTCCAGTTAAAGTGATGCTAAAGGCTTAATTTTTTTCTAAAATAAAAAACATTTTACGGTATACTTACCTGCTCTGTGCAAGGGTTTTGCACAGAGCAACCCCAATCTTCCTCAGTACCTCCCACCTGCAGAGTGCCCCCATAGCAAGCTTTTTGCTATGGGGGCACTCGTGCATGCTTGCTCCCTAGACCCGCGCTGTGTGTCCATGAGTCACACAAAATGGGGCTCGGCCCTGCCTCTGCTCTTTCCTCTCTCTGAGCCATTCAGGAGGCAGAGAGCAGCAACTGCTCTCCACATCGCTGTATCATGCTCAGTTAAGTATTAGGGGGCTGCAGGGGGAGAAGGACTGCATGCATGCATGAAGGTATAAAACCTTCAGACTTTACAACTACCTTAAACAGTACATCTTGAACACTTCTGCCCTACAGCCTGTAATTGGACAGTGTAGGAACACTAGCCAACTGATGAAGTCACCCCTCTGGTCTCTCCTACTGTCACAATGTTCCTTGTCAGCACATATGAATGCACCATACCTAACTAAAATGGTGAGCCACGATGTGACACTCCTGGGGACACAGCAGGAGAAGGTCTTGCTACTGTCTCTGAGCCAGCAGGAACCTTTGCCCCTACCTTCATTCCTGTGATGTAGAGGCCCCAAGAGGCAGAAAAGGATTTTTGGGATACTGGAAGTCAGAAGGAGGAAATTAGCTGGGCTTTGAGTGAAACATTTCACCTATGCCAAACCTTGTGTGTTGTAGATGGGTGGGATGAAGACAATGATTGAGGACTCTGGGTCCTGCAGGTCATTTTCAGAGTATGACGTTCTTAATGCTGCAATGCTTGTTCAAGGACCCTTGCATTTGTTTGATCATGATGGTGGCCCCCCATATTAGACAAAACAATAAAATGTCTGATCTCCTGCTACCACCTCAAAGGGAATCTAAAATGTACCACTTTGAGGAGTTGCTGCATAAGAGCTTTTTTAACACCTTTTCCTGATGAAGGCAGGGTCCTCTCTGCTGAGAAACATTCCTTTGGTGCACTAATCCCAACAAGATGCAGCGGTAGTTTTATCCTGCTGCTATATATGACAGCTTCCTTCTTCCACTGTCTAGGTTGTTAAGGAAGTGGCATGTCCCGATACCCAACAAGTCATTAGCAACTAGTGACATCCTCCGGCCCCACTAGTGACATCCTCCGGAAATCCTTGGCCAGGTAAACAAAGCAGTCAGAAAATGCTGTGGGGTTCTCTGCAGGTCTGGTATGGATTTTAAAGGGGAACCCCATGTAAAAATTGATGTGATTGACTAATATGGTCATGTCAATATTTGGTCAATAATATCACCCAGGTGACCCCCCACCACTATGTTTATGCTGTCCTCCATTGGATTTGTCATTGGTATCGCATTGTGTTAAGGTTTTTCTTTTTTTTTGTGGGGCATCATACATTGTGATTGACTTTTAAAGCACTTTCAGAAACTGATTTAATCACTTACTTAGTATATATGCATTGGCTATGTTCCTGTTTAGGCTGTTGCCATGACTGCTGCCCTAGGTTTCCTGGTTCACTGCTTCTTTCACTTGCATATGGAGCCAACTACAATTGTGACTTCCTACACTGTGTGCATCAATAGAAATGCATAGCCTCATAACATAGGGTGTCAAGGCATCCCCCTGCTCCTTTCACTTAATTTCCCAAGCTAATAGTCTGAGTGGAGCCTGCACTGTCAACTGTAAACTCTTTTCTGTGAAGACTTGAAGTTTAGGGAAGCAGCACCAAGAGAGCAAGAGCCAGCAGCATTGAAAGTTGTAAACTACAAGTGCTGGAGTAAAATGTTTAACAGGTAGTTGCCTGGGGAATGTTTATTTAATCACTTTAAACATCAGCAAGAATAGATGTATCACATTTCATATGAGATTGTCATGAGCCCCAGTTGGACTTAGTGTTTTCTAATTGAGATGTTCAATAATATATATATATTTAAAAAATCAATGACATCTAGAGAGTGTCCTGTGTGATTGTGCCACTCTCCTACTACACATTAGCACATAAAAGTGCATTTATTAATATATATATATATTGAATAATTACAGAAAATGAATAACATTAATTATGATATTGAAATGATGCATGCTATTTGACCATGTTTGCCCAGGATGTGTGTTATCAATCATCAACCTATAGTATAGAACAACAAAGACCATATGTCTTTAAATCATGTTAGCAAAACCATAATAAATTACTTTACCAAAATCAGTATTAGATCTGTCAGTTGGGTGTGAATGACTAATATTTATTTGAATATTTGAGTAAATACTATAAATATATATTAATATATTTAATATTTCCTCTCAGCTTCCATTCTAGCAGTTTGGCTGATGGCTTTGTAAATCCCTGTTAGTAATATTTGGTCAGTTCTATTCTGCATAATTCCCTGCAGGTGGCAGCAGCCTGTCAAGTATTAAGCCCTGTAATCACCTAGTGCCACATAGGACACGTGTTCTTTCCAGGTAGATATGGTCACTTTGTTAGAGAATCTGCTTCTTTATTTTGGCCTTAAAAATACTGTATATCAATTTTATCCAGATTGAATTGCTATTTACATACAGAAAGTGGACCTCTTATGTCAGTTTAATTTCTTCTCCGTAGAGTAAATGATAATCTACTAATACCTTTCTCATTCTTTTTAACCTGGAGGAAGCCTTGAAGTAACTTTCGGGTCTCAGGGAACCCTTGCAAATAATTACTATATTTACAGCTCATGGTGTGATAGCATGGTGGTCAGTGGAAAGAATGCTACTTACATTGGTGGTTCCTTTGGGAAGAATGACCCCCCTTACAGATAGCTAAAAAGATCTCTGGTGGCAGTGGTTATATATCTGATATAGGCATAAACTCTCATTGTTCAAGGAACCCTGGCAACCTCTGGAGGAACCTTAGTTGAGAAAAGCCGGTCAGGTATATCAGTACTTCTTAAATTGAGAGCCTTTAATGTCAAACTGCTACTGTTTTTTTGGTGGGGCTGTGGAGCTCCTGTTTAACTTGTGATTGCCTCAGAAACCCACACAATGATAGGATATTGGTCACATCTGTTGTGGGTTTTTCAGCTAGGTAAATTGTAGAGAATTGGTTCTTGCTTTTCCTTGGTACCCTGAATTCTCTTATCAGCACATTATATCCTAGCCTTCCAATTCTTTCTGGGAATAGGTGTACCATTCACTACTGACACCAATGAAGTGGAGGCACCAATCTAAAGGGACAGTGCACAAGTGAAACCAATGTAGAGGGCAATAGGCTGACCACCATTATAAGGAGTGCACTACACCACTGACTACCAACTTATATGGGGATTTCTCTACTGGCCACCAACATAAAGGGACACTTTTCCATTGGCTTCTGCTGTACAGGGCTCTTAACTGACCACTATGCTCAGTGCATGCCCTAGATACACTACCAGGCATGCACACTATATGCTATGCTTCACATTACATATTACGGGATGGGCCGAACACTCCCCGGTTCGGTTTGCACCAGAACACCTTGAACAAGCAAAAAGTTCTAGTGAGCATGCGAATCCTATTAAAGTCTATGGGACATGACCATGAAAAATCAAAAGTGCTAATATAAAGGCTTATATGCAAGTTATTGCCCTAAAAAAGTGTATGGAACCTGGGTACTGCCCTAGGGGACATGTATCATGCAAAAAAAGTTTTTAAAATGATTGAATTTAAAGGAGCAGTGATTTTAATGATGCTTAAAGTGAAACAATAAAAATGAAATATTCCTTTAACCACTTACCCACCGGTAAAAAAAATTTTTTTTTGCTAGAAATTACTTTGAACTCCCAAACATTATATATATTTTTTTTAAACACCCTAGAGAATAAAATGGCGATCGTTGCAATAGTTTTTGTCACACGGTATTTGCGCAGTGGTCTTTCCAGAAAAAAACGTTTTATTGATTTTTAGGGATTTTTACTTTTTGATACTTTTTGGGTGAATGGGTAGGGGTACAATGTACCCGATACCCATTCACATGGGGGGGCATTCACATAGGAGGGACCATTACAGTGCCCCTTTACAGTGCAGTCCCTTTAATGTAACAGTTCCCCCTTTACAGTGCAGTCCCTATTACATCACTGTGCCGCTTTGCAGTGCAGCCCCCATTATGTAAATGGGTTAAAATGTAAAGAGGCGCTGTAATGTAAAGGGGGGCTGTGACGTGAAGGGGAACTGAGGACACTGCGGGACTGCTTTAAAGGGAGACCAGTGATGTAAAGGGGGACTGTGGACACTGTAAAGAGGGGTTGTGGTGTGAAGAAGGGCTAAGTACAGACTCCACAAATATCCAGTCCACTTTCCCCAGGCCCTGGAAGAATTGGCTGCCCCTGGTGCCAAAATGGTTGGAGACTGCTGTGCTAAAGGACCTGAACTGGGAGAGGGGGTGCAGAGGAAACCCTGGACTAGGAGGGGGGTGCAGAGAAGGCCCTGGACTAGAAGGTGGGGTGCTGAGGAGGCCCCAGTCTAGGAGAGGGGCTGCAAAAGCAGCCCTGAAGTGGGAGGGGGGCTGCAGAGGAGGCCCTGAACTAGGACAGGGGTGTAGAAGAGGCCCTGGACTAGGAGGTGGGGTGCACAGGAGGCCCCAGACAAGGATGAGGGCTGCAGTGGAGGCCCCAAACTAGGAGGGGGTGCAGAGGAGGCCCTGGACAAGGGAGGGAGTGCAGAAAATGTCCTGGACTGGGGGGTGCAGAGGAGGTCCTAGACTTGAAAAGGAGAGTTGATGTGGCAAAGGACCTGGATTAGGAGGCTGGGGTGCAGAGGAAGCCCTGAACTTTCGGCGGGGGGGGGGGGGGGCTGCAG